>CM029116.1:7469142-7929142 GCA_016859345.1 Istiophorus platypterus
AATTGTTTAATATAGTTACATTTGTAATTTAAAAAAAAACAGCTTTTGTTATTGGTTTAAAAGCTAACATTTATTGACTCTCAGCTGTTTCAAATCAATAAAATTATTGCTATACTTACAGCAACTACTTGATAGACTAAGTGAGCACATCCCACGCATTCATTCAATTCAAGAATCTTCTGATGGTTATTTGACATTATTTTGAGGAGTGAGTGATAACTAAGAAACATGTCATTAGACTGAAAATAAATTAAATAATTGTTACTTCTAGCCCTATTTACTCTTGCAGGGGCTTTATAAAAGCGCATTTGTTTTCTAAAAGGAGGGTATTCATCAGCCTTGTCATATGTGGCATACTAGTGGGTTTTTTTGGGTTTTTTTGTTTTTTTTAATTGACATAGACAGTTCATGGTTGACCATTATGTTTGTCTATAGTGGGGCACAACAGTATATATTTTTTCCCATCTGTTGCCTTGGTAGCAAATAACAGGATTTATAACCATTTCTCACATGGATTCCTTTAATGGCTATCTCATTCTTGTCCAATCAGGGGCCAGTGTCATTAGCCATGTCAGTCACTGGTGAAAGCCACTCATACACAGTAGCACTGCAGGTTTCTTTTCTGAGTAGACCTGGAAGGAAGCTCTCCAGTGGCAGTCTGGACACTAGGGCCATTCATATTCACATCCGCTTTTTAGCATCACTTCATTATTGTAGTATGGGGCTACATGTTATTGTTCCTCCGCACAAAAATATTGCCAGTCCTTGTGCTGTCCATTAAGGCCCAGCTGCACATTATTCTCAGCAAATAATGTTACACCAGGCCTGCTATTTGATTCCATGGAATGGAAATGGGCTTTAACAAACAAGGATATGACACGTAAGGCAGTCTGGTCAGCTCACTGGCAAATGTCGCTAGCTAGTTCAGTGCAGCTCAATCTTGATGTTTGTATATATGTATTTGTATGTAAGTATTTATGTATATTTTTGAAATCGACAGTGAAGATATATTTTCAGTCATGCATGCTGTTGCGTTCCTTTGCTCATTTCAAACACCCCTATCCTCTCCCTTTGTGCCACCATGTTGGATCAGCAGTAGACAAAGGCCCTGGCTAAGACCTTCTAGCATACTTTCATTAAGTATTAATTCAAGCAGTGCAGAAGAGCAGTTAGCAATGCCCAAACCCTGTCTTGGATTACGGTTTAACAAGAGATCTTTTTTTTCTGTCCCTGGGCGCAATTCACAATATTCACTGCTGAGGGACTACATGGAAAAAAAAAAAGTATTGTCCTCTTTTGTCATGGCTTTATTCTGTTTGTTTTCCCCTCCTAATCACAAAAAATGTTAACACATTTTACTTCTCCACAGCGATGTGCCCTCCGTTCATCAGAGGGATTCTATAGTGTTGAACTTTCCTTGTAGGATGAGAAGTAATCTTTCACTCTTTCTGAGAGTCGCAAACAGGCTATGGCTCAGAGATTCATCCCTATCCCTTTGCCTCTCCCTGGGCAGATCATTTGATCTCTGACCCCTGCTCAGGATAGATTGACACTCGTGCCACTCAGTCAGTAGAGAGGCCTCCCCACCCCACCTCTAACCCTGCAGGTCAACAATTAGGCTGTATGTCCGTCATCCAACTGCCCATCCCGACCCTCCTTTTTTTGTAGATGATATCCAGCCCCGGGGTGGCCATATTGGTCCTGTCCATTTGTCTTCATCAGGAGCTATTGCAGTGGAGGCCTGTGCAGCCCCAGAGGGGTCCCCCTATCTCTGGTAATGTCTCACTCACTGCCTCTAGCTTTCTCTGAGAGTTCCATGCATATTCTCATCAACCCTTACCTTGAGAAGCAGCTGATGGCAGGTAAAATGGCAGCAACCTATTACGCTGAAGAGGTTTTGTTTTCAGCATGGTAATGAAGAGGGGAATCGGGTGCAGGCAGAGGACAGCACACTGGATAACGGTGGAGGGGCCGTGGTGCACTGGAGCGTACAGTAGGGCATTGCAGGCCAGTATATATCCCTGGAATAGGCAGGGGTGAAACAAGACTGAAATGGCAGAGGCCAGTTAATGGGCCTGTCAACAGAGCCAACCTTGCTTTGAGTTTACTGTTTTAGTATCATTTTTTGTGTGCACATGTGCTGCGCTGTGTATTTCTAGCCACACGAGCATACATGTGCGTGCATACGTGTGCGCGATGGCCGGCTCCCTCATCACTCAAGTTGAATGGACGTCAGCCAGCAGTAAAATTAGACTGTCTCTCCCTCAGTGGTGGACTGTCACTACTGAGATGGAAGGAGAGTGAATGGTCTGGTCCCAAGGCACTTTTAGTGGAGGCCCATTTTGAAGCGTTTAATGTTTGACACATACTGACACGCTGTCAAAAGCACAATGACCTACAAACAGCCATATTCTCCATCAAAAAGGTATGGCCACATACTCAAAGTCATATTGCCGTTAAATCAGGCAAGCAGTTGGTCTTGTTTATCTGAACACCTTTTCTGTCATCATCTCAGAAACCAGCTGCTCGAATATCAGTAAACCAATCCATTTGATTGCCCGACACAGTGGGGAGAATTCCTTGTTACCTAGATATAATGATTTTTTGATTGAGGTTTTAGTTAGTGTATTCTTGAGCTAGGGGCTGAGTCAATCCACTCTTTAAGGATTGTACATTACGTAAGTGAATAAATACCCAAAAAGAGACCTCATGAGATTGCTTTTGCAATAATTTGAGAGAAAACTAAACATCTGTATCTGCTTGTCAGACCTTATATTGCCACATCCTTAGGTTTCAGAGATGTATTTAAAAGGGTTATGGCTCTGTGTTGGCACATGCATTTCAAGGTTAATTTTTAGACCGCCCACTCTTCACAAGCTTGTGATTATAAGGTTTGGTAATTACCGTAGAGATAATCTTCATACTTTACTGTTTCTGTCACTGTTGGCATTCCCCATCAGTCTTTATTTTCCATACATCTAATATGTAACTCACTTTTTTATTCCCTTTCCTCTCTCAAACCTATATACTAAACAGTTATGTCTGTAAACCATCTTTGTAAAAGTTTTTTACTCAATCATTTCAGTGTGCAGAGAAGCAGACAGGGGACTTAGAAACAGCTGCAGACACACAGCATGTTGTGACTTTTATGGTGATATTGCTCATGCACTCCCTAAAGCATCTCTTTGTTTGACGGCTAAGTGGAGTGAGGTTAGAGTCTCTTATTTTATCAGGCTTTTACCACTCCTCCGCTTCCCCCTCCCTCCCATTACAGGTCATCCTGCGGCATCTCCCACCGCTACGCTTAAATGTTTAAAAGCCTTTTCCCCTTCAAGTTTACTGTTTGTTTACCTATTTATTATTTTACCATGGCTCTCGTTCATATTACTCTCTTTTTTTCTCTTTTCATATCTGTTTTTTAAATGTGTTTTTTAAAAAAAAGTAATGGGAATAAGTCCCCATCCGAGTACTTGGCCAGGCATGTATATGAGCCTACCATTGATCCTACCAGTCACACCAAACCAAGTGTGTCCACTGAGAACTGGAGGAAGCCACTTTTCCTTGTGTACTCTATCTTTTTTTCTCTGTTAATTTATACAGTTATTGGATTCCTCAGGTCCCTTTCTTGGCCTACTCTGTGATCAACTTGTTTATACAAGGTCTGGTTGTCCTTGCAGATTTAGCCACTTTAATTTGTGGTTGACCATAAAATGCAGTGTTGATTCACGGCTGATAATTTAGCGTGTGGCCAGGAGGGGAGTGGACAGGCCCTGGTTCCTGCTCATTAATAGCAGGACTGCGACAGAGTGAGAGAGTGGAAAGTCCTCAAGGCTCCATTGATTCGCCATCTCCATGCTGCATTCTGATGCAAGTAGCCCAGCCTAAGTTAAATAGCCTTACTGGGTAGAGGGAGCACAAGGGAGAGACAAAAAATATCTTTGCCTAAGACAGAATATTGTCTCCACTGAGTAGGATTGCCGCTTTCCAGTCCAGTTACACCAACTCTCTATGGTGAGGTGACATCACTACACCAGATCTATGCTTTGGTCTCTTAAGTTTTCAACGGCCTTCAGTGGGTTTTAGTCACCTCAAAGTTATGTGTAGGCAGAACACCTGAGCACAAAGAGGCCTGTATAGCAGGTGTCTTGAGCATGCACAAGTACCCCCATTTTGTAATGTATTGGTGGTGAGTCAGTAGAGCTAGTCCTGATTAGGACTAATGGCTGATGAGCTTCCACTAAATCAGTTTTGATGTTCAGCGAAAACAATCGTGACCCTGGTGGCCCTTCCAGATGCCCAGGGGCTCAGGCAACTGAGCCCTAAGGGGTTAAAGGTCGACTAAAACAGTTAACAGAGCCAGAGTCACACCTGACCCGACCCCTCTGTGACCTGAGAGGCAAAGACTGGCCGCCACTAAGAATCCTTGCTAATGTGTCACTTCAGACCTTCCCATTTTGGCTCAGCATACACACATAGAGAAGGTCATGAACAGTGAAAGAGGCCATATTGAATCAGTGCTGTGAGAGGAATGACAGGTCTGTTGTGAGAGAGATCGAGAGGGAGAGAAACATTGTCATTTCAGTGTTCATTTCTATGAAAACATCCCCATCACACACATTATAGGCAATGCTAACTCTAGGTTAATCTCTTATTGTAAGTATAAATTCTCGAATGATGTCATGTGCCCCTTTTAAAAATCTGAAACTTTGACCAGAAATCACAATGGCGCACACCTCAACAGATTAATTAGGGATGAGAAACATGTGCATATGGTTGTTATAGAGGCCTCTCTCCTCTCAAACAAAGAGTCTGGTGCTGCTGGCCCTGTTGCACCCCTGTGCTCCAGTGTGGTGGCTGTGTGTCTGGTTGGACTATGTGTCAGGGCTGCTGAGGCCCTGTCTCCTCTCCAGGGAGTCTCCCTCCACTCATTCACTTCATCCTCCTGCTGTTGCTGCCCTGTGGGACACCGAGGCACACAGAGCCCAGATTAAGCCACTCTTACTTGGCCCAACTCCATTCCTCCGACGACGCTAATTACATCTCAAATGGTAATAGATGAGGCCTCGTTAGCAGCTCTCACTCCGTTGAAAGATTCACAAACATACATCAGAGGGGCCACTGATCGGTCTGAGCTCCCTCCTTCAAAGGCCGGACTTCACAAGGAGCTCAGGGCCCGATTCACTAATTACTCCAGCAGTTCCACACTGCTGCCCTGCATACCGCCTGCACCGGGCAGACAGCTTTTCTCGCATCGCCAACGCTGCTCTTAGACAGGCCCTCAAACCCAAAGCAAACTACACAGGCGTGTTAAATCTATAATTCAATTATTAAATTAGCTCTCTTTCTATTTTTGTCTCCTCGTAAACCAGCTGCTGATATAATGACATTGCAGAAATCAGTTACCTCATAGTCACTGACACTTTTAACCTCAGTTTTGGAAACTCCTGCATATTAGAGAGAGACAAAGAAGTATGATGTCATTAAAGTTCTATGGGAAAAATGCTGACATCTGTACATTCAGTCTGTCATTACAGCTTCTGCTAACAACATTAGCCTAATTAAGGCTAGAGTTCGTTATTAAATTATCTCACCACAAAGCATGTGTTCAATAATAGAAATGCAATTTTATTCTGCAGCGATCCACTTAATTGGATGAGAATAGATCTAAAATTTCAGCTTTGTTCACTCAAGTGTGTCATCACTTTCTCTGATGTAGATTGGTATATTTGAGTGTGTGTGTGTGTGTGTGTGTGTGTATGTGTTCAGCAAAAATACTTATTTTAGAATTATTTCATTGTATTTTGTGTTTACTTTTGCTTTTTTTTCACCTTCACCTGATAACGACTGCTAGTCCGAATGATCCATCTCTACGAAGAGAAGATGCTCCTCAGGCTTGTTAAGCCTATGTGCATATAAGGTATTGACTAGTATATACGTCTATCGGCATCTTTATTGGTTCAGAACTGTGGCTGGGCTCTCTTCATTGTTTAAGTGATTTGATTCCACAGAACCCTATTAGATTTCATTATCATTTGTGTTTTATTCACTGGCTGTTGTGAAGGAGATGGAGTCAACAAGAAGATTAGACACTGCTCTAATTGTGGTGTGGTTTACAGTGGGCCTGTTTGCCTGCATCGATCCACTGCGAGAAATAATAATAAAATGGAGGTAAAGCGATGCAGGGAAGGAAGAGGCAGTAAGCGAGCAGGGCCTCGTTACTGAAGGAATGATGTATTGATCGCATACGACAGGGTGCTGTGGACCGATCAATCCTGATGGGCAAGAGGAGCCTGTTAGGAGATTCTCCTGGGTCATCAGGGTCACGCAGACAACAGGCAATGGGATAGAAATTAACTCATCAAGGAAAAGGGGTAGATGGAAAGATGGATGGCTGTATGAATAATCAAGAGAAAAAAATGTTAGGGTTTTGCTGAAGATAATTTAGTATGGTATCATGAGGTGAGAAGGTTGTGTATGAATATATGATTGACCAGTGCCACCCATACAAATGAAGCTTCCCACTCTTGACCCTTTCTTTGCCGATGGAAAACAAACACTCATGCAAACGAGAGGAGCCTTGCAGTGTGTGGATATTTTGTCCCGAAAATTGTATATGGTAAGCAGCCACCTGCTGTTTGACTCTGTTTTAAGTGATTTAATGAAAGTTAGCCTAATGGAAAGAGGGATGCTTTTTGTCAAAATAAAGGTAAATTACTCCAGCAAAGTAGAAAACCACTGTAGTAGGACAGGTGTATAGTTTTAGATAATTAGAAAGAAAAAAAGCAGAAAAGGGAAAAGAGAAAAAAGGTGGAATAATGGTAGGAATACATCACCTGTCTTCGCTCTCCAGCATGTGTCCAGAATGCCTTTCTCCTTTCCCCTTGAGTACACTATGTCTGGCCTTGCCCCAGCTAATTGATAGCCTATTCGTTAATTTAAGTCAGACATGAGTGGCTGCTATTAATGAAGGTGGAATTTGCTGGCCTGACAGTGAAGTGAGGGTTCACGGGAGAGTGATCTACAGCCTGAGGCACAGTCTAGAGGCAAAGGCTGGAGTGGTGTAGAGTAGAGCAGCCATCACATTTCAAGAAGGCATTCACTATGAACTCAGAATGAATCCATTTTCACAGTAAAATTACCTCTATAAATTGGTCTAGGACCCATTTTCAGTGTGTAGAGTAAAAAATGTGAGCAGACTTCTTCTCTTCAATTGCTTGGACAGAACTCATAGAGTATAATGATGAAGTGAGCAGGAGGGCTCACTCTACAATGGCAAACGAAAGATTGGGTCTGTTTGTGCTTTATCTGCCCAGATCGATGGTCGCGTTCACGCTGGCAGCCCATTTGCATTTAGCCTCCATAATTGCTGGCATTAATAGCACAAAGTATTGTCAGCCATGAAGTGATTATGGTAATCAGCAGATGATTTTTTTTTTAAAGCAATTTTGAACTGTTTTGTTTTTTTTTTTGTTTTTTTTTTCTCAAATGAGTTGATCAGCTTCAATCATGTGAGTACTCTGGGGAAGGGTGACCGTGAATTATCTGTGTTAATGACAGGGTTTTTAACTGGGAAATGGTGTTTGCACCATGATGTGACAAAGCAAATACACGTGTGTGATTTGTTTCAACATGTTTGTCAATAGCACAGTGCTGAAGGGTCATGTTGATGCAAACCTCGCAGCAATTACCTAGCGAGATCAGACTCCTGTGGAGAATGCTAAGTTGCCAGTTGTCACTGTTGCACGGTGAGGTCGGGGGTCCCTGTCCTCGGCAGAGTGCTCACATGTCACCTTTCTGATATTTAAACAGTGGCTTTTTGCCCCATCTGGTCTTACCTCCCACCTTCTCTCCACCCTCCCATTTCTCCGCCTCTCCCCTCTTGCCCTCATATTTAATTCAGTGGCAGTGCAGGGAGCAGGAGCACTGCATGTGGGTGACTTGTCAAAGGCTGGACTGGACAGGGGACTGACCTTTTTTTGCCCATTTCTTAATAGTAGCCAAAATAGCAATGGCTCCCCCAATGAACAAACCATCTTGGATCATTAATTTAAGACACATCTTAAAGTAGTAAAGATTTGAAACTGTATTTGTTCTTTTTTTATTGCATCCAGTCGGGGGGGGGGGGGCAGAAGTTCATGCTGAGGTGGATGCAGTCATGCATGAGTAGAGCTCCTAGCTCTTCATTTAAAGACCTCTTTCGGAGGATGCTTTGTTTTGGTTTGTTATGCTTCCCCCACATTCAGACATGCTGTATGAAACCACCTCAATCCCTGCTATCATGAATTCAGTTATTCAGTTATTCATGGCTTGAGGCCAAATAATGAAAGATGTTTGGGGGGGGGGCAAAACTCTTCATTCTTTTTTTCCCACTGCCTCTCTCTCCCTCTGTCTCATTCTCTGTCTCTTGACTGGATTGCTACTTAGTTCTTGACTCCTATTGAGTATCCGCATCAGTTAAGTCAATAGTATTGGAAGAAAAGTCATCAAAATTACATTTAATTTTCAATAATGCTAATGCAGATTGAAAACGATTAGCTAATCTATACAAACCAAATTGTCTATATCAGTGTCACATTGTCTTACAAATAGACACATGTGCACGTGGACACAAACTTTCTCTTGGCACTTTCCCACAGAATACAGAATCCTATATGTTTTTACACTATCCAGCCATACAGTTTGTTTAGTGAGAGCCTCAGCATCTTGACAGCAATCTGTGCCATCAAAGGGCCCAGATTGATGCGGCACATGAATACAGGAGTACCTCTTTTGACGGCTGCGGCGGAGCAGAGGCTTGCGCACCACGGTGGCTGCGATTGCCACCTCTCTGTTCTGCTCTTTTATGTGGCTGTGGGAGATGGAGGTGTTTGAAGACAAAGATAAAGCTGCCGTTGTGACGCTGTCAGCTGCCGCTTCATTCTTCAGCTATAGTCATTTGAAGGCGAGAAATCCACCTCTGAGATGTGCTGAGCGGAGACAGGGAAACAGCCATAATCTTTTTTAATTACATGTGATACAGATGGTTATTTTCTTACATCATCTGAAATCTCGCTGCATGATTATGTATGTTGAAAGTTACACAAATACAACATGTGGTTCTTGTTGTGTAGTGGCCTGTCGATTCTTGGAGAAGGCATTGTCTCTGTTTTTTATATGTAGCATCATGAAAAAACCTTTGCAAAAACACAGTGATTTTACTCTCATTTGAGTGTCAATGGAGAACACATTAAAGCCTAATAACTGATCACAGTAATTTCTCCCATACTCTTTCATCTCCACATGTGCCTGCTTGGCTGCGTGTGTCCAGCAGGGGGCAGACCACCAGACTACCAAAACACCATCTTGTGAAAGCTGTTATCTGTTAACTGAGAGAACTGATAAAACCAAACACACTAATTGGGTTTTACAGCAACCACAGTTTCACAGTGCTCCTTCATTACCCAGGGGACAGTGCGTCTGGTTGTTTCTGTGTTCAGGCATACGGGGGGCTTACAGGATCGGTGTGTGTGTAAGAGTTAGTGTATGTATATGTGTGTCTGTATCATAGATATGTGTGTCAACCACCCCCACTGATCTGATAGTGCAGTGCCTGTGGGCAATCAGGGATTCCAGCAGAGGCACGAAACAGCGCCAGGTGGTGACTGCAGCCTCACTTAATGTCCACGCCAACTACAGAAGCCCCCCCCCCCACTTGCTCCCCAACATCTTTCTTTCTGGGGTTAGACATGACGATTTCAAATGTCACTGTATCACAGTGACCTTTCAAGGACCTGGAATTGATCAAAGAAAAAAAATGTGCCTTCTATCTTAAATGGCAAAAATAGTCACCTTTGATCCCAGCATCAGCTGGAATCGTTTTTAGAATTAAACTGAATTTTAGGATGATTCAAGGTCTACATTTAGTATAAAAGGTCTGTGTCATCAAATCGAAATTGGTAGCATTTGCAGATTTTGTTATTACCCTTAGGACTAGTAGTCATAGTCTCTTTTTTAAATAATATATTGTGTATTTTAAGATAAATGAAATTTAATATTTCAGTAACATTTCATGTTTTGTTCCTGTAATTACCTCTGCCAAGGAGGTTATGTAATCACACGTGTCTGTTTGTTGGTTCTTTGTTTGTCAGCAAGATTATGCAAAAACTACCAAAGTGATATGCACCAAACGTGGTGGAGGGATGGAGCATGGGCCACTGACAAAAAAAACTAACCTAAGTTATCCTTCCAGTCTTATTGAATTAATTAATTAGCTGTGTATAAAGTGAATACTGTCTCTATTTAAGTAACAAATGACTTTTTGGAAATTATTAGCAATTAGTACTCACTTCTTAATATACAAAAAACCAAGCACCTGTGATATAAAGCTTTACCAATATTACCTCAGTTAAGGATTTCCAATGACTACTTCATGTCTAAATTTTAGACATGAGGCAGTACCATGACTGTGATTTACCAATTAAATCCCAGTCATGGTAGAGTAACAAAGCTCTGTTGCTTATTATCAGCAGGCAGCCCTTAATGTCCTTCATGTTCTCTGTGGTTGAATCACACTACAGAATAACACTTGATTTTATCTCTTACTCTTACTAGACACAAGCACAGAGCTTCAGTATCAAACACTCACAGGCATCATGGACAGCAGGCATGTGGCAGACCACAGCCGCATCAACTCCACCCCCTTCCTACCTTCTATCTTTAGCAGTTCTGGCTCAGTAGTTCTAGCTCATTGAATTATTAGCTAATTGCCAGGTGAAATCAGTATTGATTGTGTGTTCCACAGCAGCCCGCGCTAATAGTAGCATATAGCTGGTCGCACACTGGATTTTCCTACTGGGTGATATGGAAGCCGGGGACTGTAAAGATAAAAGGCGCCATGTGGGTGGAAGTGGAAATGCTTTCCCATGCACAGACGGCACACACATACAGCTCACACACAGACATGCATACAGTCTCTTTTTTAGTGTTTTGCCTTTGCTGCAGAATCTGTGCCCCGGAGAGCTATGGGATCACTGTGCTGTGTTGCTGTTGAGCCACTGTCTTGTCCTTGCTATGTAGGTCATCAGTGCCCTCCAACGATATCTTATCCCATCTGCAGTGCAGTCAATACTGTTGACAGAACTCCAAATAGCTTCGGATTAGAAGTTGCCTCATTAACTTTGTTCCTTTGCCTAAATGATTAACCTCACATCTCCAGCCTACAGAGATGTATTGGACAAGTTTGTAGTACAAACGCGGTATCAAACAGTACTTTTTAATCTTCCTGTTTGATGTGGTGAGAAAATTTAAGGGGGGTGGGGGCAACCCAGAGGAAAGAAATGGAGAGGTTTCAAAAAACAGAAAGGGAGGGGGGGGCTGAGGGACACAACAGGAATGGTTTAGACACAGCGCTCTGCACTGATCCCTAGCATGGCAGCCAGTGGTGTGTTTCAGATTGTTTGCCATTTATAATATGAGCATGACTCACACACACAAACACACGCACACACACATAAACAGAGACACACACACACGGGGGATATTACATGCAGACTGACAGTTCCAGCAGGCCAGATTACCTGAGTGAGTACCCTAGGTTTTACTCCATGCCTCGAAATGAATGAAATTCCCCCCATTAGCAAGCAGGTTACATAAGCCTTGTGTACAGGTATATCCAGCTGCACCGAGGCAGTAAGCTGATTACAGATGGAACTAACACAATTACTCCTCTGTAATGCAATTAACACGGATTGGATTGTGAAATAAGCAACCGGACTGTCATGCGGATTCTCTCAAGATGCAGAGCTCTCTCTCAGAATGACGCCAGAGAAGCTACAACTTCAATAGATCATTTAAATGCTCTGCTAAGCTAGTTAATGTCAAAGCATCTTCACTTCCATCCTGAAGTTTTTCACATCACATGTAAATACACAAACAAATGAATATAATTTGAACAATAAACCTTTTGTTTGAGTATTTAAGGTGTTTGATCTTTAAGCCTTTTTTTTTTAACTGAGGAATGTAATGCAATGGATATGAGTGTAACTGCTATTTAAGTACAGTATAGAATGATTAGTTTGTTATTAGTGTTGTTGGTGCATTGCTCTGCCATGTGCAGGGCAACTGCTTTCCATATAAAGTGACAGAATCTGCAGCACAGACACTTGAGTTGTAATTTGTATGTGTATGAGTGTATGGCACTTAGGTGAGCCTAATGTAGCAGTGATTTGCTGAGCAGGCAGCACCACTGCAACAATTTATTCCAAGTATTTAGATATTATGTGCAGCATTCAATCATTCTACAGCAGGCGCACATAAAGTACATAACACATTTCCAGGATGATCGCAGTGCCGGTTGTACTGAGGGAAATTTTCAAATGCACATTCTGACTAAATGGTGAATTGCCTCTTCCCACTCAGTCATAAACAGCTCACATATATATATATATATATACACCCCGGGACATGGAGATGGGGGGAAAAAAATTCCTATCCTCGGGTGAGGCTTTTGTAAAGGTCATCCCCGCTTCCAGTTTAATTTTTGCTTTTCCTCAAGAGTTTTGATCTATAAAGTGATCAATAAATCTCCTTAAATGTCTCTCCATCTAGGCTGCATCTGATTTAACACCTGCTTTATCTGTTTCTTTCTTTCTGTTTGCCACGCTGACAAGACCTCAGCCTTCCTCCGCTCACAAATCTAACTGTATAACCCCCTGCCCAAGCCATCCGCAAGGAAAATGGCCAGACCTTTACATTTGACTGATGTCAAAACTAGTTCAAAGTCCTCTATAAGGTTCTGATCCGAAGCCATCCGAGGATTCCTGGTATGGAAAATGTGTCACCTGTGATCTACAGTGGGGAACAAAGTGTCCTTAGGTGTGGGATTCTTCCTTTCAGGCAGTATCGATTGAAGGGAAGATGATCTAAGGAAGCCATTAGGAGGATTGAGGAAGGGGGAATAGGCAAGGAAAGGACTGTGATGAACACCTCTCTAATCATTATGCCACGCACAACACTGCCTACAGCATCAGCCTCACATGCAGACACACACACACACACACAGGCAGCCGGACAGTAAAGCAGGATTAGTTCAGAATTTACAGCAGCCGTGTGTGAGATTGCTCTGCTATTGCATTTGTTTAGATTTGTGTTTGTGCCCATTTGCTGCCGCCATGTTGTGGGGCTGGCTCTGCATCTGCACCAGTACACACATGACTGCACACCGCTGATGGGTGGGGCTCTGTCACAATGAGCACAGGGAGACAGTAATGGCACACACACACAAAAACACACATCAGCGCACTGAATTTTTATGATGTCTCCCTGTATCTTTGTGGTCCAGGCATGTAGATTGGTGTCTAGGGAGGAGAGCCGAATACAGTATACTGGGATATAACTGGGCTATCTACAGCTGTTGTGAACACCTCCTTTCCTCCTCCTGCTTGTCCTGCAGAGCGGTGCAGGGCACACTTGCACTTGGGGCTCATCAGACCAAGCCAGATAAAAGCTGTTCAACTCCAGCCGAGAGCTTAATTAAAACGGGGCTGCCATCTCAGAGTGACACCTTTTACAAGCTCCTAACGGCTCTCTGCCCGCTGTTACGGCCAATACAATTATTTACCAAAACAATAAAATAGACACAGGAAGGAGCCGTAGCAAATAGGCTGGTATAAAGAAAAAGAGGGGGAAGCTATTAAAGATTATACGAAGATTCGTGCAGCGGACTGTAGAACGAGGCTGCATGGGTTTCATTTTCACCAGAGATGCCCATGTAAGGGTGACACACCGGATAAATGTCTCAGCCTCTGTGTGTGTGTGTGTCTGTGTCTGTGTCTGTGTCTGTGTGTGTGTCTGTGTGTGTGGGGGGGTCTCCGGGAGAATCTAGCGCTGTTCTGTCAGCCTGGACACAGTTCAGCAGCATCCAGGGGATTATCTTTCCCTGTGGAAGGTCACTATCTCAATGTCATTAGGCCAGAGCTCATGTAAATATACTGAAGGTATCCACACAAACACACATACAAACACCATATCAGAATTTTAATTTATGTTCTTCAGAACAAGGAAAATTTCTATCCTCGTGGCTTCTAACATTGTTCCCATTTTCAGTGGAGTTACTCATCTCGCTCGACACTCACAGCTGGACTTGTGACATCTGTTACAATTGAACAGCTATGTGAGAAAACAATGACAGTTTTGCACATTAACCTTAACACTGCAGGTGAGAGAGAGAGAGAGATGGTGAGAATGAAAAATAATGAGATATTAAGACAGTGAGTGGTCATAAGAGGAGAACAAGATGGCAGATTGATATTTTGTTCTGTGTGTATAGTTATTACTTATGAGGGGAAAAGTTCAGTGAATATGTCTTAAATTTACCTGTGGGTTCTCCCAGACATAATTATGAGACTAAAGTCTGTATTAGAGTCCAGTTCTTTGATAACTCATAATCAAGAAGTCAGAGTTAAAGAAAGCCATGTTTATAACACGTTACACAGGGCTGATGAAGCCAGGAGACCAGGAGAGTTAAATTTACACCCTGGGCAAAAAAGAAAATATTGCCAGGTTATTTTTCCAGAATTTTACTCTTGACATTAAGGCATATCAGGATTTAGAAAGAGCAGCATTTTTCTAGCTGCTAAAGGGAATGTGCGTTTTCTAAATATCCGAAAATACAGCATTTGACTCATCTCTCAACATGCATTCTCAGCAATTCTCTGTCATAGCACTATTGTACTTCTAATTATAAACCTCCAGCATCTTATATTCAATATGCTCTATCTTGCTCAGATAGGATGCATGCAATAGGAGACTAATTTCTCAGAAAGAAGAGTGCACTATCTCCCCCTCTCTCTTTCCTCTCACTTTACTTCCTCTCTCCTCTTCACCTTACCCGATGCAGGAAGCAGACCCACCTGCTTTGTCATGATGCCATGATGCCATTATGCCATGATGCGTTGATACCCCTGTCTGTGCTGGAATTGGCAGGGAATCAATCCTGCTCTCATCTACAATACCCTGAGACACCCCCCCCCCCACCTCACACTCTCCCAACCCTTCCTCTCCCTCCTTAATGTTTTACTCCCCCTTCCGGCTGTAAAGTGTCCATTCTGCACTGAGCACAGGCATCAGCACAACATCATGCCTTATCTGAGCAGGCACAAAGACCCATGGGCACAATGTTCGTCAGTATCAGCCAGCTCCAGTTTCAGCACACTGTATGCATCTGCCAAACCCCCCAAACACATTCATGACCATAAACAAGACAACAGAATGAGAGCTGGAGTGTCCACCAAAATCATTTTGGGGCAAAACGCATCCATAATTGTAGCGCCTGTTAATTACTGCTGCTATGAGAATGGGAAAAGATAGAAGGAGGATATAGCACATCGTTATTTATTATGCAAATGTATTCCATTTTAGAAACAATTAAGTGATTAGAAAGCTGTCGCTCTCTGCTGTCTTTCTTCTCCTTGTCCTTACTTGTCTTTTTCTTTGCTTTTCAGCATATTACTGTAATGAAGCCATTACTTCTTCAAGTGAATTTTAATGAGTTTTTAACTAACATTTTAATGAGCTATACATTACCATAAAGCATGGATTAGGTTAAATTGAATTGTGTGTATGTGTGAGTGTGTGTGTGTTGGTATTGTTAAAGGGTATAAAGGAAAGAGGTTCATTAAGA
The DNA here is from genome assembly GCA_016859345.1 of Istiophorus platypterus. Taxonomy (NCBI): domain Eukaryota; kingdom Metazoa; phylum Chordata; class Actinopteri; order Istiophoriformes; family Istiophoridae; genus Istiophorus; species Istiophorus platypterus. Next base: position 7,484,801 of record CM029116.1, read on the forward strand.
GTTAATTATATTGTTTCTCAGGAGCAGCGCCACACATTTTTCCTGGATCGGCCAGCGGAATCGCCCACTGTGGTCTTGCTGTCATTAGTGTGTTGCCCAGGGGCTTGTTAGGCCAAATTAGGGGTGCTGTTTGAAAAATGAGCTTTGAACGGGGCTGCTGTTTAAATAAGGATGTTTGTTTAGGCTTATCTACTTGATCAGAGGTAGAGGCACAGTATGCGGCACGAGTTTGATGGAATGCACTCCATTCATTTACAGTCAGCCCCATCTATTCAACACCTTTGTGCTCCTCATCACCTCTACAGTTTGACCTTGATCAGGCATCCTCTCGTCAACCCCTGTTGTGTCTTGCCTCTTCTCTCTCAGCGTTCTCTCAAGAACAAACATGCTCTGTCTCTTTTATTCCCTCCAAGACTCTATTAAAGACGCACATTCACATGGTATCACCACCTGTGATTTGTCCCCACTATGGTATCACTGCCAGCCATATGATTCTCTTTACCTTCACTCTTTTCCATATTTCCTGCATCTTATCTGTGAATGTGACAGTGTTATTTACTGTCCGTTAGCTCAGGATTTGCAGATAGGGAGAATGGTGGTGGAGATCATATCATGCTTGGCCATGGTCTAGGGAGAATGATTGGGTGTGCATGCATATGGCTTCATCTGCAGAACCTCATCTGCAGTCAGTGCGGAGAGAGCACTGACAAACCAGTGAGAGAAAGTAAGGGGGGCAAGATGCAACGCATTGGAAAATGCTATGGGATTGGGGGAAAAAAATGATGAACTAAGAGGACAGAGGAAAAAGACAGAGAATGACCCCCAATGTTCGAGGGGGAGAATAAGGTGGACAGAGAGAGATGGTGATAGAGTTGTGCTAATGATGAGATTCACCACTCAGTTCTCAGAGGGGGTACAGCCTTAGGCACAGCCAGACAGCCATATTTTTGCAGCTGTTTCTCTGGTCTGACCTGCAACCCCTCCATGGAGGAATATAAGGGATATGTGTGAACCTGCTGCTTGCCTTCCTGCTGAGGGGGTAATTTCTGCATCTGGATAGGGGGGCAAAGGTTAGCTCTGGCCAGTGGGAGGGCAAATGAGCTGGTCAGGGCTGGAGAAAAAGCTTGCATCCAGACAAATGGAGCTCATCTGCTTCCACACTTAGATAGTGTGGCATTATCCTTGTCCTGCCCTCAGCGTCAACAGTAATACAAAAAACCGATGACAGCACATAGACTAGGTCTAGTATGTTTTGTCAAGTGACATATATATTGTCTCTCTTCTCTAGGGGTGGAATTGAAAATGGCGATATTGTAATAGCACTCTGCCGGATGAAGCGCAAAAAGCACTCGAATGAAATGATATTATAGCTTGGAGCTACCTCTCTACAGCTCTTCCTGTTTGTGTGTGTGTGTGTGGGGGGGGGTTATTTTCTAATCAGTGTGGGTAGAAGGTGGTGGGTCTGGGTGCTGGGGTTTGGCCCCGGGCTTCTAGCTGTTGTAATCTCTCTCTGTGTTTCTTAGCCCCTGACCCAATAGAAAACCCCTTAAAGCACATAAAGTCTTATTCTGCAGTAAATAGGGAGAGAAAAATAATAACAACCACAAACATAAACAAACATCCACAATTGCGGTATTACAAAAAAGATACCGAGTCCTCCTGCAGCTTTTAAGAAATGCCTAAGAGTTTGTCAGGCTTGTGTGTATGTGTGTGTGTGTGTGTGTGTGTGTGTGTGTGTGTGTGTGTGTGTGTGTGTGTGTGTGTGTGTGTGTGTTGATATTCTGTCAAAGTGATGTGAATGTCAAAACTGAGGGAATTTTTTTTTTATTTTTTTTATTTTTTTTTATTTCAGACATCACTCTGTGGTGTTGTGGAAGCGAGTGCAACCTTTGTGAACCAATACTAAGCACACTCCTGTAGGTGAATGTGTCTGTCAGCACTTATCTCAGTCTGCTGGCTGGAAGCTTCAGTCAAGGCTCCCACTAATCTTACGGACAAGCAGTGTCACCCTCCAGTGAGTAATATCTTGGGCGGGAGATGAGGGCGCACTGTACAAAATATCTCCTCTCATCCTGTCCTTGCCCTGCCACCTCCGTGCTATGATGCCAGGTGTTTGTGCTGTCATGTATCTGCGTCCGGCCGGTTTCATTCCGTGCTGAGTCTGTCCGAGTTTAGAACATTCACGCACACACAGCGAAGGGAAGTCTGGTATACAAACTAACTGTGTGGGTGTCTCCTTTGTGTTTTTATTTTGGCAAAGACTTACACTCTCACCCCTTGGCTGTTTCACAGCACAAGTTGCAACCTGAACCCCCCCCCCCGAGTTCATGGTGCTGAAACACTGCCAGCTGAAGGAACTGCGGATTTGCCATGCTTTGCCCCCTGCTTGTGCTCCTCAATTCAAATCAGCCCACTCCTCTGATATTTGGGGAAATAAGTAAATAAATAAATAAAATATGAGAAGCAAAAGGAGATTAAAATTTTTCAGATATGGGTTCTTTTTAGCCCACGGCCGGATTGACAGATGTAGCGCTTGCCAACAGAGAGGTGTAAATGTAAAAATATATAAATATTAATAAGCAAGTAAGCAAGACAGCAGAGTTTGGGGCCTGCTGGAACTCCATGGGAGGTGAGATGTTTTCAGTGGAAGAAGAGTTGAATGTTTCATGGGGATAGAAAGGCAATTACCTCACGTCTGTCGACTGATTTGGGCTTGAATGCCTACAGGGGCCTTGGAGTCGGAGTCTTTGGTTTCTCAGAGCAAAAGCACAGATCCACTTAATGATACAGTAATATCAAATGCACCTCTCATAGATTAACAGAGAAAACACTTATAATTCTAATATAAAGCAATAACTTGACTTATGATGCCTGACATAGTATAGTTTAGCTCATGAAGGTGCCTGCAGGCAACCATGGAAGAGATACATGCTCATACTGTAATGGAAGAAGGCAAACCTTACACTGAGGGGATGGATATTTGAGTTGAGTGTGTGCTTTAACCGTAGGAGGTCGACCTTGATGCCTGTGGCCTTGTAGTGAGGATTAGATAGTGTACTAAAGTGTATTTGGATTTGTCCCTCTCCTCATTTACTTAGTAAATGTATCTGTTCAGAGTCTCCGTATTAGCAAGCCCTGAACTAACACAGGGCATAATCCTTTGAACAGTGTTGAACCATCTGTTTGTTTGCTTATAGCCATTTGTAACCCAGTGTTTATCCTGTCCTCAACAAGTATGTGTATGTTGTATTTTGTTGCTCTTTTTTAGTTTAGTTTTTTTAATTTTGGTTAATTTTTGGTTTCAACTTTTGTCTGGTTTTTAGATTCCATGTGAAGAGGCACATTTACTGTGATGTACTGTGTAGTTTTAGATTAGATCAGACAGCATGGCACAAACACTGTAATGATGCACCTAACCTGTGTTTCTTTTGTCACTGCTTCTGTTTCAAAGGGAATTGATTCTGATAAAATCCCATGGGTGCTATCAGCAATGAATGGAAAGGAGCAATAAAATCCAATGTGATCTTGAAAACAACGTGCAGTGCATGGTCCAAACCAGGCTATGATTTTAAACAGCAGGACTGCTGTTTGTAATGCAAATACGGAGAGCCCTGTGGTGGTGGCCGTTATGCCCACCCTGGCCAGGGGGTCCACCACTCTGGAGCTGACTAATTACCTTAGCTCTTTAGATTAGAGGGCAACCCTGCATGAGAGAGAGAAAACCTCTACTTCTACCTCTTCTATATTTTCTCCTATCCCCCCTGTGTAAAGGTTTCATTTAGATTCATGTCACACAGAAGTCCCACTTTGTACCCCTGTGCATCCCCAGGATAATTGGGTTGAAAGCTTCCTCTATTCCTCTACCCTGCCTACCCTTGGTCTAAATAAATAAATAAGAAGACAATGGCTGCACGGCTTTCTGTAGAGAGGGTAAGAAGAGTGAATCATGAGATGAGAGAGGCCTGGAGTGCAGGGACCAGTTATCCTCTCTTATAATCCCGGCCCTCCCTGCCATTGTCCCTTGTGCCATGTGGAATTTACATAAGGACCTGTGGTGCTGCCCTTAATTTAGCCCTCCTAAAGCATCTTCAAACATCCTCCAACAAGCTTAGTGCTTTTATCCATCAGAGGAATCGTGTGTCCCTAGCTGCTGCATAGATGGACACACTGCAGAAGCTAAAATTTCTCAAGTGCTATGCCACAGATTAGATTTATAGTAGATCAAACGGTGAAAGATGTGTTTGAGTAAGCACAGCAGGAGAGCCAGAGTGACCACCAGTTTGTACCTTTAATTTTTTTTTTCCTTTTTTTTTTTCGTTAGGAATGTATGTTCGCTGATTGGTATGAAAGTTGTATCGTGCTCTGAATACAACGTTAACTGAAGATTTAACTTCCTACAGCTAGCCTAGTATCTTTGTGTATGTTTGTGTGTTGGTTTGTGACGTCAGCTTCCATTATCTGTTAACGAGCTGATTTTGTGCGTTTCACTTAGCACTATGCAGGATGAGAGGCTATCTCCGTGATGAAAGGCCTACCAGAGGGTGATTAGATACACTTGTTCATCAGACCACCCACTGTTTTTTGTGTGTTTGCACATATCCGGTTGTGTGTAAGTGCGAGTGTGTATATATGCCCAGCAAAGAGAAGCAGTGTTGCACCCCCGTGAGCTCTCACGTGTGAATGACACCAGGCTTCAGGGCATTCTGCCTCTGTTTGTTCTGCTACCTCCACAGGGACCTCCATTAGCTCCAATTAGCTCTCACTTGTGCTTGCCTTGTTAGATGAGGCTGCACATCCCATTTAAATAGCCACAATGAATGCTGCATGAATTCACTGTGTTGTATACGCAACTGAATACATACATTTGAGAAATAGTGAACTTACCATGTATGCACTTACATTTTTTTTTTTTTTTTAAAGCGTAGCAGACGTCTGTACTCTCCCTGACCCTTCCCTCCTTTTTTCTTTCAGTGCTTCGAGATGACTTCAGACAAAACCCTACAGATGTGGTGGTGGCAGCAGGAGAGCCGGCAATCCTTGAGTGTGTTCCTCCGAGGGGCCATCCTGAACCCACTATCTACTGGAAGAAGGACAAAGTGCGAATTGATGACAAGGATGACAGGATCACCGTGAGTGTCACTACCATCTGTTTTATAAGTGGACTGACTAGAAAGAACTTTTGTCAGTGTCTGTTTGGAAATTTATTATCATAAGTTTCGACATAAAGGAAAAAAGCCCCTCTCTTGTGTTGGAAGCCGGGGAGGTATCCTTCCTTTCTTCCTGCACTTGTGCCCGGTAATGGTTTGTCAAGTGAGGTGTTCAGTATAATGAAGAGAAAAAGAGAAGATAAGTGGGAGTCAGTTAGGAAAAAGTCAAAATGTGGGATCTGTATTTACAGAATTTTTTTTTTTCTTTTCTATAGATTCGAGGAGGAAAACTAATGATCTCCAACACAAGAAAGAGCGACGCTGGCATGTACATTTGTGTGGGCACCAACATGGTTGGAGAAAGGGACAGCGAAACAGCACAAGTCACAGTGTTCGGTAAGCTTTATTTCCCCAGTTCTCCTGAAATATTTTTTTCTCTTCAGTGACGTAATGGAGTTACTTCCATACATGTTACTGCATATTCTCAGTGACTGTTTAACTGTGAACCTGGAATTTGTCTCTATTGTGTGTACAGCTCATAAGTGGAAATACTTTCAGGGCAAGTGTTTTGTTGCATACAATCAGGCACACACGTACTGTACATTATATACTGTACATTCTGTTTGATATTCAGCCATTAAGTTGTCAAGAGGTTATGCAGGTTGAGAATTTGAAATTATGAATAGTTTAGTTGAAAAAAACTCAGTTCCTATATTATCCAAGGAGCCAGTTAAAAGTTCAATCATTACCTTGGTGCCATACCACTATGGCACTAACTGCTATATTACTTTTTTGACCATATAATGATCATATGAGAACAGAATACCAGTTATTAGATTTTATTGTTGGACAGTAATTACAGCAAACATCATTCTGTATAGGAAGAGACCATTGTATGGACTAATACACTTACTGTATGGCCGCAAACTGACATAATGGATATATTTATACCTTTTTTTCTGTGCCCTTTCCGCAGAGCGACCAACGTTCCTCCGGAGGCCAATCAACCAGGTGGTCCTGGAAGAGGAGACGGTGGAGTTTCGCTGCCAGGTACAAGGAGACCCCCAACCCAATGTACGCTGGAGGAAAGATGATGTTGATGTTCCTCGTGGGAGGTAAGCACCTCTATAAGAATTTTTTTTTTTTTTTTTTTTAATTAGAAATGTCTCTCTTTCAGGGGAGAAAGATGGTGACAAGATTATTTCCCCACTTTCCCCTGTTTTTAATATATTAAACAGCCAGTTTTGTGTGCGTGTGTGTGTGTGTGTGTGTGTGCAGTCCTGATGTGACAGGCTGCGCTGGAGAGGCATTGATGTCAGTCTGAGTGACTGTTTCAAACTAATGATAACTCTCAATGCCAGCTCTCACCTGGCTTGGCTGCCAGGGGGCAATAAATAGCCCTATTACTGTACACAGTGCCCATTACACACACCTCTGCTCCCAAAGCCATAATAGGCGTAGACAGTGTCTCATGTCAAGGAAGGGGTCTGCATGGACACAAACAGATATTGAGCTAGACAATTAAAATGGAGTGACAGGTTAGTGGGCGGGGAGGTTGAAAGGTAGACATAAGGGGAGAAAAAAGAGATAGAGAAAGATAGAATGATAGGAGATAAAGAGACAGTGTACAGCAGCTAAATATGACCCTGAAGTCTGTGTATAGTTGTATCTGTTCAGGTGAAGTCTTGGCACAGGCACCGCAGATACCCTGTAGTCAGTCACTCCCTTGCTCACACATTTAACCCCATTCAGACTATGTACCCTCACTGACATGACACATGCATTCAGTCATACTTGCAAAACCAGAGACTGATGGAAGAAAAAGCAGTGAAAGTCTATAATTTACAGAAACATACTAGAACCATTGCAAGCTATATTCCGTCAAACTTCCCGTGATAAGCCACTGATGATATGGTGATACTGTTCTCGTCGGGTCCTGCGTGTCAGCCTGTTGCTCCACCGTGAGTCACCGGACTCACAGTCAACAGCGTCGTGATTGTCAGGAGTGGACTTCAAAGAGACCAACGTTCTGCTCCCAGCCAGCAGGCCAGTCACACGCTGCTTGGATCACCTCATAAAGTGTACACTCAGCGGACCTGACATCTCTCAAGGCTAGCTGCAGAGCTGAGCGGCGTGGGCGGGTTGTTTGTGTCTGATAAGGATTTGGTTCACTGGGCAGTGGGACATGAGCACTGTGCCAAAGCAAACACATAAAAGTATTTCACTCATGCCTTTGATAGGGAGTTGGCTGTGGAAAATGAGTTCATTTTGTACACTAATTAACAGATTTATAATGGAGTAGGATGAGTGTCATGTGCCTGTGTCCTTGCTAAATGTATCATCTCTTTGAAGTTCGGCCTTATTTGGATATGGGAGGGAAAAAAAACTTAACACATGAAAAAGACACTGCCAAAATTAATAAATGATAAATATCGCTGTGCCTCTAATTACATTGGGAGAACTTTTGTTTTCCTCGCTATATTTAATTCTCCAGTTTTGCTTTGAAGCAGATAGCAAGCGTGAAGAGTGCGATAGTCTAATTCTGACATTTTCTGCTGCCTTTGTTGTGAGCCAAAAAGAAGACTCCTCATATTGTTAAGTGACAATCTGTTCCTGCTTCCTCTACTTCTTTTCCTCGCTTAATAAACATCAAACATGGCTTCTCTAATACTGACATAGGAATTGTTTAGAATCGCATGCAAGGATAGTTTCCAGCTTCGTAACTGGCAAGTGCTCTGAAGAAGAAGAAATAAAAACGGCCACTACAGCGCAGTCACTGTTCCACATACACTGTGGATCTTGGTAGCTGCAACTTCACTAGTGTACTTCCCCATATGAATAAATGACAACTAAAGATCAAGCACTTCTATATGCAGTCGGGAGGGGGGTCTTTGCTCCTTACCCGAAAAGGTTACAGTGTCCTTATTATTATGATAAGCTGTAGAAAAAGAGATACTTAGAGATACTTAGTGCGTCCATTCCTTCTTTACCATCAAATTGTTTCAACTTGTCTTTGCTGATCCCTTTACACGCACTGTGCATGCCTGTGTCTTTCTGTGGGTGTTTGTCTGTGTGCAGTCTTTATACTAGGAAGAAGGGAAATGGAGCCTCAGCTGAGTAAACAGGTCTTTAATATGCTCAGTGACTCCAGCAGCCTCCCAGGCAAACACACACACACACACACACACACTGGCACATAGACACAAAGCACTCCAGGATGGCACTGGCTTCAGTCCCTGTGGGGTAGAGCAGGCGATAGCAGTGGTACAAGAATGGTTTCAATTAGAGGACAAAGACGGCGGTGCTGCTCTTTTACCTCACTGTGGGTATTTTACTGTGTTTGTAAAAAAAAAAATTGAATCAAACAAGCAACCAAACAAGCTTATCTACTCCAGGACATTCAACAACAGAATGTGGTACTGCAAGTCAGATAAAGTAGGTCAATTCCATATTTTTTTAATGTACATTATGATGAGAAATCCCTAGAGATATCCCTGTGAAACCATTAATATCACAGTCTGGCACATGTCAAAGTATCTAGCTAGAAACTGTAAATTAAAATGTCAAGGAACACCTGCTGCACTATTACTACAGGTGGGTTAATTATGATTGGGAATTTAAACATTTCTATATGTGTTAAGGAAACACTGACATTTGATCTTGACCATATTCTCATTTAGATAAAAATCAGGCAAAATTATTTACATTAACTATTTAAAGCACTGTCATTCATATTTTCTGTTTGCAGACTGTTGAGCACAGCCTATTTGATGAGTTGGTACTTAACAAAATTTTTACAGAAAATTCACATAAGCCCCTTTCAGATGGGATTTATATTCGGGGGGGGGTAGTAAGACTCATCTTTCTGGACAGGATTTTCTGGACTTCTACACTGCTAAATTACAGGGCCCATTTTTTAAGAGACAAAGATTCCAAGTTCAAATTATCATTTATAATCAATTATCAATCATTTATCTATCTTTATCTTTTAATAATATACATGTTATCAAATTATCAGCTGATTCTTTAGGAATTCCTGTTATACATTTAAACTATGGAGAGGATGAAGTCTGTGAGGCGATAGGGTTAAATACATGTAGTCCACTATATTTGAAATTGGTTATAGGAAGGCAGACTATCCAAGACAGAATAATTACCTGTAGCTGAAATTAGATCAGGCCATTTTTTTGATCCCCTTATAATTTTTTTGTCATGTGGACTCCCAAATAGGACTGCAAGTTTCCAGTAGGTCACAAAAACCTTCAACTTCTTCCATTGTCACACAGAAAATTTAAACTGTCTGCTGAGCTAATGAAATAACATACAAGGTGTCTCATAGGATATGACCTAAATTATGAGAGGACCAACAAGTGTGCTGAAAAACATGTTGGTATTTGGGGCTTTAATCATTATCAGCGTAGGAGGAGAAAAATCACACACACACTCTCCGGGTGGGATTAAAATCACTGACCAGCGCATGTGATATTAAAATAACCCAACCACCCCCAGAGAAATAAATCCGGCACGAAAGGAGTTCACTCTTTTTTACCAATATACTGTACATACAATTAGATTTAGATGGTGGCAAAGTATTCCTGGGGAAAGTCTTCAGCATGTTTCCAAGCAGATAGCAGAATGAATCTCAAAAGGCTGTGGAGACTCTGACAGACTTACAGAACATGCTGCATCTACAATGCCCATTTTGTTTTCCATAATGTCGCTGAAATTGATATGCTTCATATTTGCCTATGCTTACTCAGTTCTTAACAAATTTCTTCTTTGTAAAAGTGTCTTAAATTGGATTAATATCGATATCAGATTAATATCCGTCTGTCAAGCATCTCTGCAGAATCTTGGGGAAAGCACACAATAGCTGCTCCCACAACAGAGAGCCAGGAGAGGAGAGCTAGAGAGCTTTGTCTCCAAAATGGAAGAGATTCTGCCATAATCTATGAATCCTTGTGAAAGGACCGTAGGCAGTGTGTCTGTGTTATCACCCACTGCTTAGTAGCTCAGTGTGTGTTCCAAGTCCTTCCCTCCTTTGGTTTTCCTCTCCCTCCTCATTTGCTCTGTACCCTTGTGCCCTCTCCTGTGCCTTATCAGAGCCCCTTTGGTCTTGCAGTCCATTTGTATTCCACCCCCCTGTCCCTGTTGATCTCCATAGAACAACCCCTGCAACATTCAGCAGAAAAGCTTCTCATTTTGACTCAATCCCTTTGTGAGCGAGTGAGTGTGTGTGTGTGTGTGTGTGTGTGTGTGTGTGTGTGTGTGTGTGTGTGTGTGTGTGTGTGTGTGTGTGTGTGTGTGTGTGTGTGTGTCTGTGTGTGCGATGGAGGTGTGTGGGTCATTCTATTTAAGAGAGCTGTTAAAGCTACTGTGACAGGAGTGCCTTTGTTATGCTGACCGTCCAGTTTCAGTGATTTCTCACCTCCGCAACTCAGCAGAATGAAAAGACGGCAGCCTATGGTTCCTGTCTCCATTACTTCCCTTGATATATAAATGGATACATCTGGTATTTATGAGAACACATGTGTAAGGGGGTTGGTGAGAGGAACGGTAGTAGGATGATTGGGTGATTGTGTCCATCCCAATATAATAGTACATTATTCATAATAAGGAATATAGAAAATACAGGTTCGCATTAATTAGGAAATGTGCAGTTGATCTGACATTATGAATCGGTGCTTTTCATTCACCTTCATGGCAACAGGTAACAGAAAAATAGTCCTCTTCTTGTTTCGCTGCAAAGAAAGCACTATTGCAAAAATACTATAGTTCTGACCTTCTCGGTGCTTTTGGTATTTGTGCATCCATTGTGCCTCTCACACACATACACACAAATTCACTGAGAGAGAATGTATGCTGGCAGGAATCAGTCAGTGAGCTGTACTTTGCCGGCTTTTTTTCCTCTATCTGCAGTGTTTTCCAGCACAACCATTCCGTCTGCTCCAAAACCACTTTGACTAAGTAAAGACTGCAATGCTGCCACTGTTGCTGTGGTGATGGGTAGAAATAACTCTTTTTTTAAGACAAATTTAGGATCAATTGGCTCTCCACAACCCCTCAACCTAACCACGGGGCTGAAGTCTTTCCAAACTGATCTTTGATAAATGCAGGATAAGGTGATGAATGTCTGACTGTTGGAAAGGCACTGACCCTGCTAAGCCAGGAGAGGTGCCAAGATGGAGTGGAGCTCTGGCTAAGGGTCTTACATAGGGAAGATGAGAAGCAATAGTGGTTAATTGATTCCCTCTCATGGGTGACAAGGCCTGGACAGGTAGACTCCAGCTCCTTTGATCAGGGTGAGGTAAAGTAGCAGTCAGATGGTGTAAAACTGGATCAGACCGTCAGAAATAAATGGAGCAGAGAGGGGACTTTGTGTCAGAGCAATCAGGCCAGAGACCAGGCTGGAATTAGTCCCTTACTGTATCTTGGGTCTGACTCATGTGCTCCAGAGTTGGCACACAAGCCTCTTGCTTACTGCCGGCTGCATTCACATGTAAACAGACGAGGGGCAGATAAGATCCTCTCAGGTTTAGTCATTTTGTTGATAAGCGTAGACACACACAACCAAGAGATAAGATTCTCTTAATGTGAGGGAATTGGCACGAATCTGAAGGTGGAACACGGGTGACTGTGTTCCTGACAGGCAGTTTAAAGGCAAATCCTTCAAGATGATCTGGAGGATTTTTCAGATGTAATGCTTTGAAAGTATGGCCAATAAAGTTTTCATCTCAGTTACAGTCTTCTACGTGCAACAAACACATCAAGTTGACAACCCAGAAAAATGCTGTTTTGTCTTGGCATTTGCTTACATTCCCATCACTCCTCATCTCCCTGCTTGAGTGAATGACTCTGCACATGTGTGCATATGTGTTGGATGATTGTATACTTTGTTCTCTGCGCGAGTGATTGTGTACAGTGTGCCTCTTCTGTTTGAAAAGGAGGGAGAGACCGGCATGGTGAACTTGGCTCCTCTGTCCTTTCCACAGCCCTTCTACATGTGCAATTACATTCCTCCGCTAATAGAGAACAGAGCTCTATCCAAATCCAGTTGCAATAAAGAGCTACTGTTCCCTTGCTGTGTATACTTGCATGTGTGTGTGGCCAAAACTACCTCTTATCCCTGAGTATTTCCACTCATCTTGTCATCTAGGCTGATTCCATATAGGAAGTTGATTACAGATTGATTGGGCTCATGTTTCCCTCTAATAAGTCATGGACCAGCCTGAGGTTCTGTTCTGAGAGATTAATGTAGAGGACCAAGAACAATAAGCATGCTGTACAGTGCGTGCACAAGTGGGTTCTCCGCACACCTCAAGGGTTCGGTCATGCAGATGTCAGGCTGTTAACATTACAAATAGAGATGATAATATCTGTAGTTCTCTTGCCTGTTCTTAACATAAAGTGAAAGAGCAACATCAAAGTGAAAGCGTATATTGTATTGTCCCAGTATAAGATTTTTGGAAAGAGAAGAAGCTCAAAACCTCCCCAGTGAGTTGTAATGATTTGTGATTTGTGATTGTCGTGATTTTTTAGTTTATCCAATATTTGGTTTTATGACTAACAACTTGCAAACCAATGACATTCCCATCAGCTTTAGCTGTTCTTTGTGTTTAATGCTGATTACCAAATGTTGACAAGCTAACACGCTAAACTAACTTTGTAAATAAGGCAAACCTCCTACCTCCTTAATATCAGCATGTTAGCATTGACATTGTGACCGTGCCAGCATTTAGTTCAGAGCATAGCTGTACATACTGTAAGTACAGCCTCACAGATCCGCTAGCATGGCTGTAGACCTTTAGTCTTGCTTTTGCAATACCACGATGGAAAGGCTACTGGGGATCACATGTGTGTGCTGTTTCTGTAGCTCATGATTCTTGAGATTGTAGTGAGCAACCAGGAAAACAACACTGGACTGAAATGGAGGTGAAATAAGTCAGTAAAATGTTGCCAAAAAAAGGGCCATAGCAATCAGTTCCTCAAGCAAAACATTGCCTCCCTTTTTTGTCGACACACAGCTGGTTAGGGGAGCCTGATTGAGAGCACTGAGAAAAATTTACTTGTTCACTTGCTCTCCTCAGTATTTGTTTGCTAGTTGTGGTGTTCTCCCTAATACCTAACACATTCCTTTCTCTGTTTTGCTCATTTCTCCCTCCTCTTGTAAGTCAGGAGTTCGCATTGTGCTACCCATCGTAGCCCGAGGGCAGGTTACGGGAGGATGCTCTTTCTATTAGCTTGTTTGTTTTCCATCTGACAGCAGGCTTGTCCCAAAAGGTGCTGTCTCATTCCTTTGAATGCCACTCACTCAGATTCAACAATAAATGCTTTATTCACGTCCCCTGCCACTACGTGAACTGTATATCCCCTCTCTCTAGAACAAAGCATTCAGTCATGACTCAGTCAAATAATCATTATGGCTCCTTAAGTACCTGTGTGGAGAGGTGGAACTGGCAGTCAGAGTTGAGGAATGTGCTTCAATAAAGCTGCCTTTGAATGCTTGCTCAGGAAATGTCATAACACCAGATGAAAAAAATAAGACACGGATAGACAGGACAGATTAATTTTGCAGCTGCCAGTGGCAAGCAGCCATCAATACACCTGACGGTCGAGCAGAGGGGTCTATCCAAGGGAAATGGACCATGGCGTATTGTTACTCTAAAGTCACTTCAGAAAGTATGGCTGTAAACCATCCCTTATTGTCATATCTAACTGTCCAATGTATTATGCAGAGTTACCAGTTTTATATCATCTACAAAACATTTCTTTATTTTATTATTCCATCTTTTAATAAATATCTCTGTAGCCAAAGTCTGATATAGCTTGTTCTCCTAGAGATCTATTGTAGTAGAAGCTTTTAAAAGCACATAAAAGAGTCATACTGTTGCACTGGGTGTCATATTTATTCATTACAAAGAAAATGGCCAATTTACTTTGTTCTGGAATCACGCTATTCAATCTCTGCTGGGTTAGCACAGAGCTGGGCAGAGATCACTCTTCTTGGTTCTTTTATGTGTGTTTAATAGTTGTTCTACTATAACTTTCGGGTTTTATGAAACAGAAGCATACAGTATAATAAAAAGTTAATACAGTGCCAGGCTTTTTCTTTAAAGCCCCTGTGCGAATTTTAAAAAATTCTGACTTGAGGGATTCCATGTGGTAGTATCAGAAAAAGACAGTGTTGCACACTGCAGTGTATAATTTGAAAGGCAAAAAACAACACAGATTGCATGAATTTCACCAATACTGTCTCATTTTTTTCCTATAAAGTAATGAATTAAGATATTCTATTCATATAGAAATTTTACAGGAGGAGGGCTTCATAGGGGCATCATAGTAACAAGCTCAAATAGAGTGGCCCTTTATCTGTCCATCTCAACTCTGTTCTCAGTCTCTTTGAGTGACAGATTGTGGACAGCAGAAGGTTTGCAGGCTGACAGACCACCATCTCAAAGCCCCACCACACTGCTTACACACTGCCAGGCCAGCACCCCCTTCAATTACAGACTGGAAAACCAAACCAGACCGCCCCCCCCCCAATCAACTGTCATACAATTCATGGTCTCGGCACACATACAACCATCTGCAAACACAGAGAAACACAAACATTTGACTATTGCAGTGGAATTGAATTTAGGGCAGACTTTGCCTTTGTGTAGTTGCTGTATTGATTCAGCCCGTCAAAATGCCTTACAATAACAGGCTGTGTAGATTAATTGCAAATGTACATTCATGCACATGTAGTAGACACACAAAGGCACAGTCATACACATGCTCACACATTTATATACAGAGAGAGAGAAACATCTCATGAATATTGAACGGTTTTGTGTTCCAACTGAACGCACACCTCTCTGTGTACAGTGTGTCATTGTTGAATAATTGATCCTCCTCCTTGCAATCTCCATTTGTCAGAGTGAACAGTTGTATTTCTGTGTACCTATCGAAGAAGAAGTACACTTTTCACAGCTACTGCCAGACAGTTCCAGAGGCGTGGGTGAAATAGTGAAGCACATCTCATTTGTAACAGGGATAATGTTTTATCTAAATTTGTAGTATTTGCATTTAATGCTGAACAGGCAACTTGAATTTCATGATATCACATCTTTTTTGGCAGGTATGAGATCAAATATGACAAGGACGACTATGTGCTGAGAGTGAAGAAGTCTTCTATCAATGACGAGGGCACGTTCACCTGTGTGGCAGAAAACCGTGTGGGGAAGCTGGAGGCCTCTGCCACTCTCACAGTCAGAGGTACAAAACATGTTTGTTTTCTGCTATTTTCCTACTCTCAACATTTAGATTGGCAGTTTGTTCTGTAGAGTCTCCTTTACAGAGAGGGAAATCCCGAATGCTGACTCCCACAGTCAAGAGAGATGTAGGCAGTCTATGAATCTGTTTAATTATTTACATTTCCAAGTGCAGTGTCAACACACTCCGCCGCCCTCCCCCCCTGTTGTGGTGGTCCGTTAGCCACGCTACCCTCTATGCTGTAACCACCACGTCAGCAAAGCCATTTCACAGATTACTGGTGCAGACTGCCAGTCCCACACCTGGGGTTTGCAAGGTTAATAAATACATTCTAACCATAATTTTCCCTCTTTTCACCACTCCTCTTCGCATTTAACCCAAGTGTTTGAGGTCCCAGTGGAGTGCTTTAGAGCAATCCAGGGGGCCAGAGGGAGGTAAAACAAAGTCTGGGTTGATTCCTCTTCTTTCGGAGTCTGGGTTTTTTTTTTTTTTTTTAAAGTAGCATCCTTGTATTTTACTTGACGGTGAAGCCAAACACAGTAACACAGATGAAACACAGGGGAACCACTACCTGCATCAGCTCTGCTGGGTAGAGTGCGGGGGTTTCAAATGTTCATGTGTGTGGATGGAGCCCACATGCTGTCTTTACTTAGTCTTTGGAATCTTTTTGCTCTCTTTCTTCTTGCTCTCTTTTCTTCTGCTCTATCCATCAGCACTAGTGATAAACACACCCCGCCTTGCTATTACAAACACACACCACCTGTAGAATCATAGGTTTTCATTAATGTGAGCAGTGAGGATCCAGTAGTATAGTTGTCTCCGAAGAGCAGAAGTGGCTTCCCCCACAATGCAACGGAACATTGTTTAGCACCAGTGGGAGCCTTTTATCATTCAGGGGGTCTGAGAAACAGAGGCTTTGAGTTTATCAAAAAAAAAAAAAAATTTCCGATGGACAATGGACAAAAACTACTGGATCCTTTCTGTCATGATTCCCTGTGCGAAAAATGTGTTGACCCCAACACAACATGTCATTCATTCTGACTTTGATTTCTTTTTGTCTTATTTTATTATGTTTCTTCTGTTCCTCTTGTGTTGTTTTTTATGTTTGTGTGTCTGTGTCTTAATTTGTTCCTTTTGTGTATCCACTCCTCCATTGTTGTGTCTCCAGCTCGCCCTGTCGGTAAGTACCCATCCTTCTGATTTGATCCCATCCTGCATGCCCTCTTCATACACACTAGTGCACCTGACTGCTTGACAATCAATGAACGTTACTTTAACATCAGTGTATCTGTTAACACGGGTGTTACATTGTATTGTCTACCCTTAGAATTATTGTTTGTAAACTGAGTGTATAGTTTGAGGAGACTTATAGTTCTACCTGGATTATTATTAACACAAAAACAACTGTCACACCAGGTCTGTCTGTCGATTTAATATGATGCATATCGAGAACCCAAACAGAGACAAAGCTCCATGGGATAACTTAATTCTTCAATGGCTTTCATTTGTGCTTAGTATCCATATCTGTCTTGAACTTAATCAATTCCATATTCCATATAATTTACTTCAAAAATATGTCAGCACACTTCATGATTGGTGTGGCAGCAATCTGTTTAACTTAATAATCAAAGTTCCTCTGTAACAACATCAACACAATTTATTATGAAGCAAATTGTCAATTTTTTTTTTCTATTTAAGAAAACATTACTTAGTATATCCCTCAGTGTTTCACTATATAAAAAAGCAACAAACTATGCAAAATAATTAATTTTGCCAAGTTCCTATTTTTTATCACTTAACTTTGATCTCAGCCGGCAGCTGACGGAACCGGTGTAGATTTCATTGACAGCTAGCTAGAGTGAAGATTTATCAGCGGTAGTGACTCAAGGTTTCCATTACCAGTGCAGCTCTAAACTGAAGGCTCTTTAGATTCTAGACCTTGCCCTTTACCATGAGTGAGTAGGCTGGCAGTCTGATAGTCTCAGACATTGTCATCTCATATGGCCCAGGACATGTTTAACTTGCAAGTCTCGAGGCCATCTGTGGATTTTTGGAACACAAAACTGAGATCTGTTTATTTTGGATGAGCTTCCATCCCAGTAACACTGAGCAGGGAATCTCAGTTTATGTCCCCGTAGAAAGGGAAAAGGTCAAGGCAGAACCAAATATGATACACTTAAGAAATTAAATTCTCAGATGAAGTGACTGAGAATAAGCATATGGAGAGAAAGGTTTGCCCTCTGCGGGTAGAAACAAAAGGAATGCAGGAACAACAAGCGTATGGCAGGACAATGAAGGGAGAGGAAAAGAATGACAGAAGTGTGTGTGTCAAGACAGGCTTGACTGGCAGAAAAACCCAGACACTGCCTCAGTGGCAGGACTTTGGTTGCCAAAACAGCAGTGGCTGTTCTACGATTGTCAAACTGTCAGCTTCCAAGAAGATGGAGGAAATTACACATTCACTCTGCCTGTGGGAAGAGACAGTAATTGCTGTCGACCTCTGAATAAAATATGATTGAACGTGGGGTTTTAGTGAAGGAAGAAATGCTTCTGAGTTTGTGTATCTGGCTGTATTCAGTGGATGTCTTTCTCTTTGTCCATTTGTTATTTTCGCCCCGACTTATTTTATGCTGAGCCCTCTCCAAACCGGGCAGATGTGACTTGTCATGAAATAAATATGGGCGCCTGATCATGTGTTTCCTTAGGAGGGGACAGGAAGGAGCCTCTCACATGTCATTGAGGGTTTCTGAATCAAAACGAGGCCAGTGTGAGTTAGCCCTGAGCCAAGCTGTGAAACTGTCACGCAGTGACTTCCCCTTGATCTGTCTGAGTTTTTGATCCATGCTTCTCTGTGGACCTCCCTATCCTTTTTTGGTACATCCCCCTCATACAACAATTCTCATAAGTATTTGATTCACTTTTAAATGTAATTTAAACAATAGAAAAGGAGATTGAGAGTATGTAAAGGGCGTAGAATGAGCCCAAGATTAAAGTCAGGCCACCACTAAAAGCTAAATAAGCAAAAACATAAAGGTAAAAAAAGTTGGAAAAAAAATTGGATATCTTGCAGTATTTACCACATGAGCCCTGCTAGTTGATTTATCCTTTTGTTTGGTACAAATTTATATTAATGTTGTTTGACAGCACTTAGTATCATGAATTGGGAGGTAAGGGATAGAGGGAAATTCTGATGAAGAGATTATGAGAAAGTACAGTTCCAGGCAGCATGTTGATAGGGCAGACTCTGTAAGGTGTTAGACCATATTTTTAGTCGGTAGTTAGTAGTGGAGTGTGTGGGATGCAACAGAGAAGAGGAAGACAGGGGAGGGAACTGAGTCCTTGCCAGAGCATGATTTAGGAGCTCTGTATCAAGCCCGGCATTGTGAGAGCCACAAGATATCCAAGCTGCAGAAGGCCAAACGGGAAGGCAGTAAATCTGTAGCCATCTGTACCATTCCCAACTGTGTGTATCTTTGACAAATACACATCCCCCAAAAAGGGATTACATGGAGAAACCAGCCAAATGGGAAGTGTTTGGCCTTAGTGGAACCAGCTGGCTTGTCAGTGAAAGGTCTTACAAAGAAATGTAAAGAAACAGAAAGTCTGCAAAGTGTTGCACTGCAACAATTCAGATTTTTTTTTTTTTGTCATATGATTTCACAATAATCTGTAAATTGCTTCTACTACCTTGTCTCTACTTGCTTGCAAGGTCATGGTAGGAACTCTTTAAATTGTGGACTTTCATTATCTCCGCAGGAATCCCGTTCGGTCGTGTAAGAAAGGTGTCATTGATGTCTTATCTTGGCAAACATGGCACAAGACCCCCCGTGACAGTCTGAATAAACAGTTGGAGGTCTTGGGTCATGCAGGAAAATCATCTAAGGTTCAGATATTTTCAGAGATCTGGTTTCACAGCTGCAATAATATATGGTAATATCCTTTGGTTGCACCTATGATTAGTATATGGCTGTATACAATAGTTTAGCTGTTGCACAGGTTACTGGCAGTAAGATATAATATGAAGGATGGTAAGTTTGCTTTTGCTGCTATGATGGATGCTATATCCTCTACTGTAAATGCAAAACTTTACTTTTTGTTTATTTGGGATTAGGGTTTGTAGTGGGCAAGAAAACGCTCTAAATTCCATTACTATCCCAATTTTGTACTCTGATTTATCAGCCTTCACTTGTAAATTTTATGGTGAAAAATCAGGTTAAATGTCCCTTGAACAAGTGGAAATGTGAGGACAGTGTACGGTGAAGTCATGCCTCCCAAACTTGCCATCAGAGATTGGTCAGGGAGTGAAGAGAGGCCACAGTGCACACCAAAAGAGCTTGTATCTAATCTCACCACCCTTCTCTCTTCACTATTGAACTGCATCTGTCAAGTTGTCAGTCAGAAATGTCCAAGTCTGGTCCTTACTGTGACTGTGTGACAACTGCTCTTGCTCCTGTTGGAGTCGCGAATATTGCCTTTGAATGCTTCACACCACGATTTCAAAGTTTGGTAGCTTTTCAAGCCTCTTCTCTCTTTGATGGGGAGGTGCTTGCTTGAAGTGTGGCAAACAGAAATAGTCGTTTCTGTCTCACGCTCCCTTTTGATACAACTTTGATCAGAAGTACTGAGCCACTTCAGATCTTGACTTTTATATGAGATGCATTCTGATGCAAGCTAAATCTCACATATCGAAAGTCAGATGTGATTAACCCTGTATGTCTATACCTGTTCATAGTGTTGGATGTTTCCAGGGCATGGGTGTGCCTTTGTGTTGTCTCAGATCTAAATGCCATTGTGACCTAGGCATTTCCTCGTGTGAATGCCAATGTGGCTGTCATTCATTCAGCCTGGATGAATGGCTAACCTGGTTACCATGGAAATTATAGTCATGATAGTAATTGGTGTTCTCCCTCTGTTCAGAGCCATTAGAGAGTAAAAGATGGATATAATGCTGCATGGAAGCTCTGTACGGCACTCCCATTTTGATTTGACCATGTGGTATATTGCTTGTTTTTGCTTGAAATCCCAAAGCCCTGATAATCTCCAGCCCTGATGTTTGGCCTCACTATGTACCACTGGTCTACTAACACTATTGCTTTTACCCTTTGGCTTTAGCTGCACCCCAGTTTGTCATCCGCCCACGGGACCAAATTGTGGCTCAAGGCCGCACTGCCACCTTCCCGTGTGAAACCAAAGGAAACCCTCAGCCTGCTGTCTTCTGGCAGAAGGAGGGGAGTCAGGTAAGAGCAAAAAATCTCACAAATTCTGGTGTTTAAAAAACTATTTTATCTTTCTTATTGCTTTTCATATCATTTCTTACATGTGAAAAAATGCCACTCTCTTAGTAGAGAGCTTTCATTAGTTACTGTGCATCATTGTTATCAACACTTTCTTTGGATTCTCTTGGTTGTATGCACAGTTGTTGAGTGGTTATGATTCTGCTGTCCTGTACACACACTCACACACACACTCACACACACTCACTCACACACACACACACACACATAGACACACACTCACTATCTGTCATCAGTATCTTTACTGCGGACACACAGATACACCTTTGTTCTCAGGAGCAACCAAACGACAGTGTGTCTGGCAAAGTGCTAATCGGTTTCCCGTGACCCTGTACTGATAAGAACGATCCCATCCCTCACTCAAGCAGATAACCCATTCAAATACCTGGGTGTCCTCACAACACTCAACAACAGTGCCAATTAGGAGCCTGTTGGGGCTTGTAGATGAGCCAGAGATATGATTCAGCTCTGGCTAAGGTTCAACCTCACACACACACACACACGCACACGCTTAGCCTGTGGGCTAACAATTATAGCAAAGTTCCCTTAAAAGAGTGAAGAGATGTGAGACACATGCTTCCATTAAGTGAAATACTCACCCACTTTACCCCTTACCAATGTGTGACCTGATACATATGACTCACTTATACTGAGTAATGTTGTGAACTTGTTCACATTATATCCAGCATGCCTCACATTGTTATTAAAGATGAGGCTTTTGAAATGACTGCACCACAAACACTTTTGTACAAGCAGTTGCACGTCCTCTCCATCTCTTCACTTGTTTTTCTGTCATTTGTTGATTGATGCCTTTTCTACCTCATCTACAATGATGTATAAAAAGGTATGAAGGCATTTGTTGAGAGAACAAATTAAAGCTAATTAAATACAGTAATTAGAGAACGTCCTTTTTTCTCACTCTTAAGGATAATGGACTGTATATGTCACATGTGTTCGAGAAGTGTAAAATCTGATTAAAAAAACATAATTTGTTGCATTAAAGTGATTAATAGTAATTAAATACAGCTAATGTAATTACCGGTTACCATTGGGAGGATCATAAGAAAAAAGGAATGCAAAAAAGAAGGCTTTGGATAACATGGCAGAATAGCTAATCAAAAAAGGAGTAAAGGTGATGTTTTTTCAATGTCATCAGTCCTCTCATCCTGCATATTTACTCTGAAATATGTGTGATAGATTATTCCTGCCTCTTTAGGCAAGGAAAGTTTATTTGTATAGAACATATTATACATAAAGGCAATTAAAACAGCTTAGCATAATGTATTTAAACCTTTTTAAAAGAAAGAAAAGCAGCACAAAACATTAAAATGCAAATTAAAAGAATAGAAAAAGTTATTTAAAGGACATTAAAAAGTTGGCAAACTTTAAATATTCTAAAGATAAACTGTACAATATTCAGCACAAGTTCAACTTGTATGTGGTTGTCTCTATGGGTAAATGAGCAGCTCAAAACCACTGTGGAATTGAAGCAGAAAGGAAAGTAGTCATGAAGCCAACAAGAGCAAAAGTAGCCTTCATAACACAGTGGAGCCTCTGGCTTGGCCCAAGAATAAATTTGAAACCGGATCATCAAACTGTTTGTTTGTACTGTTTGTGAGGTTGGTTAACCAAGTGTAAGATGAAATTCTTCATACTATAGCTGCAGTAGTTGGATCTATGTGTACGTGAGTGTGCACGGTATATGTATGAGTTTGGTGGTGGTGGGTGTGTGAGCATTTTGTAATTTTTCCAGGTCATATCGGTTCCACGTTCACACTAATTGGCTGTTTGTTTCCCTTCCCACAGAATTTGCTCTTTCCCAACCAACCCCAGCAGCCCAACAGTCGCTTCTCGGTGTCGCCCAGCGGAGATCTCACCATCTCATCTGTGCAGCGGGCAGATGCCGGTTACTATATCTGCCAGGCCCTGACCGTTGCAGGCAGTATCCTTGCCAAGGCTCAACTGGAGGTCACAGATGGTGAGGGAAAACTGACACATAACTTCTTCCATGCCGGCACACTATAGCACACTAGCACACGATTTAACACAACTGGAAAGGTAGTAAAGGTGGTGCGTATGTACATTTAAACACAAATTCATACTTAATATGCATTTTTGATTCTCTCCCACCTCCATTCAGACATTTACCCCACAACAAATAAATTATTTATACTGACATTAAAGGAAGAGAAGGCAATTATTGAGAGAAGACTGTTGTTATTTGAACTCAACAGCAAAACAAATACAACCCTCCCTTAAGTGCTCCTTCAGGACCGCCACCTTCCACATTCATGGACCTGCATTGCCAAGGCAACAGCACAATGGCAGAAACCAGAGCATTTTATATGGCGCTTAAGTGGATACTCTTTCTCATAGCTGACGCTAAACAAACCTCACAATATAAAACTACATCAAAAAAACAGCATCCACACAAACACAGCATTTAAAACATAACAGAGTAAAAACTAAGGAAGGTAACGCTACCTAGTACAGTATTTCTATTTTCTGTTGTTTTGGTTTTTTTTAAACCCTTCATAGCAAGCAACAGGGACAGCAAGTAATGTAATGTTAGCTAGGTTGCTGTAAAGCTAACATGCAGAGGATGGGATGGTTTCCCATAGCGAGCACACCAGCCCCAAACAGTGATATTCAAATACTCTAGTTACTAGAGCTAACAACACGCCAACACAATAACTTGGCAAACTAGAAAGACTATATATCCACTTGACGACTAACCAGTTGAGATTAGCTATCAAATACATTACCAAGCACAATAAAACTATACTGACCTATTGGCCCTGAGTAGCAAAACTAATGTTACCCACCTGACTAGCCTCTTCTCTGTCTTCTGAACAAACACAAACGCCCCCTGTTGCTGATCGGCTGGAATAGTGTTTTTTGACTCGGTCCGAGCCACTTAGTTTCATTCCCTTCTACAGAACCAAGGCTGTTTAATGACACTAGATTTTTATTTTTCAGCATACACACAGAACAGAGAGCAAGTGGACTTTGAGTAGATATTCACTGAATTTTACAAAAGGTGTTTTGGAATAGAATTGCAGACTATACATTTAATGACATCTCATTTTAGTTTGTCACGGTTTAACTGCAACATCTCTCTTGCCTTTTTGAGTTTAGATGGGCATCTGGTCTTTAACAGTGTTGAAAGTATCCAGTAGATGCAAAAATACAGATTAAGTTTTGTTCTTCCATGTGAAATAATAAATTCAGCTTTAGTATGAGAAATGCAAGTATGTTTATGACCTTCGGCTGCTGGTTTTTTGCTCCATGGTCTTTGACTTTTTTTATTTTTTTTTTCCCCCTGACAAAATTTAATTAAAATGTTATACTTTTTCTTTTGGGAAGGAAATAAAGCATTGCCCTTGAGTTCCTTCAAGTTTAATGATCAGTGTTTGGATGAGTAGACGAGGTGCAAGTATGTGTATGAGAGCAGCAGAAACAAACACAGAGAGGGGGCGCGTGACTGAATGAATAAGTGACAATGGTTTTTTGTGGAATGAATTCTGTAGACCTGTGAGGAGCAGGAACATCTGATCTGCTCAGTTGTTGTGATGGCAAGATCAACGGCCATCCCTATGTATACTGTCGTACTTGCTAGCAGAAAAATTAAAAACACCACAGAAGCACCGTTTCTGTCAGACAGGAACAAAATTGGTTTGGCCTTCAAATACCCAGAGTAATGTAACATCACATTTTACAGCCATATATTCTGGCTCCCCAACAGTCAACCCCTTTGTTTGTTTTGTAAGAATTTATTGTTTGTTTTTGTATTCAAATCTGTGAGGGTTTTTTTTTCCTGTTAAAATGTGTAACAAAGGCATGTTAGCGAGAAGGGTGCTAGGGAGGTCTAAGAGAAAAAAAGGGAGAGGAAGACAGAGTACAGGAGGGCCAGGGTGGGGTCATGGCCACACCTGCTGCAGTCTTTATGTGATTTACTGCCCCGAGCCCTGACAACAGTCTGTGGAGTTCAAGGAGATCTGTAATGAGAAATTCCTGATCCAGAGACCTAAGGCTCCAGTCAAACCTTGCGTTCTCCCTCTGTCAGTCCTACACGCCTTTGACACATACATCAGACACATCCTGTCCGTGAACCAAGCAATGAATTCTGCTTGTGCACTCGCACCTGTCAAAACTAGCTTACCGTCTAATTCTGTCTGTCTCTATATATATGCTTTACTTTCTGTCTGTAAGTAAAGCATCAGTCTTCACTTAAACCATCCATTAACAAACAACATTGCACATCATAATTAAGGCTAATGAGAAATGTGAAACAAAGGCTTTATCCGGCCTATAATGTCAAATCTTTAGGTGAAAACAATGGCAGACAGAAAACTTCCTGGGCATGTTTATGAGATGAGATAAACCACAGCATGGTGACTCCTGGGCTAGTAGGTGCTTTGAATCCTCTCTCAGCTTAGATAATGATTCACATTATCTCTTTTGATTCATAGAGTTGCATTTGCCCTAATATAAATATTGCAGGTGAAATATCACTATTGAAAATAATGTGCTGCATTTAGTGTGTGGTAGATAGTATATCAGGCTACTGCACAGTTTTTTTTTTGTCTGTCTTAGCTGACCTAAAGCAAGGGGTGACCATAACACAGCATAAGTGTACAACTCGAAATCACTTACTTTTGTCAGATGTAGCTGCTAGTGAGAAAATAGGGGTGGAATCGAGGGTGTGATAATGTGTTGAAAGGTTACTGAGGTAGACTTGGTAATTAGCCCCTGCAGGTCTGACATCATTAATCCATACCTTCTAATTAATGTGGGTTCTGTGATGCCAGGGGGACTCCACATTATTCAACTCTAAATATATAAACTGCCTGTGTGGTAGAGTGCCAACTCTCTCTGAGATCACCTCTGACTGTTTCATCAAGGGAACCCACAGGCTTTTTTTTAGCACATTATAACAAATGAATATTCTTATGTAAATGGAATTCATCACAGCAGTACGATTCATCCAAAGTTCAACTCAAACCGAAGATAAAAAGGTTGTCTTCTTTGATTATTAAATTTTTAAGATTTAGATACCTCTTTTCCCCTTGATTAAACCTCATACGAATATGTCAAGGTGTTTTCAGCAACATATCTTATTTGAAATTTACCTTTCATTGTGCCCCATGCTGCACATAATGAAGTATTTATCTGAACCACACTGAGTCAATAGGCAAGAGTCTCACCGCAAAACTGTACCACAGAGTCTAGAGTAGTGTATAAAAATAAGGATACCCAGGCAGTAACTGGAAACTGCTTAGCATCCCTCTGCCACATCAATGAAACTAGAAAACACTACTCAGCTTTTATTTCTCTGCTTCCTGGAAATACAGGATATGGTCATTGTTCTGTGGTGCAATTACAAAACCTGCAGGAAAAATAGTCTGTTTTATGATGGATAGCCACTTCCACCCCTTGTGCATTTCATGTTCAATGCTGTTACTCAGTGCTGTTGTTTATTTTATTGTTAGATGCCTTATTTAGGCACCATACGCAGTCTTAACTTTAGAATGATACAGATGTGTTCACATTTTTGTCTTTGTGCCACAGTGCTCACAGACAGACCGCCACCCATTATTCGCCAAGGCCCATCCAATCAGACACTGGGGATGGACAGTGTGGCACTGTTGAAGTGCCAGGCATCAGGAGACCCCATCCCCTCCATCAGCTGGCTGAAGGATGGGCTCAGTCTGCTGGGAAAGGACCCTCGCATGTCTCTGCAGGAGCTGGGTAGCCTGCAAATCAAAAACATCAAGGTGAAGGATTTCATTGGTCTCTTGGTCACTTTTGGTTTTCCTTTGTTGTTGTCACTAATGTTTATACACCAATATAGCTTTATATGGTAGTGCAAAAGTACCGTATTCAACAGTATTGTATACAACATTTACAGAATATATTATTGTATAGCTTAACTACAGCTTTGATGAGCAAGAGGTACCATAATGCCTTAAAGAGATGAATTGACAGCATTGATTTTTTTTTAATTGTTTGATAGCCTCACTTAGTGGCATGGCAGGGCTCAGCTGTGCAGGGTTGGATGGACTCCAGCTATGGGATAGAAACATGTATGCACTTAGAAGATATATACACATGCGTGTACGCACGTACACATTTAGACTAGATTAAATTTAAAAGGCTCACATCTTCTTTTCTGCACTCCGCGGCCTCAGTGGAATATCTATTATGCTTGACAAAGCTGCCGACCACTGACATGTTATTTAATAAATGGAAGGAAGGCACACAGACAAAAACCAACAAACAACCAAAGTTCCTAAGAGGAATGGAGAGTCAAGCCAGCTGTCATCGGTCCAGGGGGCTCCAGCAGCTCACCATAAATTAATTAGCCTGGCTTTGTTGTGGTCGGCAGGACAGTAGAGAAATAAGGAGTGGGAGTAGAAAAGTGATGGAAGGGTGGTGAGTAGAAAATGGAATTCATTAGGAAATTAATGTCAGCACTTTGAGGCACTCACATATGACACACAATTTGGCCAGCAGAAGGCTAGCTTGTGAAGTCGCTCCATCACTTTTAAGTGTTTCAGCAATAAAAAGATCACATGTATTCAGTCATCACTCCTGCTCTCAGAATGTGTGAAATAAAATGGTCCTTTCACTGAAACTGTGAGTACAGTACTCATCCAGCTGTTTGTGTGTGTGTGTGTGTGTGTATGTATATGTTTTTAACTTATATATGCATGTGTATTCTACTGTGTATCAGCTTTCAGACTCTGGGATCTACACATGTGTGGCTACCAGCTCCAGCGGTGAAACATCATGGAGCGCTTTCTTGGAAGTGAAAGGTACAAGATGGGGTTAATGATTCCATATATTTTATGTACAGAAAAAAGACAAATGTTTTTCTATTTGTCTGTTACAGTTTTTGTTAGAGAATGTGGCCTTTTTCTGTCTCCTTCTCGCCATCCATCCAGAATCCGGTGGAGTGATGGTCACGAAGAACCATGATGAGAATGAGCTCCCAGGCCCACCATCTAAACCTCAGGTCACTGATGTCACCAAGAACAGTGTGTCCTTGTCCTGGCAGCCTGGAATGGCTGGAGCATCACCTGTGTCCTCCTATGTCATCGAAGCCTTCAGGTTTGTAATAGCAGTAACCTCCATCCCTTGCTCACAGTAGCCAGTAGCCCTGGAATGTTACAAAATGCAAGAATGAAAATAATATTACTCTCTTTACGCCTTTGTATTGATTTTTATTTTTTTCTTTTACATTCCCTACATTGTACTACATAAATATCATAGGAAGAAATTGTGCAATAACCTTCTTCTCTTTGATTCTTCTCTTCTTCTCCCCCTGACAGTCAATCAGTGAGCAACAGCTGGCAAACTGTGGCAGATCATGTCAAAACAACCCAGTTTACTGTCAAAGGTCTCCGTCCCAACACCATCTACCTGTTCATGGTCCGTGCAGTCAACAGCCAGGGCCTGAGTGATCCAAGCCCCATGTCTGATCCTGTCAGAACACAAGGTGACTTACATTAACCTTAATATGATCATTTTTTCTTTATTTTGACAATGTTTATCAGATGCATGTACAGTTATTTCAGAGCCTGTCATAATCACTCTCACTGTTTGTATATATTTTTTATTTATTTATTTTTCTTTTTTTTTGCTGAGTATAATTTCTGTTTTAACTGATAGGGTAAGGTCACTGTGCACCAATTTAAAGTGCGATAATATCAGCCCCTCTCAGCAATCCACAGTGAAAAGCTTCACTGAAATACTGCAGAATTTTCCAGAGGTCAAAGTCTCTATCTCAGGCCAGCTCATTAAGTCTACACTTAAGTAATTATGTAAAATAACCATGTCTACTTTTGGAAGGCCTAACTGAGTTAGTGCTATCCCTGCTATGTTAATGATCATAACAGGAGAAAATGACTGCCTCGGAACCCAAAGAAGATTTGATTATGGTACCGGACAGACCACAGTCTCCGGATTACACTGATATGATAAGTCCATAGCAAATAAAAAACAAAAAAGCAACTTGTGGCGAGCCTCTGTCAAATGCAAGGCAGGATTATGTTAACAAAAAAAAAAAAAAAATGGGGTCAGTTGGAATTGCAGCATGTCTCTCTCTCATGCTGAGGTGAAGGTCTTGAGATGACATATAGACTTGTTTATTAAAAATGACATGCATTGATGACAAATTGATTTTTCACTTCTTTCTAACTGTGTTTGGCCTGTCTTGCCCTATTAGTGTGGCCTGTGATTCATGATGGTGTTGGGTTGTCCGAGTGAAGCTCTTCTGAAATATAATTTCCTCTAGTTTTTTGGTTTTTTGCTTTCCTTCAGTGTATAATTCAAAATTTGACTTCCTTCAACCACAGTCAGTATTACATACACTGGATTTTTTTATTGCTTGTTACTTGAAACAAAGGCATGAGCAAAATGGGAAATGAGCTGGAAAATAGTTTCATAGTTTCCACCTTCCATTTGCTATGTGTGGGGGTCGCGCTCTCATTGGTTGACATGGTTGTTCAATCCGGTCCCAATAAGCACAGAGAAGTCACACATCTATAGAACCTTGTTAACCCAAGTCTCACTCCTTTTCTCCAAATTGGAAGCATGTCTTGATAAAAAATTAAATGAAGTAATTGTAATGCAAATGTAGTTGCTCCTTTTCAAAAGAGGAGCTGAGTTAACTGTGAAAACTAAGTTGAATCAAGTGGGAAACATTTTCTTTTGGGCCCTTCCTTATTTTTTCCGTTTTTCTCACATTTCTTTCTTGGTCTCTCACAGATATAAGTCCTCCAGCTCAGGGTGTCGACCACAGGCACGTGCAGAAGGAACTTGGCGAGGTTATAGTTCGGTTACACAACCCAGTTGTCCTGAGTCCCACAACCATTCAGGTCACATGGACGGTAAGTGCAGGTTGTCATTTTGCATACGTAATACAACTATATTCAACTGACACTACACTTGTATGAAGCACATCAATTTCATTAATTTAGTCTTTACACTGGAAGAATTCACATTAGATGTATGAAATTGGTAGGTTTATCTGTGGTTTTCTTATCTCTCTGCATTCCTTTACAGCTTTGATTTTGCAAAATTGAGTCATAAAGTCAAGATAGTTGATGTTAACATAAGATCCCTCTTTGAAGCCAAAAAGGTGATGCTTGAGGCTACCATTTGTTTTATGTCAGAAAATTTTAGTCAGGTTGTTCCTTAAGCCTTTGAAATATTGTAATCGGTGGCTTAAAAGTAACCGAACATCAAATAGGTGAAAATTGTTCCGTTTAACTACAGTGAACATAAAAAGAGATGGCAGAGACATCTGGCTCTTCATCAAGCCTCCATGTGTCTTCAGCTGCTTCCCTCTTAAAACAAAGACTTTGAACAAAAATATTAGATTGAAATTAATGTTTGTTGTTGAACTTTATTTCGTGAATATTATTCCTACTGTTTTCTTACAACTCCTCTACCACACATCTGCACAACTTGTGCACATCCCAAATTAGACACTTATGTGTGAAATATGTACAGCTGCAGCCTGGGCTAAAATGTTTTTTGTTTTCTTATTTTTTGTTTTGTTTAAATTTAATTTTGTGGTAATGGGGACAAAAAGGCCACTTATATTCTTCAAAGCAGAGGTGTTTTTACAGAATATGTCCTGGTTTCTTCTGATTTCTTCTGGTTTCTTCATAAATCACTCAGGTGCAGGTGTTTACAATATACACCCTTCACTCAGTGGCATGGGGTGCCTGTTTCCATTTTCAAATGAACCACATTAGCAGTTTTCCTGGAGACATGTTTATTGACCTCTATAATAAGTCTCACCCCAAGACTAATTTAATGCTAAAGCAATGCTTTATGATTGTGATGTACAATCAACACAAAACATGGCTACCTAATCAATCAGGGGCCCTTTCAGTAAACAGAGGGACCACTCTCAGAGCTTTTCTATTCCCAAATCATTCCATTAATAAAAGCCACGCACCAAGCAGCGAATCCATTTTGCTGATTTACTCGGGCTACGCTGGTGAAAAAAAGCTGCTTAATATCCCACTTGAAAGCCATGCACACTTCTTCTACTGTTAACAAGCCATTACAATGAGTTATGCACCCGCTCCTCCTCTGCATAAATTCAGCTTTTTCTGTCTAGCTAAATGGGCCCACATTTTAAGTGAGGGGTCCTTTGTGGGTTGCAGGGGCTATCACACTTCCAGTCTCTCCGTCTTTTCTATGGGACAGATCCTCCGTTATCACCTCTGCTGTGTATTCTCCTCATGTCCCCAGGGTGTCTGTATTGGCTGCTGCATAACATTCTCATACTCACAGCCTATATTAGATGTGATGGGACCTGCTTTCCGGTGCTACCAGTTAGTATTTATGATACATATGGGACATACATACTGTATGTCCTTTAGTTGGCATTAGAAAGAGTTTTTTTAAAGAAGGAGGAACCAGGAAGCTGTGTATGTGAGGTAATGTCAGTGTTTTAATTGAGCTAAATGTGACATAGCTGGTGACAAAAGGTCAATTAGATAACTAACAGCGTCTTGTCTGTCATGCATGCACTCCTGTGCGATAAAAGTACATCGCAGAAAAACATCCTTTTGTATTATCTAGTGGCTGGCCCAGATAACATCTGCCAATCCCCTCTGCGTGGTTCTTTCTGGCACTGAAACACAATATTAATCGTGTCTTCATTCACTTTCTCAGGTGGATCGTCAGTCTCAGTTCATCCAGGGTTACAGAGTTCTGTACAGGCAGACATCAGGTCTGCCTTCCCCTGGACCCTGGCAGCAACAGGATGTGAAGGTCCCCTCTGAGCGCAGTGTCATCCTCTCTGCACTCAAGAAGGGAATTGTGTATGAGATCAAGGTCCGGCCTTATTTTAACGAGTTTCAAGGCATGGACAGTGAATCCAGGACAGCACGGACGACTGAGGAAGGTACAGAGATAAATTGCTGAATTTTTTAGATTATATCAGTAGCAGTACAAAATACTGAGTCCAACTGTGGTTTTTTCTGTGCAAATGTGGGATGACGTGTGACACATGACCCAATAGGCTGCTTTCATGTTGGTTTTTGTCATAATATCACATTTGATGCTGAGAACTGCGAGTATATGTGAGAATGCACGTGTATGTGCATGGATGTTTGTGCCTGTCTGTCTGACCTTCCTGCTGTGCTTTTTTGTTTATGATTGGTGGTGTTACTGCCAAACTTCTTTTAATCCATGACCCAGCAGCCACGGGCCTGAGCTGTGATTGGACACAGCAGACACTTCCTCCTGCAAAGATGGATCTGTCGCCCAAAGCTTGATTCATACAGACTCTGACAAGGCCCCAGAGCAGTGGGGCACAATATCCCACACAGACACACAGATGCGCGCACACACACAAACACACACAGGTCTGTGTTTGGATGAATTTGCTGTTTTGACCCATGCCAAAACAGAAATTCATCCAGTACCATTGCGCCAGCATCACTTCAACCTTCAAGTCTAACTGAAATTAAAATGTGATCTGAAGTAAAGACACACTACAGCACAAAAGGACAAATACAGACCCTTTATACTAGAGACAAAGCCCATCTTGCCACAACATATTCAGGCCTGCATGTAGAGGAGACAGCTCACATCCTGTCACACTGACAGGCCCATTTATTTTCCCTTTCTCATAGGGACCATATCTCATGTGGCCAGCCAGTGTACTCACTGCTGTAGTGGAACTGCCATCATATTACAGCTTTCCCCAGCACACAGTCACACACTAACACACATATACAGTAAACTCTTACATGCGGGCCCACCTCCTCTTCCTACGGCTTCCAAAACCTGCATGTCACAGCTATTACCAATGCTGATAATGTTCCCTGCTTCTGCTCTATCTACATCCCAGTCCATCAGAGAGCTTGGCCACTTTCTATTTTTGTCACAAGTCTGCTGCTGTACCTGCTCATAGCTGATACACCATCAAACACACAGCTGTAGGCTCCTCAGAGACCTTGGGACCACTGACAAGGGCAGCTATAGACAGGTGACAAATTAAGGGAAATCCATATGAAGATTCTCATTAAGGTGCTGGGCCCCCACATGCTGCCAGGACAGCTCCAGTGCACATTGGCATTGATTCTACAAGTCTTGGATCTCTACTGGAGGGATGAACACCATTCTTCAAAAAAAAAAAAAATTCCTCATTTGGTGCTTTGATTATGGTGGTGGAGAGCACTGTCTAACACATCAGTCCAAAATCTCCCATAGGTGTTCACATGGATTGAAATCTGGTGAATGCGAAAGCCACAACATATAATTCACATCATTTTCATGTTCATCAAACCATTCAGTGGCCCCTTGTGCCCTATGGTTGGGGGGCATTGTCATCCCGGACAAAATCAATCCCATCAGGATAGAAATGTTTCATCACAGGATAAAGGTGATCACTGAGGAAAACTCTATCGATCTGCAGTGACCCCTCCCTCTAAGGGACAAGTGCACCCAAACCATGCGAGCAAAATGTCGCCGACAGCTAAACAGAGTTACTGGATCCCTTCACTGTAGGGGTCAAGCATTCAGGCCAGTATTGTTCTCTTGTTCTCGCCAAACATGCATTAGACCAATCGTGGAGAATATGGTGAAGAATGAATCATATCACATTTTTTCCCAACCCCCGTAGACCAGTGCCTGTGGTTTTTGCACCACTGAACTCTCAATTGTGCATCTGTCTTTGTAATGAGGAGTTTATGCACTGCAATGTTACTAATATCCTTCTTTATTTAATTATCACCGGTGACATTCTCAGGCACTTGAGGAAGACCGCTAATCTGTTTTTCCTTCCATATAGCACTAACGCACAAGCTTCACGGTCATCAGACAAGTGCCATCAAACACCATTTCTAACCCTGTTTACTGAAGTCTTTTCCGTAGATCTGAATGCACATGTCACTTTGGTCCCTGTTGATATTGACACACCAGCCAGCTAAAAAGCCTTGGTGACTTACGCTCCTGCCACCTGTGTACCAACAATGAACCTTCTCTCAAAGTCACTTTTGCCACCTTTCTCTTGCCATCTTTATACAAAATCAGAATCAGCTGAGCCCACTCAGCATTTTTATACATTCTGCAGGGATTCATTGAATGTTAATTGCTTAATAGTACCATGCATTGCACCTTTGTTGAATTATCTGCATTTACAATCTCCACTCATTTATGTGGGCTTTTCCTTTTATTTGTCACCCATCTGTAGATAGATAGAGAAATCATGGTCAGAGGGTTATTATTACTTGGGTTGTCCATTGGCTAAGACAATTACAGAATCCCCAGAACAGGTCTTCACCGTTGCAGGATTTCAGTATGCTCAGTACTTAAATGCCATGTCCATCTCCCTCATCCGTTTTTGATACATTCTCTCACTCTCCATCTAGACAGTCAAATTAAGGCTGATAAATTGACTCTGGTTGCCATCCGATTTCGACTGAGTGATTGTCTAAGAAGTCACAAAGTCACCTTTTATTTAGGTAAAAGGGAAATCAGTAATGCTTGTCTGAAAGTTCATTTGTAGTGGACTAGTCTTCATCCATGTTGATGGGGAAAGTCCATAGCTTTCCTCCTACACCAACCACTGTTTTACATTAGCGATTGACATCATTTCTTTGGTATGGTTTTTTTTTTTTTATTCTGTCATCATGCACCACACTGCATGAATGACTAGAGGTCACATTCTTGCCTTCCATACATCACTCTGCTAATGGCTCTATTAGCACAGCCTACGAGGACTCTAATGAAAAATGTGTATTGTTTAGCACAAATATGCATGCTAATAAGCTGCTAAATCATTCATAACATTAACTTTGAACGACATTGTCTCTGATGGCTGCCACGCACCAGTCCACTGCTTTGTCACCTGGATGTAATTCAGCATTGGAGAGCCCTGACCATGATGGTTGATCAGATGTTCCCTTGGTAGATTGCTTCTAATCTCGCCAAGGTGTTGGGTTCATCATCGGACACATTCATCTTCCACCATGCCAGGGCCTTCTTGCTCTCTGGGGGCCTGTGTGGCCAATCGCGCTGAGGGATGAGCACAGATTTACAGGGTGACACGTGCCATTTTGGATGGAGGCGAGGTGAGGGAGAGGCAGCTCAGGAGTAATTGACCTGTCAGTATTCCGCTGTGGTGCTGTTCCCCTGCCAGCCACTGCGGAAATGAGAAAACATTATTTTTAAAACGTTATTACCAGTTGGGCCAACTGTTATTTATTTTTCCTCTGTTACCCCTTGTGGGGTCAGAAGATTGTTGCCATCAGAATAACAACATAGTAAGGGTTATGAAAGCTTGGACTTGTCTTGTTTCTATCCACTCTGTGTCTGCCTGTGGATAGATTCATTTAAATGTTCCTTTCTCTGAAGCTTCCCTCTGATCCTTACCTACTGGCTTTAGTTTCATCTGGCTGATCGATCGAACCAGTCGATATGTTTACTGAGACCTTGTTTCCTTCCCCTAAAATGTAATTTTTTTCATATTTCCCTCTTGTCGGCACTTCACCCTATAAGCTCGTTGACCCACGTGCCACCCAGGCTCGGTCAATGCTGGAGTCTTAGCTTCACTGAGAGTTCGTGCCAGGACTTCATTCCACAAATCAATACCAGTATTCTCTGTGCAAATCCACCAGGCTGGAGCAGAGGATGAGATATTAAATCATAGTGAAATGTAAAAGATAGGCCCTAGCCATGTCAGACCTGCCCTGGTCTTCATGTAAATCCTCCTCTAATGAGACATCTTGACAGCCCTCAGCCACCTGTGCCCTCCCAGAAGAATAACATTCCTTGGAAAAGTATGCGTGTGCTTGTGTGTTGTCTGACTCTTGGTATGTGCATATATCTGAGCTTCCATTCATACACACTCGGATGACCAATACTACTGTGCATCCCAGTATTGTTGTTTCTAAGAATTAAATACTCTGCTGCTTGAGCTGCAAAGTAATGTATTTGATTGTCAACCTGACTATTTTTTTTGCTTCCTCTTTTAGCTCCCAGTGCCCCTCCTCAGCAGGTAACAGTCTTGACTGTGGGAAACCAGAACAGCACTTCCATTAGCATCTCCTGGGACCCCCCTCCATCAGACCATCAGAACGGCATCATCCAAGAGTACAGGGTATGTACCAGGAAGTCAGCATGAATTCCCGTTTAACTTGTGCAAAGCAAAATGGAATCAACCACATCTCTATTTCCCCCCTCTGTGCCTTAGATCTGGTGTCTAGGGAATGAGACACGTTTCCATGTAAATAAGACGGTGGATGCAGCCATACGCTCTGTGGTGGTGGGCGGACTGCAGGTGGGAGTGGTGTACCGAGTGGAAGTAGCTGCCAGCACGAGTGCAGGGGTCGGAGTCAAGAGTGAACCTCAGTCTATTATCATTGGTAAGATTGATTGATAAAATGCACTCACAGCTTTTCAAAATCCAGTTTAGGTTTTTCCAATGTAAATATCCGTGTTCAGAAAAAAAACTAAACACCTATTTATTTCAGAAAAAATTGTGTGAATATTTTCATTAAATGCTAGGAATTGTCAAATGGATAATATTTTTAAAATACTACTATTTTGTAATGTTGCCTGACCAACAATGATTTATGTGGAGCTGAGGCAGATTGTGCCTTATGTGACCCATAACTGATGGCTTGGCCTGTGGCATGTTCTTATTTCCCCAGTGTCACTCACATAATCCATCTCTCAGAACAGAGCCCCTAGCTTGCAGTTCTAATATGTTGTGTGTTTGCAAGTCTGTGGATGTTTGAATGGGTGTATGTCTGTGTGGTTACACAGTAATATGAAGATAAAGAGCTTTTATGCAACTTTACATCCATGCACATAATAATATGTGAGTTTTTATCTTTATGAGTGGGAACGTTTGTATGTGCTCTGTTTCTTATCATGTTCCAAGAAACAGTGTCAAGCATACCAGTCTGGGTGAGCCGTGACCGGAGATCAATACAGACCAGGATGCTCTCCTCCTATTTCACATACTGTGTTTTACTGGCAATAGAGTGAATTAGGGGCTGAGCTAAGCAAACAACCTGCTCACTTGGGGGTTTATTATAAGCTTTTAGTCTTTGTCTTTTTCAGTCTGCACATTATATTTCATTGCACATCCTTTAGATCTATGTCCTGCTCCCTTGGTCAATATCTCAGCTGAATTTCATCTGACCTACTTTCTTTTATCTTAATCTAGCCCTAACCCTGTCTTGATGTATCCATACATATTATTTTCTACAGTGAGTGGTAAAGTGGAACATTCTCAGGCCCTTCAGTATTACATGGGCAACTGTGTTAACTTTCACCTTGAAGCAGAAAATCATGCACAGCAGCATTGTTATTTCCTGTTTCCATCCTGTAACTATCCGCCTAGCAACACATTAATGCTGCCTGTTTTTCACTACGCCCTCAGGTAAGGAGTTCCGGGACGTGATTATACATGGAAACCGGAACAACAGCATCACAGAGCAGATCACTGATGTGGTGAAACAGCCTGCTTTCATCGCTGGTATCGGAGGCGCCTGCTGGGTCATCCTCATGGGCTTCAGCATCTGGCTCTACTGGAGGAGAAAGAAGAGAAAGGGCCTGAGCAACTATGCAGGTTGGAATGATCATAGTCACCTATGTAAATTAACACTGACACTTTGCTCTTGTGCCTTAGTAAACAATGGAAAATTCTTCTTGTACTCAGCAGATAATTATTGTTTTCTCTATCACAGATATTTTACCACTATATTATCATCTTACAGTCTTAATCAGCACAGATTTGAGGAAATATCATTTAAGCTGCTAACAGTGAGGTTAAGATGGCTATTGAGTTTGAAGATCAACAGGGAGACAGGGCGAATCAGTTTTTGACAAATCCACCCACGGTGTTGGCTAATAGCCCAGGGTGGTCAAACTGAGTGGGAAGACTGGAATCTCTGTTGGTCACTGAAGCTGGAGGTCATCCAGCTCCTCCTCCCACATGCTGACCCTGGCATCTTACTGAATGACCCCCAGTCAACACTAGAAACCACTGAGTCTGCATACACAGCCCAGGGTACACGATTTAATTAGAGAGCAGAAGATTGTAATGAACTGACACATTGTTCTTTGTGTATTGTTGACCGTGCAGCACAATGTTCTAACATTAATTTGTCTCTAATTAACAAGCAGAAATTCAAAAGAAGCACAAATCTATGTAGCCCTTTTTCTCTCATTACTTTTTGCAGGTCAAAAAGTGTGTGTACAGTGGCAGCTACTATAATCTGACTTGTTTAATTCAGTGTTCATTTCTGTATGTTACGTGTTTGTGTGTTTTCTTTGGTTTGTGCCACCGTCTCTACACCACTGTGGCCTCTGAGCTGGCTGCTTTCCTGGCTGACACTCTGCACACTGGGTGACGATATGGTCTTACATTCCCCAACCCTCAGCACCTCTCGACCTGACCCTGTGCCCAGTTTGCAGAAAACCCTAAAGCACCGCTTATATCTGCAGGCTTTTAATGCACAACTTCTCTGTCTTCTTGTTTTGCAGTTCAGTCCTTCACCTTCACCCCTGCAGGTACTGTTCATTTGTCCCGTCTCCTCACCCCACTTCAACGCAGATTCATCTCTTTCCCGCTTATAATATATATGCTTGGATTGTCAGACTGACGGTCATGGCCATAAGCAAATCCCGACCCTGTACTGAGGAAGGCAATTAAACACAGTAGAAAAAAACATTTACTAGTCACAGAAATCCACATTTGTTATTGGCCATGACCAGGGCCCCGCAAACTCAAACTCTCATACCTGCCCAGCCTACAGCCATGTTTACATATTGTGTTGTATTTGTGTGTATGTCTGTTTTTGAATGAAGTTTCATCCTGTTTTGTGTACCTTTCTTTGCGGAAGTCTTTTGATACAGGGTAGGACTGTCCATTTCCTCCTCCTCAAATCTTATTCCTTTTTTTTCTTTTCAAGATTCAGATCATGTTGTAATTTACATATCAGTTTTTTTTATAGGTGTCGGTTAGGCAGCTGAGTCGTCCATCTCATTTATTTCCTTTACTTTCTGTTTGTTTTTTGGTTCTTGTGACAGTTTGCCCCATTACAGTGACTACTTCATTTGGAGTTTTTTTCTGCTTACTGGCAAACTACAGTCATTTTGATAGGTGTAACATTGTTATGTCACCATGTGTTCTTTGCTGAATTAAGCCTGAGTGGCACCAACACATCACACATTATTCATGTGTGGATGGAGTGGATTAAGAGAGGAGCAGCCTATCAAAGAAGCTCAGAAGTTGGGTGTAAAGAGAAAGTAATATGACATGACAAATTATGGCCAGAGGTGTAACTATCAGTGTAACTAATAACTTAAGTACAATGAGCCAGGGCTTAGCAGAGTGTCCTTCTTTTACTTTGTTATATTCAGTGACAACCCTAACTTAAAAAAATTCTTGGTAAAGCACACATGTAGCTATGTGATCCCTTTGGAACCTGCTGACAGAAACCCAATTCACTCTAGTCTTTCCACAACAGCTGTAATAACAAATTACGGAACATATTGATATGTTAGTGGTTTTGAATGGGAAGCACACTTCAGAGTAGTCAGAGGAGAATTTTTTTAATTCACTCAAATAGTTTTTTAAGTGGTGAGCACAAAACAAGGTCATATATCGCAGGGATTCTGGAGTTGGTGAGATGATATTTAGAACATGAGCTGGAGTGCGGTTGAAGAGTCTTACGATGCTGCTCTTTTCTGTATTGACAATTAGTTAATGTATTGAGAGTATCCTGTCTCAGCCTCCTAAAGCTGTCAGTACGGGAGAGGTAAATCACTACACTTTTGAGGCGCACAGCCAGCAGGGAAGAGATTTGATGGAATTTTTATATGCTGATTATGTCCACCCCCCTTAATGCTTATTAAAGGGGATTAATCTGTATTCATATTGGAGAAAGTGCTTATCTGGAAGACAGAGGCGAGAAGCACAGCTATGCTGCCATGTCGCTCTGGCTAACATAAAAGTATTCCACAGCAGCCTAGAAATGTGCCTGAGTACAGATAGGGACTTCAGAGACCTTCTCGGTGCAAAGGCTCCCTTCGCCTCCACCTCCCTCTCCTGTCAGTCCTCTCTCAAACGATGGAGGATTCACTAATGCAAGTTTTTTTGGTGTTGGAACAAAGAGAAATGGCTTTAGCTATGACTGAATAAAGAATGCCAAGTCTTTCTTGAGTTGTTCAAAGCTATATTTTATACAGTCAGACCTGAAATGTTTATTTCATCTGAATGAAACTATTTTTAGGCGTAACTATTTTAATTCCACTTAATAGTATTCAGTTGCTTAAACGCAGTAAATGCAGTAAATAAGCTCTAAACTCCTCTGATATGTATGCTGTACAAACTTTAAATTGTTTCTCTCTTGTTTAAAAATCCTGAAATTCTGTTCCTGAGAGAGAAAATTGCATCAAGTAAGCTTAGGTAATGGTGATGATGCATTAAAATGTGCTGTTAGCAGCCTCTTTAATCTATGGTGGGAGTTTCCTCTCCCTGTCATCTGCTTCGACGTCACCCACAGAAAAGCCCCCTCTCTCGCCCATGCCTGGGCCTGTTGTGGAATCAACCTGAATGAAACAGAAAAGAGAGGAGGAATGTTCAGCCTCCTCCTCTCTTTAATCTCCATCTGTGGAACAAATGAGCCAAATTGCTAACAGCTCTCCCTCTCTCTCTTGAGTAAACCCGCGCTCTTTTTCCTTCCTGTCTTTTCTTCTCATTGGTATGAGGTGATTTCCAAAAACTCTTGCTGTTTTTTTTCTGTCTTTCCTGTGATCCATTGAAGTTCTGACATGCTTAGAACTCTCGATGTTGCTTTGTCATCATGGTGGTTGAACATAGATGAAATAGATCCTTCACAGCCTTCTCTCACTTTGAGCCATGGAGTTTTACTATCCACTGACAAAGAGCTGTCCTTGTTATCTATAGATCACTGTAATGGAACAGGCCACATGCATGGCTTCTGGGGAGCCCTGCTAGCTTAAGGATCAGTAACTCAGCCTCTAGCTTGTAGATAGAAAATTCAATGTGATTAATGAGCCCTCTGCCTTTTCTAATCATTTTTTGGCTGAGATTTAATCACAAATCTGATAATAACTCAGCAGCAAAATAAGAGAGATGAAATGAGTTTTCCCTCTCATCAGGCATCTTGTCCTTGAGGAGCACATGACGTCTCCACTTATGCAAAGCAAAGCAATATGCAATTCTCATCACTGCACCTTTTTTTTAATTTTCATGAAAGGCATTGGACGCAGATGGACATCTGCATCCCTTAGTGAAATCATCAACTATCTAGCTGTGTAAGAAAAGCTTAACTGGTGAATACATAGCTGTGGAAGTACAAGGGCAAACTGGACAATACTGAAAATACAATGTATCTTCGGTGTCTTATCTTAACTATAGAAATTAATCCTTAAGTTTGGTATGTATGCCAGAAAAAAAACTTAATATCCTGCATTGTCTTTTTTTTCTCCATCCTTTTCCCCCTCCTTTCTTTCTGACTTTAGTGACATTCCAGAGAGTTGATGGTGGTCTGATGAGCAATGGGAGGTGAGTGTCCTACAAAAAAACAAGAGCACAGCACCAAACTGAATTTATCAGTATTTGAGTGAAATATCACAAGCAAAAAAAAAAAAAATCTTTCCATCATTATTATCTTTACATGTCTCAACACATTCCTCAACAGTCATGCATTAAGTCTACAGCAAGCTGCTCTTGAGCCTAACACTGATAAATGACTGATAGATTGATATAGATTGATAGATAACCAATACCTGTTTGTATGCCCACCATGCAAACTGGCATGCAAATACACATTTCTACCACATCTCTGTTCATGCATCGATAGATGAACTCATAAATCTCCTCAACAGAATTAACAGAAACAATTTAAGCAGAGAGTGCCTTTATTTTGTCATTTATCTTCCGTTGCTAGCTACAAGCAACCCAGAAGCCCTCTGGAGTGATAAATTTGCCTGTCACCTTGCGTGGGCGGCTGGGATCTGAGCACATGTAATAATGTAAAAATAATTACCCAGGGGAGAGGTGTGTGGAGGTACCCCGCTCGCACCCCCGTATACAGCCCGCTCCATTTCAGTCTGTGTTAGTGAAAGAGAGAGGGGCTACAGAGAACAGGGCACATCTCAGTGACACCAGTTACTGAGCCTTTGTGGGAATTCAAGAGACTCCCTTGAGAATCCCTTGCTTCTGTCTATCTACTACTTATCACACCTGGCTAGGTAAAACCCCCAGATCTCAAACACTCAGCGAAACACTGCCAACTAAATTTTGACCCTGTGTGTCTTTGGGCTTTCGGGAATTTGTGTACTCTGCAGACTGGATGCAGTATTTTTATATTTATGCTTTTGTTTATTTATTTTTTACCTTTACTGTGTGCGTATG
Organism: Istiophorus platypterus; assembly: GCA_016859345.1. Taxonomy (NCBI): domain Eukaryota; kingdom Metazoa; phylum Chordata; class Actinopteri; order Istiophoriformes; family Istiophoridae; genus Istiophorus; species Istiophorus platypterus. The sequence continues at coordinate 7,526,926 of CM029116.1, forward strand.
ACTGGATATCACAATGGACAATTTTTCCTATATTTTGGCACGAGCTGCCAGTAGGCTCTCAATGAATTAGCCACGCTACTTGTCAAGCCTTTTCTCATCTACTTTCTGCTGCAGTGTTTTTCCTTCAATTTTCCACATAAGTGGTTCTGATTCTCAGTCCAGCGAATGGGATTTGAAATGTCTGTATTTGCAGTGCTCTATATTTGTTATATTTTTTTGTCAGTAGCAGCAACTGCCACAATTTTCACAACAGTGGAATAGGCTGCTCGCTGGGGCTCTTATCCTAACGCAAGCCTCTGATCCGTTTGTCACTCTATTGCCATCAAATCCCAGATGTTGCAACTTCCCCATCTGTCCTGAGAGTGAAAATGTGCAGAAGAGTATCAGAGGAAAATGTGTTCATTTGTTACATGAGATGTTTATTGCATTAATTAGACAATAGCAAATGAAGTCGCATCTGTTTCTAGTTTCTCATTGGCTCCTGCCAAATTGCCCTGACTGAACAATTACACTTAATCGATCACAAAATAAATGATTCATGGAAGATGAATAGGCTGCAGATTGGTAGACCTGGAAAATTTGACTTTGGCTGCTCAATTGAAATTGATAAAAGCCGATAAGGGCTCATTCCTTATCCCCCTGCCAATAGGGAGATGGTAATTAGGAGGTAGTAATAACTTCCTATCTCGGCACTGATCAATATTTTAGCAAAGCAGATTCACTCCTATAGGCAGGGAGAATTGGCTGAGCATTGCAATGAACAGGTTTCACTAACACTGTTGCTATGGAGATTCCTTTACATCCCAGGATCTAAATGCTAAATGACAGCATTTTCACTCTTCACTGAGTTAATCTGGAAAGTAATCTGGGTTTCCCATCGCTGTAGATGTTGGCTAATGTCAGGACTTTTTAATCCAAGTTCAATTCACTACTCCGTGGAACCATAAACACCTGATTTATGAAGTTTCTCTGGAATTAATACCTCTGACTTGGCTTATTTATGGGAAGCTCAGTGTCAGGCGTCTTTGGCTGTATTTATGGTTTCCTCCCCATCACAAGTTACTGAAATGTCTAACAGGAAGAGGAAACACTACAAATCAAATTTTATCTGCCAAGGTTGCTATCCATCCAAGTTAGGTGTCAACTTTTCATTAGACATATGACCCAGTGTCCACCCCCCACCCGCTCCCCATTACCGCACCATCTCTCACACATACATAGTCTCTCAGACACGCACACACATAACAAATATCCCCACTAGAAATCAGTCTTATTCTAATTATCCTCAGACGAGTTCTGCTGTATGATGAATACAAGGACAATGTAGCCATTTCTTCTGTCAGCTCCTTGTCTTTCATATGGTCTTTCTCTAGTGGGCTGGGGGAGGACTTACTGGAGCACACACAGCAAGTTAGAGTGGCCATGAGACAAAGGCATGGTCTTTTATTTTAGGCACTGTTGCATGTACATTTGTGGTGCAGTCCTGCTATAGTCTACAAAGAACAATGCCCTCTCTTTTTCAGCTGCTTTTAGTCTGACAGATGCTCAGGGAGGAGGGATAAAAAGAAGAGGTGTATGAGGGGAAGTAAAGGAAAAAAAGGGAGTTAGGAGAAGATGGTATGGTGAGAGAGAATGATTGCAGTGTGGGAACATGGCAGCCAGAAACAGAGGTAGAAGGATGGGGAGAGATGTATTACCCTATAAAAGTGCATGTGTCTTATGCACAACCATCAATTTGAATGACTTGTCTCCCCCGGGGGCATATTTTGGCATTCAGGAACCACTAGCAAGCTATTAGCTTGCCAGTGGCTGCAGTTCATTTGGACTTCCCCCTCAGTGGAACAGCTCTTCTCATTTAGAACCTACGGTTGAGGGAGAGACTGACTGCAGCAAACCCATTACCTGCCCTTGTCCTCAGGGCCTGTCTCTCTCCCAGTCCCTCAGAGCCAACACGTCCCCCCACTGAGACAGTGAGCCTCATCAGGCAGCCAGGCTGCTAACAACTGTGTTACACATTTTCTCAGAGTGCACATATGTATCCGTAGTCTGCTACATACAGCACTGCTGGGCACTGTCAGTGGGGTGTGCTGTATTTCTGAGAAGGTAATGCCATCCATTTCATCACATGCGATGTTTGTCTGACAATTGTAGACTGTGATTTCACAGGGAAAAAGAATAAGAGTCCAGCAGAAAAATACTTTTGATGAATCTTTTGTCTGAATTAGATGAGTTTTTTGTATCCTTTCTCCACTAGGTAAACAGGCAGTTATGAATACTTAATTTTTTGTTCATATTTTTATTCATCACGTAAACAAAGACATTTAACTCAATCTCTTATTCTCATTTAATTACATCTGCGTTACCCATGGTAACGAGCCTCAGACGTGATTGTACAGTAAAGTGGCCCTAATGGCCTCCCAGCAGTCACCCATGACAGGTTAAAGTCATAATTGCTGCTTTTTATGGCTCTCACCCACTCAGGAGGGGGCACAACACCTGTTAAATGGAGCTGCCCTCCCCCATATCCAGGCATCCCACAAGTGGGTGGGGGCATCATGGTGGTGTTAGCGCTGAGGTTTGACATCTCATCAAATAAGATTTAGACTGTCTGGACATCACCACAAGGAGTTGATGGGAAAACACAGCAGAATGTACAGGATATTGATGAATATGGAAACGTGGGTGTCGACATGCACTGCTGCACATGTGTGCATAGAGCAAATGCATGTATTACTGTCTCCATAGTGTGCTTTTGCATTAATAACTCAGAGCATGTGACAAAGACACAGCAGGAGAAACAGAGAGATAAAGGGCTGTGTTTGCCTGAAGGAATTCCAACTTTGTGGGAGAAGAAATGTATCCGTACAGTACTCCCCCCTATCTCAGAAGTGTTTCATTAGCTTATGGCAAGCTTATCTCACACAAACACACATTCTTGTGCACCAACCAACATTTAAACATATGTTTGATTTTTTTTGTCTTACTCTTGTCTCCCTGCTGATTGCTGTCATGTTTTTTAATTCATTATTTCTAAATCCAGTAACATAATGCAGAATTAAACCATGCATAATTGGGGATGTTGTGGGGTTTTTTTTCTTTTTTTAACCAATAAACTCTTGTAGTAATGTAATTTCACAGCCTATGTTGCATTTCATCTTGTGTTTCTACTCAGCCGGCCAGGACTGTTGAATGCCGGTGACCCAGGCTACCCCTGGTTAGCAGACTCTTGGCCAGCCACCAGCCTGCCTGTCAACAGCAGCTCCGGGGGACCCAATGACCTAAGTAACTTTGGCCGAGGAGGTGGGTGCCACGGTGCCGCCCTAGGTGCTTTGAGAAAGAGGCGATAAGCGATGAAAGATGTTGACCTGCCTTCCTCCCTGTTTTACCAGAGCTCCTGTTGTTCATCATGTACATAAATTAATGCAAGATGTATACATATATGCACATTGCATGTGTGTTTGGATATACATTTATATATCACATCAGTGGACCGCTAGACCATTAACGACAGGGCCTCCAATGTCACCAGGCTGAGTAATGACATATAGTCCAGCTTGGTGTCATAGCCCATACCTCAAAGCAAGAGAATTTGAGGGGAGAGACGGGTGGAGGAGACAGAGGGGCAGGGGGTGGATGGGTGTTTGAAAGGATAGTGTTGAGCAGCCAGTCGTGAAGGACAGGCGCAGCTTGACTGGCGCAGATGCGGACACTTCCGCCATGGCTCTACATCATCTCCCCTTCACTGGGCATGCAAACCAAGCACTACGGGGAAAGTCTGCTTGCTCTTTCCCTCCCGTCCTCTGTCATCACACACACATGCAGAGCAGCAGTGTTATCCCTCATGTACAGTATATGAACAGAGAAGGGAGGGGAGTGAGATATCCACACGTGTAAAGGGGAATAGGGTGCCTCAGCTTGGAGGGCGAGGGTTGGAATACATGAATAACTGCGGAAATATTATTTTTTTAATAAGATTAACCTGTTAAATTCTGTTTTTTAAGATTGAGCTGACCTGAAAGCTCCAAGACCCAAACTGTAATTCCATTAGACTAAAGGACCATATGCTCTTGAATCTCAGGTCCCTAAAGGCCAGACATACATTTACATAGTCCTGCTCTCTTTATCTTCCTTATAAAAGTTTTTGTTTAAATACTGCAGGATTACAGGTGAGGAGAACATTTATTTCAGAAGGCAGATTTCCTATAATCTCCCTCCTTTCCTCTTTCTCAGATCTTCCCACTGGTCAAGGGGATAAGACAGGCACCATGCTCTCTGATGGAGCCATCTACAGCAGCATAGACTTCACTACCAAAGCCAACTACAACAGCCCTGGCCAAACATCCCAGGCCACTCCTTATGCCACAACTCAGATTCTCCATTCCAGTAGCATCCATGAGCTGGCCGTGGACCTGCCTGAGGCCCAGTGGAAGGCCTCACTCCAGGCCAAGCAGGAGATGGCCAACCTGGGCTACTCCCTGCCTGACAAGAATTCCTGCAACAACAGTAAGTTGCACTGAAAAAGTGAGCATACCAAAAGCAATTCTTGCTTGTTGCGCCCATGTGTGGGAGATGTAGCAAGTTTTTATAGCGAATATGATAGCATTTCAGTCAGAGCAATTATTGCCATCCTGTGACATCAAAAACAGAGTCGGTTTACCACGATGACAAACTACAGATGGAATAAGACGGCCATTTGGCATATAAACTTTTCCGCCCAAGGTCTCTGAAGCTTGCCTAACCATACCATGGTGTGGCGAGGTTGCTTTAAAAAGAGTTATTTTTCCCCCAGCAGACAACATCTTGGTTACTCTCCAAGGTTGCATAAACATGTCTTGAAGGAGTAGTGGTATTAAGCCATCCGTCCATTCTCTTGCTGGGTTTTCATGATGGTACCATTCCTCCTTCAGTCTCAGACTAATTGCCAATCTATTTTAGCTTGACTAATATATAGGAAAATAATGCCAATGATTTACTGTGGATTTCATATGGGATTTTTAAAGTAGAGGAGATACATACTTAAGGTGTGATGCGAATTCCTCAGGTGTATTCTAAAACATATTTATGTTCTCATAAATACATAGTTCACATAGTCCCCCTAATGCAGTAGATCTATAAAAACTCCTTCTAATTCTCCCGGCATCATTTTAAGAAATACGATCACATATTATTATGCATGATTATATCTCTCTGAAGGACAACAAGTATTGAATTAGAAACTGTACTATTGACTCATTCATCCCATTTCGTGAAATGAAAAGATTAACAATATGGGTTTTTTTTTTTTCAAATCAATATAAAATCATGTATGTCCAGCAAATTTACTGTCTGTTGCACAAAAACCAGAAAGTGGATGAAGTATTAAATATGTGCTGCTTGTTGAATGTAAGAATCCTGAATATATCCTGCTTGCTTGATGCTCTAACTGCATGTTTGCATGTGCTTGTGCTAACTGCCAGTCACCTGATGCCACTGTGGTTTTTGCCCTTTAACCCCCACTGTAGCCCTCCTTTTCATTCCTGACTACCGATTGGCCGAAGGATTGTCTAATAGAATACCACACAACCAATCACAAGATTTCAGCACCACCAGCTCTCACAACAGCTCAGAGCGAAGCGGCAGTCTCTCAGGTTGGTTTACGCAGCGTAGAATTTTATGCAGGGAACTGGGAAACACACTCTGGGTCTCTGCCGCTTGACATTATGATTGACGGATGTCTTAATTGCTTCATTGATCTCTTAATTGCATGCACAAACCTGATATCTAAGATTTTTTTTTATTATTAATAATATAGTCCTCCCTCACCAGAGATGCTTTGCTCACTCAGCTACCCCTTCTTACAGTTCATTAAATGTGAGAACTTTGTTGTCATTTTGTGGTTATATGGGGTCCTGAGTACAATGGTTACTACTGTATGTAGAGTATAAAGAAGCTAGACATTTAAATCAGAGAAAAAGAATAGTATCTTGATCTTAGAGCATATGGCTGCAACTGCTAACGCTGGGTTTCTTGCATCACTGCCAATCCCTGTAAAGACCTCACCTCTCTCTCTGTGTTAAGAAGATGGGAATAGGGGCAGAGGAAGTCTTTCAGACAGAGTAAACTAAAAAGTACACACACACACACCATTAGAGATGCTTGGCTGGGTAAAGTGGTAAAAATACCTCCCTTTTTCCCTCTTCCCCTAATGGTTGCAGACTACACTAAAACCCATGTTCAGAGAATTACAATGTCATTTATAGGACACCGAGGCTGGCCTTTGCCTGCCTCCCCTCCACTCTCCTCTTTTATCTAGTTACAAGCCACTGCCTTAACTGGTCTCTAATTCAGTGCTCTGGCACACAGTGGGCTGGAGAGAAGGATGTGAAGTGGCCATGCCTTACAGGCAGATTCTTCCCACAGACATGTAGGTTATTGAAGGCTATTACTGGGCTTAGCACATGTTGTATTATGATTCCATCAGAGGAAGAGAAACATAGAAAAAGATACATGTTTAAAGGTAAATGTAATGTGTAAATGTAGAATATATGCTTCAAAGGAATGGTTCAGCATCTCGGGGAACTATACTTATTCACTTTCTTGCCCAAAGTTAGATGAGAATATTGATACCAATCTTATACATCTCTATTAAATATTAAGCTACACTCAGCAGCCAAAAAGTTTAGCATGAAGAGAATCATGATAGATTCAGACCATATAGCTGGCCTTACAACCACAGCTGGTCATTTTTGCACTTGGGCTTTAAACAATCAAGATACAACTCAATTAGCTTTAGAGGTAGGCATATTTTTTGCCTGTGAACAGAGCCAGGCCAGCTCCTTCTCTTTCGCACCTCCCTTGGCTATTACCTTTCACTTAGTTAAAAGCCTGGGTTGCTGTCTGTACACTATATGTCTTCTATACAATTTGAAATTTGAATCAGCACAAGCTAAGCTTTGATTTAGAAGATGGAAAGAATAATGAATGTCAGGTCTGAAAGAGGGGAGCAGGATGAAAAGGACCAGAAATAGAGCAGCTTTTATGGCAGCATGGATCTCCGCTGGGGGCATGAAGCCGCTCATTAAAACCTTTCTTAGTGTCGGGAAAAAGAAGTAGCTCATCTATTCTATGTTTTCTGTAGCCGTTAGAGACCCTGAAGACTCCTCATTCCCCTCTAACCACACTAGTCCATGATCATGTGAAGTCCATGGTTGTGTGTGACCTGTTGTGCTCCTGCACCCTCTGTATGTGTTGCATCTCACCTCATTATGTAATATGTTGGGTTATTTGGGATACAAGCCCCGAAGCGGTAGAATGCTGCTGTTTTGTTTTTTTATTTTGTCAAACTGCATTGGGCTGGAATAAGCTACAAAAATGAAACTTGATAACCGATTATGATGTGCAAGTGCTTACCAGAAAAACATGAGCCCAGTCGGCCAGATGTTGGCACTGTAATTAAGGCCCAAAAATGCAATTTAGGAAAGGCCACACCCCTCACACTAGAAGTTTAATTGCCATACAGCTGAGCTCAATGTGCTGTACAAGAAAGCTGCTGGGGGCCATAAAAGTCTGCCATAATGGATTTTCCACCATTTTTAATTTTTGAATGTCATGATCTGGGGAAAAGCATTAACCTAAACCTGAAGTGACATATTGATTGGTGCATGTTGGTATGGCCTATTCATCATTAAGGTGCCATCTAATGCCTTTGATCAGTTTGCTGTGTGCTTGAAGTAGCTAGAGACATGAAACTGAGTAGCTAACTGGAAGTTGTGTGCTAATGCTTACCATGAAATATGATTACAACCAGCCTGATGGTGGTGCTATACTTAAAATTCAAAAAAGTGGAAATTTGAAAAAGCAAATCCCCCACACTTCAGATTTAACTTACCTCGACAACTGAATGTGCTCTACAAGAAAGTCTGTTGGACCATAAAAGTCAACAGTGATGGATTTTCTGCTATATTGATTTTTTTATTTTATTTTATTTATTTATTTATTTTATAATTTTTATTGAAAAATGCGTCTTTGACATCCCCTCTCAAACCACAGGACCAATTCCTAACAAATTTTCTGTAAATTATCATAGGACCAAGCTTTCAAACGTTACACAAAACTTGTTGATATCTGATATAGTTTTTAAGATATTCATAAACAGACTGACAAAGGGGCGGGGCTTAATAGAAACATTGCCATAGCTAATTCACGTTTTTTCCAAATAGCATAAATCTGGGGATATATCTTCAGAAACCTGAAGTGATATAACGATTAGTTTGAGTGGGCGTGGCTGATCTTATATTTGCTCATAAGTCTGAATGCCTTGGAACAATCCTGGTATCTGGGTTCCAATCCAATAAAGGGGAGACAAATGGTGAAACATAAATGAAAGAATTCTGTCATTGGTCTCACCCCTTTAAACTAGCTGAAGTGACTTTGCTCTTTGTTGTTTGTTGCTATGATTATGGCCGACTAATCTGCTTCCTTCTGTTGAGCGCAAAAGTGCTTGAACCCAGAATTGCCACTTGTTTGTTTGTTTGTTTGGTTGGTTGGTTGGTTTGTTTTGTTTTGTTTAACCAAGCTAAAAATGATACACAACTTCAGTTATGTTGATGCTTTTTTTAAAATTATTCTCCCACCCGTAAGATATATCTGGCTGCATAGCCTTTCAAGAGTCTCTGCTCCATGGTTTTCCCTCTCAGCACTAAAGCACCCAGTGAAAACAAAGCAAGCTCAAGGCTATGCAGCCCTTCAGTTATAGTTAGAGACCGCCCAAACCTTGGGTATAAATATCCAACACGGAATCTAAATTTAGTATGAGTTCCCCTTTGAAAAGAGGCCCGGTTTCGTTTGAGGAGATGGGTTTACTGTGTAATTCCTGCATAACTCCTAGCCACAGCCTCTCTCTCTGTATTTTTCATATTTGGGGTGAGCTGTTACAATTCCAGTACCAGTCCATCCTTCCCTAGAAGAGGCTCATTTACAATATTGATGGCTGGTCTTGTGTGGAGAAACTAAGGATGATTGAACAATCACGTCAGCTCACCATTATTGGTAAAAGTCAAGCATTGCCGAGAGGTACATTTTGGAAACCCAATTACTTTTGGACTATACCTACACTGTAGACCAGCCTGCCTTAGGCTTACATTTGTTTCTTTTATTACTTCCATCTTTTATTTATCTTATTCTGACACCTCTTCTATCTCTTCATGTCTGGTATTTCCTCTCCTCTCCCGCACCAGTATTTTTGCTATGCTCATGTTTGAAGAACTTTTTTTTCCCTCCTGCTGGAATTAGATTTTTAATAGTAATATAAACACAATTTTCTGTACTTGAAACATATTATACAGTGTCTGTGATTTCTCTGCCATCTGGCTTCCATGGAAATCAATAGAAATGTACCTCATTACTTCTGTTAGTTTATTTTGATGACAGACATCTACTTTTTACTGTGTCTGAGTCAGTTTACTAAATTACATCACAGCGCATGATATTACATTGCACAAGGTACATTATTGGCAGCTTTTTTGTGGTACTTGGTACAGTGATTAAACGGCCTTTGGCAGGGAAGGCTAACCAACAGATGAAAGATACAAATGTGTTCAACAGAGTTTCCCAAAGATGGCTTTCACTAGTCTGTGTGGCTGGTGATGTCAGTTTTTGGTATTTTCAGGATTTAGATCTAAGGCTTTTACTGGTAGGGGCACTTCAGCCTGTCACAGATGGATAGATAAGCAAATTATGTGCAGTATGCCTCTTTATTTCACTTCCATATGCACGAGACAAGTGCCATGATATAACACATATAGTTTAAAAAAAAATTCAAAAATTATTGTGCAGTATAGGGTTGTAAAAAGTTGGATAAACACACAATGTGTGTAACCTTATTGTGAGGGAAAAGTGGATGCAAAACAACAGTTGTGTCGATGGCAAGTGTGACAGTATGAACTGTCAAAAAACAGATTGTGTGCTTAACGATGTAGAGATCTACCCACCAGTGTCATTAATACTAAAGTGACACATTTGCATTATTACTGCAAATATAAAGTCGGTTTTGAGACGCGAGTTATGTTTGTGCCCAAGTTATTTTGAAACAGAGATTATTGATTTGCCTCAGAAACTTACAAACTTAACATTTTTATGTATCATTACAGTACACTTAATAGCCAATGGACATTTTGGTCAAACAGGGCTAATGTCTTATTTTAAGTTAATATGTTCTATCCATGATGTACAAAAGCTCAGGTCTGTAGTTGTTTTAATTATAAGGACTGAATTGTAGGCAGGCACAGGTAGACAAGGAGAGGGCCCTTGCCTTTGTGGAAGTGGTAATAATATATCATGACACAGGAGCAAGCACGAAATGTTAAAGTAACCATCCAAAACAGATGTTTTTTTCCATAATATTTCTTAATGATTAATAAATTTCCAGTAGATAAAAATAGGAGATAGCTATAAAACATTGTTCAAGTTACTGTTGATAAGCTTCAGAGTAATTGTTTCTTGGATTTGAAATTCTGATAATCTAGTAAAAATTCATTCTTGTCCAGTATATCTTCAAGATTGTGTGTATACTTTATAAACCTCAACTTAAAAACAGATTTTGGCTTGAAGCCGAATGTGTTTTCGTTTTTTATTTTTAAAGGGTCACTTCCACAGTGACCAAATCATATAAAACAGAGTATTGACCTAGCTGGCAGATTTATAAAGATGGATGGGACAGAGGAAAACCTGGTGTTGGAGGCATATGAGTGGAAATGGATGGGGTTAGCGCCACTCTGGTGTAATAAAAGAAATGAAAGTAGTAATAGACTCTCAGTGAATTCCATTAGGTACACACTGACACTACACAAGCCATTCATTATGATGATGCGCTGAAGTGAGATATTTCATTGTGGAACCCAAAGCTGGTGTGAAAGGGGACACTGAGGGATGGGTGGAGAACAAAGGTCTGCCTCAGCCTCGTTTACTGTCACACTCCCCTGTTTCTATGGAGATGTGAGGCTTTTCAGCCAATCAATCAATGGAAGCATGCTTTTCATCAGGAAACCTTGAGCTTTTCTATGTAAGTACTGTCGGACAGGAGCCCCTTAAAATCTTGTGTGTGAGGTTGTGTATGACTTTCCAAGGGTATTTTGAAATGGAGTCCAAACGGATCTGTAATCCAAGGAACATGTTTGGACTAAATTGAGTTTCTTTACAAAATACATTTGTTCGATGGCAAAAACAGCTACTGTTATTCATAATACTATCCCTCTTGTATATTAGTTTTTAATTGATTTTCTTTTACAATTCAATTTTCATTTACTGTATCTCTCCAATACATCCTTTTCTTTTTAAGGTGGAAAGGGAGGAAAGAAGAAGAAGACCAAGGCTGGCTCCAAACCCACTAAGGCCAATGGGTCCAACTGGGCCAATATTCCCCTGCCCCCTCCTCCTGTTCACCCTCTCCCTGGCACTGAGATGGACCATTATCCCAATGAACACCATGAAGGAGGAGGGTATGTCCACTAGGGATGTAAACAGTTATGAATATTAACAGATAATGAGCTCTAAACAGACACACACAACATGATCAAATATTAAAGCCTAGCACTTTGCACTGCGTGAATCTAGACAGAAAACTGGCGACCTGAGGGACTGTCCCAAAAGAGCTTACAAAAAGGATTTTAGGTTTTTGTTAGTGTCTTTCTCATTTATTTTCATAGACATTTCAACCGAATTTTCTATTTTTATTTTCTATTTTCCTGTTGTTAAAACTGCTGATCTATTTTAGGTCACAAACACTATTTTCACTCTGACCATTAATAGTTGCATAGCTTTAAATTAGACTCAGTTTAGATATTCTTTTAAATTGTTGTGTTTTTTGTTATTTGATTAATATAGGTAAATGGTTAAAATATTTTGTTAAATGTTATCTTGTATATTTTATTAGCAGCTAAAGTTATAAACTCATGAGTATGAATGGCAGTTCAAAATATTAAATGAAGCATTGCTTACAATTTCTAACAACAAGCTCTTCCGATTCTCGATATAAATGACATGAGCTTATCGCATTTATCGTACGTTTCTCTACTGACTACCTAAGGTGGTAGAGAATCTAGTGTTTTGCTTGCCGGAACAAACAAGACAGTGCTGGCCAACATGAGCGACACTATACTTTGCAGTGTGTAATAAAAGGGTTCAGCTCTGTTTTCTCTGTAGCTAATTATTGTACATCTGGAGGAAAGTGAAGGATCAGTGTGTGTATAGAGTCCTCTCACAGCCAGATATACACACATCCTCAGTTATACAGGCTCTCATAGAAAAACTCATATACAGCTGGCTGCAGATCAAACTATCTGCTGATCCTGTCTTCAGTCTATAGGATGACTTCATGACTGGAAAAAAATGTTGGGAGGGGGTATTCAAGCAGTCTCCTGCTACTACTAGCGTACTAGTGTGTAGACACAGATGGTTTTAGATGAATCTATTTGCTGAATTCCACAGTGGAAAAAAAAACATAATTGCATTGTTTCATAAAGAGAGAAGCAATAGACAGGCAGACAGAGAGAGGGGTTTATTACCACCAGAGTGTAATCCACCAACAAGTAGACATAAAAAGCTGCCAGAGTTCTTATACATGTCATTAACATGTCTGTATACATGTCTGATGAAATACCAGTCACTTCATAATCGGCTGACACATTTTTAAGATTGAATTTTGTGTCTTGAATTTAATAGAATCATATACATAGTTTATTTTATGTACAAAGCAGCAGAGGCTTATTTAATAGTTACTGTGTGTGTGCACGTGTGTGTCTCTCTCTCTTTGGTCCAGCAGGTACTGTGTCCTCTTACTCCCATTTCCAATCTGGGAGAGTCATCTGCTTTAATAGGCTATCTGGCAAATGAAGAGTCCTGTGCACTGTAAATCTGAGGCTGCTCTTAATGGCAGCAGATTAAAACAGTTATGTCCTATGGAGTGTGCACTGACAAATTTCTTTAATGAACATTTTCTTTATGGCTAGTATTATTTCAGCATGTATAAGCACAGCTATTAGGAAGTGAAGCCTGACTACCTCTGTAATTCTACTCGGAGCTGTCGTAACAAATTCTTACAACAAAGTTAGACAAGGTCACAAAGCTCTACTAGTATATAGGTATTTCTTGTGAAATATATTAATATTTTTACGCTGCTTGCTATTCCCTTCCTCCTCGATAGGCTGTATTATTGTACTGGTTCTGTACATATTGTATTTTCCATTTTCTTCTCTCAATAAGCGTAGCTTTTAAATCAATGATTAAAGACAAATTACATGTGGTACATTTATTATTTTTGGTTGGGGTGACAAACATACTCACAAAATAGATGATCAGACCAGAGCTGGAACAACAACTCCAGCCATCGATTAGACTATTGATGGAAAATTAATTTGAAGCTATATTGATTATGAATTAATCCTTTTAGTTAGTCTTCACGTGAAAATGCCTCAGATTTCAGGTTCTCTATTGTGATGATCTGAGAAATTTCTTTATCATATATTAAAGTAAAGTAGATGTCTTTGGGTTTTTAAATGTTGGCCAAAGAAAACAAGAAGCTGAAGATGCCATTTTGACCTTTGAAAACTTACAATGGGGCTTTTTTGTGATTTCCTGACTGAATGATTAATCAAATAGTTGAAAAAATTATCAGTAGATTAATCATGATTTAAGATAATTGATCAGACTAAAGATTGCAAGCACCCATTTCACACATTAACTCTATCAGTAAGCATCTTTCACATTAAGCATCTCTTCTTACCTCAGGTATGAGAGTGATGGTTGGGGCCCCCCCATGCCCGTGCAGACCTATCTTCACCAAGGCATGGAGGATGAGCTGGAGGAAGAGGAGGAGAGGGTTCCCACCCCTCCCATTCGAGGAGTTGCCTCTTCCCCAGCTGCTGTGTCCTTTGGACAGCAGTCGACAGCAACCCTAACCCCTTCTCCTCGGGATGAGATGCAGCCCATGCTCCAGGCCCATTTGGATGAGCTGACTAGAGTATACCAACTGGACATGGCAAAGCAGACATGGTAAACTCTACTCTGTCTGTCTATCTATCTGTCTGTCTGTCACGCTGTCTGTGTCTGCCTACCATCTATCCATCTATCCATCTGTCAGTGTTTAGAAAGTATATTGTCATAGTTGATAATATATGCATTGTTGTCATTTTAAAATGTTCATTATACATTCCCTTCCGCGTGTTTTGCCTCCTGGATTTATTTCGGTCCTAAAGTATTCTTCATGTCAACTGTGTGTGCAGTGGAGATAGACCCATTTATCATTTCATTTTAATGGGCCAATGCTCCCACTTAGGCAACTACTGTATTTTGCTCACTCTGAGAGAAACAATTTCTTACCCAGTTGTTTACTCCTCCCACACGTATAAAGCACGTTCCATTGTTGTTGTGCTCATGCAAGTCAGATGAAGGCCATGCTTCATTTTGCCGGCAACACAGAGAGAATGAGAGACATTCATGGCATTCATTCATAATAGTGAATTGTGGGGGGGGGGGGTTGTCAGGAAGGAGATGTCATGTTACCCAGTAATGACTATGTTGGTTAGAGAGCATCTCTGACAACACCAGAGGGCCAGTAATTACAACCAATTCCCACTGCAAACCGCGTCAAAGACATTGCACTCCTCAAACAAACGTGGCTGTCAGCAGAGCAGGCTGCCACTGAGGTGACAGCCATGTGTCGACAGGCCTGGAGAGCATGCCTTTGTGCCATCTACAGCAGCAATTAGCGGGTCATTGTGTTAGCATGCAAGCAGCACTGTAGAATTAGCAAAATTGTCCAGATTTATTCAGCTCGTCGCATATGAAAGAGGCCTCTAAAATTAGCTCTACATAGTCACATGCATCCCTCCTCTTTGCCATCTTGTGGAATCGTAACTGCTGAATATTTCCTGTTTTCATCATCCCATCCACCATCCTTGATGTATACTGTATGTGCATCCCAGAAGGATAATACGCCGACTCTTTCTCGTCTCAGGCACCTGCAGGGAGGATCTCTTCCTCCACAGGCCCCAGCTCCCCCAGTGGGTTACGTGTCTAGCACAATGCTTTCTGACCAGGAGACGGACCTGCCTGATGAGGAGGAGGAGGAGGAGGAAGAGGAAGAGGATGAGGATGAAGGCTATGGAGCCAGGCATCCCCGCGGTATTGAGCACACACCAGGTTCTAGCATGGACAACCTGGACAGCTCTTTAACAGGTAAGGTGGTTGGATACTTAATTGTGATTATTGGTGCTCTGTTCATGTTTGTTTACCATATTGTAATTAAAAAAAAAAAAAGTAATCTTTAGAGGATGATTCTGGTAAACACACTAGTATTTTTGTGTAAAACACATGTATCTATTTGTATAATGAAATATTATTATTATTATTAATTCTTAATCAGTGTCACAAATTTCTGATAAAATACTACGGAATGGTTGCTCTAATCACTATGAGTGGGTAAAATGTATTTAAGTCCCATTGTTGTTGCATCTTCTTTATACAGTAAATGGATAATTGTTCACAACATGTTCCTCATGAGTCTGCTATGTGTTAATTTTTATGCCAGCATGCTTACTGAGTGTCCCTCAATCAAGGTTTTTTTTTTTCCAAGCACTTTTAGTTGACTCTGGGGAATTATAATTATCGTTTCCCAAAAAGAGATAAGAAAGCCCATGAATTTTAAACAGGATAGTGAGAGGGAAATTAAGAGGAGAGAGAAGCAAGGCGAGCAGGGGAGAGTGACTGTGATTTAACTGGCACACAGCACTGGAGCCAGCACCACCCATATCTTCCCAAAGAGATTTGAAATAAATTTCACGTGCGGCATATTCCATTCCAGACTAGAAGCGCCATTACCATTTTTACAACTCACTGAAAACTTTTACAGCCGTCTGGCAGGGGGACATATGAAGGGCATGACATTGCAGCAGCGTAGCTAGGTTCTGGACTGCTGCTCTCACACTGACCAGGCCGCACTATCCATCTGTAAAATAGAGGGTAACACTGGAGGGACATTTATGAAAATATGTGGTGGCTATCATGTACTATAGGGAGTGGTTGTGCTACAAAATGCTAGTCCAGTGTAACTCAGTGACATGCATCTATCAGGTCTTCCCACAAGTCGGTGAATAGCAAAATATAAAATCCATATAGGGAAATTTATGAGTGGAAAGAAACAGCGGAGCGAGCAGAAAATATACTGTATCTGACAGTAGAAGAGCTGAGCCATTTGAGAGAGAAAGCATGAGAATAAGAGGGTTGACAGTGCTGCTTGTTGGTCTACCCTGTCAGTGGCAGCCCTAAAGAGTAGTTTTCCATGGGATGATGGAACAGTGGTTTTGGTAGCGCTGACACATACTACTGCTGATGTATTTAGAGGAATATAAAGCAGCAACTGGGCCCTAATCTTCTGCATCTCTCCTCCACTGTATTACTCTGAAGACAGCACTATTTCTTCTTATCTCTCTACAAGTCTGCCTTGCACCCCATCGTTTGACAGCACAGACACGGTCCCAGCTCTGGGGTTAGCGGAAGGAAGAGAGGGAGGATAGGGGAAACCACTGAGATTTATTGCGGCCACCATTTTGAGACTGTACAAATAGGGGAGGGTAGGAGTGAGATTTCTGTCAAGCTTTGCATGATAGATTTGTCATTATTTTAATAATATGGAAATAGGTCTGTCTTCATAATGTTACACCAAAGGCCAGTAAATCAAACATTTTCCCTGATGCACCAGAAAAAAAGGGTCTATATTTCATCAGCAGATTGTCTGCGCAGGTATTCCAATGCATTATTCTATGCTCCGAGATAATACAACATTTTTTAGCAGTTACATGTAAACCTCAGTGTTGTGTTGGGGACTGAAGAGCTACAGTATTTCTTGCTTGTGTTTGAGAGATGAAGTGAGCACATAGGTATTACCCAGCTTTGTGTGTAGGTGGTATAGTTCATGTAAAGCTGAGATGTGGTAGTTGTGAGGCCGTTACGCCTACAATGATTTGAAAGCTGGACTGTTCTGGGCGATTACTCTCCCATAAAGCCTTGCAAGGTTTGTGAGGAGCAGGGTCACGTCTCCTGACGACAGGTAAAGACGCCTGCTCGTCAGGGGGAATGATTTTCCTGCTTAACGACATGCAGATTAAGGATTCAGTCAGTATAAATCAGTTTTAGTGGCAGGAGGGACCTGAGCTGGTTTTTACTGCCCCCTAACCATCTCCTGTTTACTGGCCTCGCTCTATCAGTGTGTAGCATGGGAGGTGCTTGCCTGTGGTTTTTAGAGAACATGGCTTGGCCCATTGCTCTGGTTCAAGACATGATAAAATGACAGACTCATTGTACAAACCCTGGTCTGGAGCCACAGGAAAGAAAAATCACATTTCTAGGGCGAAAAGAAAACTAGATTGAATTTTTATCAAATTATGATACAATGATCATAGTTTGATTGGACTGCTATTTCTGAGAATAGAAGTGCTCCAGAGGTTCAGCACTAGAAAGTGGCAGTTAGTCCAACTGAAAAGTCATTCTGTGATGTGATTTGCTGAGGCAGTGTTCCTTTGCTGAGCCGGAGGAGTTGGAAGCTTCAGTGCTTTGGCTGGCACTGCCTATACTTCATTATCTGCTCTATTCTTTGTGGGAGGATTGGACCCACTGGAATTGCTGTCCTTCTTAGAGAAAAACTCTTAGAGAAAAATTTCAAAGAAAATAGCTTGGCAAGCTGGAGGGCTCCGAGTGGTTACTGCCTTGGATTTCAGTTAGTGCAGTAAAAATTGGTAATGTAAGGGGGTTCTCTTCCTTATGCAAGCTTATATTTATAGAAGTTCGCAATAATCTGAGAGAATTTTACTGCATTAGGAGTGAAATCTGTTGCAACGTTAGCTGTTGAAGATGCAATTCCTTGAAGTTACCTCCAGTGATTTTAACCATGTTTCTTTGACATATAAGGTTAAAGTTGAAGAGACTGACTAATAGGAGAGATGGAAAATGCTTTAAAGCGGATTCCCTAGTGTATCTGAATAAATAAACCACAATCATATTACCACGTTTTATGTCAAATTATAAATGTTTTATATTTGACTGCAAAGAGAAGTACCATCTGAGAGACCAAACTCTGGAGCTGGTTTATGTCTGGTTGTGTTCATCTGAAGCGCTGAACTCTGCCAGCCGTCCTGGATTATGCCATCTCTTGTATCATACTGACCTTTTAATGACTCCTGCTGCTAACTTTTTGTCCCCATCGCTCTCTCGACAACCTCTACCCTCGCACCTCCCCAGTTCTCGGTTGCACCAGCCTGTTCAATCACATCACTCTTGTGTTCTGTCTGAGGGAGAGAAAGTGTAAGCAGAGCACTTGGGTTCGTGCCACTTCAGCAAACTCTGCCAAACCAGTCCCACTGAAAGCTGTCACATTAACCGACTGTTCTGTGTGATTTTGCTTGCCAAAGTGCCATATTTTTGTTGGCTGACTGATACTTGTGTATGTATTTGAAGTGCTGGCTTAGCTTTTTATGTGAAGAAAAAATGAAAGCATGAAGAAATACTTACAGTAG
Source organism: Istiophorus platypterus (assembly GCA_016859345.1). Classification (NCBI taxonomy): domain Eukaryota; kingdom Metazoa; phylum Chordata; class Actinopteri; order Istiophoriformes; family Istiophoridae; genus Istiophorus; species Istiophorus platypterus. The sequence continues at coordinate 7,545,468 of CM029116.1, forward strand.
CTCAGATATATATGCCAGAACTCAAAGTGGTATGATATGTAAACGTCTCTGTGATATACGTGCTTCCGATCCCATCAGTTTCCTGATTATGTTTTTGTTCGAACCAAGTTAAGTGGGGATAAATGGTGATTTATTCTAAAGTAGCATGTGGTGTCTGAAACTATAGTAGCTATGAGTGAAATACCTTGATTTTGTATTAAAATTCTGTCTTTTCTTAAACATATGGCAACTTTTGGTTTGTCTGTGCATTTTAAAACGGAACAAACAAAAAAAAAGGTGTCTGATTCAATACACTGTTTTGTGAGCTGCTTCATCTCTGTCACCTGAGGCAGTTCTGTAGCAAACTCTGCTCTGCACAGGTGCACTCATTGTTCTTTATCAAAAGAAGAGCAGTTGATGCCGGTCCTGCTGCTTTACTGTGTGCATTCTGGTGGGTTTTTCTGTGCACCTTTTGTGTGTGTGTGTGCTTGTAAAAGATGAAAGCGGGCAGGCCAGAACAGAATTACTACACAAAACCAGTCACCTGTGAGAACAGAAAGGCCCTGCAGCAAATTTGAAATAATTTAAGTGTATGAGATTAGTATTACCTCTTTCTTATAAGATCAATCGATACATTCATCCATCTAGATTTAGAGTCACAGTGCAGATGTTCAGAATGGCAGATTATATATACAAAAAGGTTATGGCAATTGAGCTGAAAAATATGAACATGATGTGGTTTGGAAATGTTTTTAAATAAATGAAAAAAGAAAAACAAATACAAAAAACCCCCTGAAACCTGTGGTGTTCAACAGGGTCCATGGTGAATGGGTGGGGCTCAGCCTCGGAGGATGACCGTAATTTCTCCAGCCATAGGTCCAGTTTGGGCAGTTCATCTGATGGCTCCATCTTTACCCACTGCAGCTTTGCCCAGGCTCTGGTGGCCGCTGCAGACAAGGCAGGCTATCGCCTGGAGGGCACTAGCCTCAGCAAGAGAGGTTGGTGTGTGGGGACCGGCCACCCACTGCTGGACTGGAACTTCTACCAGTGGCCAATGATTTGTTCTTTTCTGCTCTAATTGTTCCTCCTCTCGTTATTGGCTGGTGTTTTCCCCTTAAAGTTGGCTTGCGATTCCCTCTCCTTCTGCTGCTTGAGGACGCTGTCACCAGGTTGTGCATGGGACCTGTTTTATATGGCTAGCCTACGAGTATCTCCCTAACCTTTGATTTTACTCTGCCCCTGTATAACTCATCTGGCTTGGACTCTTGGGTAATACCTGGATGTCATACTTGCTACCTTTTATGGGCTTCTACCAGAGTGCTTTTTCTTTTAATAACAACCTTTACCTTTGTTTTCTAATAGGTTTTTGGATCATGATTGATAACTTCTACCTTTCTCAATGACAGCCTCAACCCCACCGTCTAGGTGTTGGCTCCTTAATGTCTTTATTATAACTAGCTTGCCTATCGTCCTTTATCCCTCCTGCAGGTAAAGGCTTGTCCCACAGGCCCCGGCCCAGCAGTCCATTTTCAACAGATGGCAGCACAGTCGGCACGCACAGCTTGGGCCACCAGAGGGCCACAAGGCCCACACGCAAACCCCGAAGCCAGGGCACAGCACCCCACCGGAGAGATGCTGGTGCAGACGGTGAGGCAGCCACTGAAAACACATTTCAAGTAGTTTATGTAAACGTTCTTCAAAACATCTGTTACTGTTTTATAATCAAGAAGGAGTTGCAGTGCATTGATGTGTTATATAATATTAATGGAAATGTGTCTATACATGATTAGAATCTCTAGTTTATACAACACTAAAATGTATAAGTAATTTCTACATTAATTTGATTCACTGTGGGTTTCAATTTACACAGACCTACCTCCTCCCCCTGAGCCTCCTCCCTGTCAGGGGCAGGGCCGTATCCAGGGGGCCCGCAGTGTAAGCGGCATGGACCCCCCAACGGCTAGGAAGGCTTCTTCTCTGGAGCGTCCGCCTATGTCAGGACCCCTGTCAGGGCCAGATGACATGAAGAGCTCCACTGACAGACAGACACGCACTTCTCTGGATCACCATCGTCAGGCTCAAGAAAGGCTTGGCTCCATGGACCGGGCTGATGATGGGCGCAGGGGACACAAAACAGGTACATCTGAAGCAAGGTTAAAGTCTGTGGCAGCGCAAACGCCATTAACTTGCCTATGTTAGTGTGCAAGTTAACATGGTTACAGTTGTAATCTTTTCCTGTGTAGCATGCTATATCAAAAGGGCAACCTTAGCATGTTAGCAGTGGATTGGAGATTTGACCTGCTTGTGGTGGAGGATGAAAAGTCCAGGGGTAAACAAATTTATTCGGATTCATTCTTTGGCAATCCATCCAGTGGTTGTTAACCCAATTTAATCTGCACCAGATGTCGAACTGACAGATGCATGGACAGACTGACGACTGAAATCACCATCAGAAGTTTGGGGAAGCCAGTCACATCCTTTTAGGGTTGTGCACTCCAGATGTTCCATAAGCACTTACGCTTTTTATTTTTTTTAAATGAAGGGTTATGAAGGGAAGTTATGTGTGATATGTACTAGTTGTGCATCATTTCCCGACCAAACAAAGTCAATTTAAAATTTTGCTTATTTACAGCTAATCATTAAAAGGGAAATAAAATATCTACTATACTGAAATCAGTGGAAATTTTCTTCTTCTTGACTGAAGGATTTATTTTAATAAATTGCATCATAGCAAGATATCAAGGGCAATCAGAGTTTTGATTTTGCTGTGCCTTGACAGTGGGGGATTTTTTCTGTAAGTTCTTGTGTTGAAGTTAACTTTAATGCTGCATGGAGCCCGGGCTCCCGTGAACAGATTGCACTGTCTGCCACTTGCTGTGGTTTCCAGAATGCCCCCCTCAGTCCTCCCTCAGCCTCCCCGATGCCCCTGTAACTGTTGCCAATATTGGGCTGCTCAGCTCCAAGTAAGGCAGGAGGCCCCAGCAACTGAAATGCACTCTAATCACTTCAGCTTTCTTTTTTTTCACACAAACAGCAGCCACTCGACATCCCATCTGTGTGCGCCTGTGTTCATGTGCATGCGTATGCATGCATGTGTGTTCCTAACCATTAGAGATCTCCACGCTGTGCACCCTGTTCTCTTTGAGCCAGAACAGTTAATCTGGGACTGTGAGACAAAGACAGGTGCAACAGTCATCATCATTACAAAAAAACCCATAGGTGAATTCCCATATGTGTCAGATTGCTGACTGATTCACAGTAGAATCCACCGAGGTCGGGGCAGGCTCCATTATAGTCATTAGCGGAGCAGTAGGGAGCGGTTTGATGAGATTTCATGCAACGAAAGAGACTGCTGAGGGTCAATGTTATGCTGCCCTGCAGCAGGGGGTGCCATGGCAGCCAGGGGTCCCTCTGTTATTGTATTTACCTCCTCATAAGACTGTTAGCTTCAAGGCCATGTGTGAGGCTGAGAGGCCTCTCTGTGGCATGCCCTGGCAGTGCCTGTTGGCATCGCCACTCTGCAGATGTCAGGAGGAGTGGGGTTTGCAAAGTGCTCTTTGTCTCAATGTATCAGATGTTGGCTGTGTTTCATAGCAACAATGAATGTCACGTGTTTTGTTTAGTTGTCAAACTCAAAGTGCACCTTCGGGTCCGTCTGCATGTGTTTTCAGAGGATGGGTGCCTGCCATACAGTAAACCATCGTTCCCCTCCCCCGGTGGACACAGCTCCTCTGGCACAGCCTCCTCCAAGGGCTCGACAGGGCCACGTAAGGCCGAGGGTCCACGACAGCCGCAGCAGTGGACCGCCACAGAGCATGCTGAATTCCTGGGGACCAATGGACAGGGACAGTACTCGGGGGAGTTATGTGAGTAATTCGGTATTTTGCTGTTTTGCAGCAGTGTTTTACGAGATATGGAATTCCATTTATAATTAAAAAAAAAACTTTCTACAGTTCATCTACTCTGATCATAATATGACCATAGCTATAAATAAACGAGATACAGCATACTAATTAGTGAGCTTTAGAGGTTTCGATTGGAAGTTTAGAGAGAGCAAGGCCAGCTCTGCCTCAGTCTTTTAACCCTTAGCTAATATTTGTTAAGCTTGATATACTATCTTTGTTTAGCTGTATGTCCACCCTGAAGATTTATCCTCTGCATTTTCTTTTAGTATATTAAGAGCTGATGTGAACTGGAGTTAAATTCCTTGTATTTGTCAGCATACTTGATTTATGCTGAGCTAAGTGCATCAGCGTCTGGCTCCAGGTCTGCACTTAATGCAAACATATGAGAGCGGTATGATTCTTTCCCAAAACCTTTAACAATTTCTTTAAAGAAAACTGTCATTTCTCAATTCTGACAGTTGTTTTTTCAAATTTCTCTTGTTTCTGACAGAGTGATCTGCATGGGATGTGAGTTGGAGAAAAAACCCAGTCTGTCCACGAAAGAATGACGCCCTCCGTGCTGGGGCAACGAACTTTGTCCTCACCTGTGTGTTCTCGGAGGGAAGGAGGGCAGCAGAGGGCACTACAGAGAAAAGCAGTGTCACAGAACTGTAAATGTGATGTATAGACACAGACATACTGTACATCTCACTATGTTTTCGTCCACAAGAAAATATTTTCCACCTCCTACCTTACTGTAATTTTCTTTTTGTTAGAAAAAGGCAAGTAAAAAAAAAAAACAATGAAAACATCTATATGAGAGCAAATTTTCTGGTAACTGCCCTTGGGGGAAAAAGGGAATTTTGTTTCCTGTAAATATATTCTTTAACTTGTTGTTGCATTGCTATGCAAGCCTAATTCAGTTTGAGCTTTTTATTTCCATATACAGGAACAGTTGGTTTTATCTGGTTATTTGTATTATATGTGAATTGAGTGGCTGTTGTGCCATAAAACAATTGTTTTATAATCCATTGTTTGTTAATAGTTACCATTAATTATTATCATTATAATTATTAATTATTGTTTTTGCACTGCAATTTTTGGTGATAAGCACAAAAACATAGCTCCTGCTGACATGAAGAACCGGAAGAATATGTGAAGAGGAGTTTCTGTACTGTAAAGTAAAGAGAAGATAATTATATACTAATGTACAGAGAGATATCTAAGAGTAAGGCTTTGCTCGCAGACGGCAACAAATAAGGCACCAATTTCCATAGTTGAGACTGTGGCAGACATACTAGGTTCCCGAGGGTCTGAGGAACAGATATGAGGCTGGAAAAAGCGTATGCAGGGGATACTGTAGAACTATAGGTGACCGAGTTGATTATTTAATTCCTAATTAACTGTTCCAATATAATAGCTTGTTATCAGAAACATTTAGTGCTCAATGTTTGGGGCAGCTCCAGGCATTGGTTTTTTTTTTGTTTTTTGTTTTTTTTTTCCGAGACCAACCGAAGCGGAGTGTTTTTAATTTTTGTACAAGGGCCTCCGAGCTTTTCAAGCCTATATTTCTTCAGTGATTTATTGCCTAAATAATTTTACCACACTAAGTTTACGCTCCTCGTTCAGCATAACAACACACTAACCATAAAACAGTCAGAAGGAAGGAGGAGTCAGTGAGATCTGTCTGCATGCTGGAGTTCAGTCCTGGCCCTTAGAGACAGATTTATGATTCTTCTAAGGCCTTAATGGGTAAACAGACATCACAGACAAAGGAGTATTTATTGTGACCAATAGCATTTATACTCCCAAACCTACCTAAAATATGAGTGGAGCAATATAATTTGTTTACATCTTTTATGTTTTTTTTTTGTCTTTTATTTCCATCCACTTTTTTTATTATTGTTTGCTTTATAGAGCACTTACTGTTTTATGTTTTTTATATTATACTGTATATGGTACAGTGTCATCAAAGAAAACAACACATTGACCTGCTGGGTCCAGCTAAGTGCTGTTAAATTAGTTGGTCTATGAAAGCAGTTGTTGCTCTAAAGGTTGGTGCCTCAGTTACCAGTACACTATGATGAGCACAGTCTTGTGTCAGTAACTCTGAGAGGAAATGGTGCGTGTGTGTAAGATTTACAGTGTAGCTTTGAGTCAGTGTTTGATCCCAAACAGTCAAGTGGTAACGGATAAAAAGCCTTTTACTTATTAACTAGCAGGTCCAGCTGCTTCACGTCCACAGCCACAGTGTGGAGCAGAACACCTTCTATCTGCCTGACCGCCACATTAAAAAAAAAACAAAAACAACACACTTATCATCTGCTGCTTTCGACTTCTCAGCCTCTGATTCTCAATTTTCTGTCCTTCCAGACAATGTTTTTGTTGGTTGAACTTTATTAATGAAAAGCTTGTTTCTTTGTATGCCTTTTATGGACTCCAAAATGCTGATTAAGACGACGTTTTCAATATTAATGTTCAGGATTTTTGTGGTTCAATGACTGTTTGTTTTGTCTTTTTTTGTACTGCTAATGTTGATAAAAGGGGGTGGAAACTAAAGGCCCGTCAGACGCTATTGTACTGTTGTTGTCATGCCATCGTCATTTTATATCATCCACCCAGTGGCCAGTGTTCTGGAAATGAGGTGCAAAGAGTATCTCAGGTTATTTTACATTCTGGTGGTGTTTATGTATGTGTATATATGTGTATATATCCATATGCATCTCCACTTGATTATGCCATTCCATTTTCATTGACAAAAATATCCCCCTCATATCCAGTTCTTTCATCCCCCCTCTTTTCTTTTCTGCTGTGGATTTTGATTCCGAGTATAAAAATGTGCTGGTTCATCCACCTAAAGACAAGATGTCAGTAAAAGAAAATACCAAATTAAGATTGATATTTCTAATGTCTAATGCGTTTTAGTGTCTCTTTAATACTCATTGTTTTCTTTTAAATCACAGTGTCGTTTTTGTATTTATTAAAATGATAATAAAGGTATATTGTGAAATATGCATAAAGATTCGTGAGATATAAAATGTGTTTTTTTGTTCCTTGTAAAGTTTGCTGTCAGAGCCGAGCAGCGAGGCCAGAAGGAGGCGATAGGCACACTGTGCTCAGAGCGCGGTGAAGTGCCAGGTCAGTAGTCGTCTGAGTCACTCTTTGTCCTGCATGTTCACGGCACTGCTCCTCTCAAATCGAAAACGAAAGAAACTTAAAACCTTTTTTGAACACAAGGAGCAAAAATGCTCACAATTTGCTTGTCGAGACAATAGAGAAAACGCCTTTTTGGAAGGATGAAAGTACTTTGACTTTCCCTCTCTTTTGTTCATTTTCTCAATATTGTTGGTTCTTTGTAGCCTATCTGTGTGTTGCCTTTTTACTATAAAAGATGATTAAAAATGACAAAAAGAAAGTTGTCGGGTGAAGTCTTTCTGTACAGTACGGGGTGAGGTGACACCCCAGTTCGATGCCATTTCTACAGTACAGTACATTCTGCCTTTTTTTTTTCTTTTCTGTAAACCACCTTCTTCATTCACTTGCATGATCTTGTTCAAGAAGAGAGTGGATCAGGAAAATAATCTTTTACAGTCGCATTCCCATGTCCTGTAAGATAAATCCATGTTCTTTTATTTCCTTGTACCTGGATCAATATCAAATAAAATATTTTTGAAAAATGAAAAATGGCTCAAGTTATTTTTCTTCGATAGAAATTATGCTCTCCGGGGGGATTGACTGGTCCAAATTGGGTGCAGCACAGTAAATTGTGGGGAGAAACACTTAATGGGATGTCACTGTATGGCTCTAAGCTTTACGTGTTTTTGTTTTTGTGCGCTACTGTTGCTACAGTAGCGCAGGAAAAATGGTAAATTTTCCTGTTTCTCCAAAAACATCCCAGCCCGCTCTGATAGTCTTGATAGTGTCTGACTCAGCAACAACACAAGTGCAGATATTTTGTGATGTGTATATGTACATGTGCACTAAAGACATGTAGCCAACTGTGTGTGTGTGTGTGTGTGTGTGTTTGTGAAGAAGGCTCCTGACTCAGCTGCGCTTTTCATGTCAAACCAATCCCTACCTTGATCCTTCTAGAGGAGCAGCTTCAAACACAAATCCAAATCTGCTAAATCACTGAGACAGGCAGTTTGCTTTCAAGCTCCCTTACACAAAGCTCAAAGTCACATTATTTGTGAAAGAAATGGTGCAAAACTGGATGTGTAAAGCAGCTACTCTTCCCAGCATTGTGTGAGAATGTAAATGAGTATGAAAAAAACTTTGTTCCTTATTGTACCACCTCTCCACTGAACATATTCTATGTTCTTCATGGGGTCGGTCTGTATGTATGAGGAATGACCCCAGGGGAGCAGTTGACATATAGACAGCATACACCACCAGCGGTGACCACAAAGGTGCAATATTGGGTTATATAATGACCACAGTCGAGGGCTGCAGAGATTCCTTCATTTCCAAGCGAGCAGTTAAATGCGTCTGCAATTGCTGACATGAAAAAGAGAAAGAAATAGATAAAAGGAACGATCCTCAGGAAAACTGTTAACACATTCATGCTGGGCGGGTGGAGGACATGGTGTGTGCTTCCGTCTGTTAGACTCTGCCGGAAACTGAATTTCATCGTTAGAAAGTGTTTGTAGCAGGGTCGTTCTCGGTGGATAGCCTCTCTCTCTCTCTTTCACTCTCTTCCTCTCTCTATCACAGCCCATACACTCGTCCGGCTGCTTCAGGAAATGCTGAACACACTGCAGGACCTCCCAGATGACCTGTATGAGGAGAACGGCAAGGAGCCGTTGCGGCCTCCGCTCTGTTTCTGCCAGCGCTTCGACTGCAGGACTCAGACCCAGCGGGAGCTTCACAGAACCAGCCGTTTGAGCCCCCTGACTCGTCTTAGCTGCACTGGCCACTTCACAAAGTTGTGATCTCGTTAGACAAAAGAGAGGGAGAACTCCACACTGACTCTTTTCATAAGGAGAGCTGCTGCTTATAATGAGGTCATGAAGGCCAACTCCAGGTGGTAGTATAAACCTGACATGGGCAGGCAGCGTGTCCTCTTGTTCAAGACCTGTGAAGCAGCTCCATCAACCTGGTTTGTGGCAAAATGTTTGGTGAAAACGTGCATTTGCGTTTTTTGGTCCGGTCCTGGACAGCGTTGTTAGATTCGCGGATCAGAGTTCCCTTCCCTTCTGCTTTTCCCTGTGAATTTGCTCAATCAGCAAATTAAACACTGGTGCACTGTGCCTTGAAATGACAGTCATTATTTTGAAAATAGACCATCGCCTTGTTTTGTGAAGTATGTCACTCCCAAACTAAAGCACAGCATCCCTCTCATCATCTCATCATTTACATTTTATGATCACTATGCTTAAAATATACACTGGAATCATGATATTAGTTCTTTTTTGGTGATGATTTTGACCTCAGGGTCAAAGCCCCTAGGTGCAGCGTTAACCATTAGCCAAGGTAGGCATCTGCAGGGTCACCTAGCTAAGAGATCCCTGAAAGTTACTGCTGATACTCTAATTATCCATAGCTGATTTTATATTCATATTAATTTAGAATCAAGTTTAATTTACAATTTATATCCTGCAGCAATCATAAATCCTAAAATGCTATGAAGGTTAGGATTTTATCAGTGTCTACAACCCATTTCCTCAACAGGTTAGTGCTGTCCCATCATCTGACAGGCCACACTTGTCAATCATGTGCACCCAAGTCAATTCCTTTGCAAGTGAGGCCGGGATCTGCGTCTCAGCTTGACGCTTAATGTCACAAAATAGTGTCCAAAAATCAAGAAAACTTTGAAAAAAGTTTAGGAAAACTGCTGCATGTAGACTGAGTAGCTCGGGGTCATCAACTCCAGCTCTCCTGTGGATTACATCCGTACTTTGGTGAGGAATGAACAACTGGCTTGAGTATTAGAAGCTTCATTGTCATTATATTGAGGGTCAGACAACAATATAATGAAATTTATATTTGAGGTAAGCAAGTTCACTCTGTGGGTAAATGTTTGTTAGTGGTTGGTCTAATGAGAAGATCGGCATTTTGTCAGGCTCTGTTATTATGGCTCTTTCTGTCTATTGCCCATTTATAGTTTGGTGACAGCTAGAGGTGATTCACAGGTCTGATGTATGTTTTCATTTCCCCCTGTGGCTGAAAAATAGACCCCCGGTTGATGTAGTTTGGCAGGCTATGCTTGAAATACTGCCTGTATAAATGGTAGGTATCTAATATCACGACTGTTTGGAGAAGACATCAGGCATATGTCAAGTGTCTGGCCTGCTCTCCTGGCGCATGGTCTGGGTGAACTGTGGATGAGTTGTGGTCTCTGTGACCCTAACCTGTTCTGCCCATCCTTGGTCTGCAGTAAACATCAGTGCAGTCCAGATTGGTGCCGTGGAACCAGCGGGAATCGCAGGCATGGTGAACCACTCAACCATCATTCTGTCAACATGTATCCCGTCAAGGAAAGGTGGTGGAAATTTTGAGATTTAAAAAAAAGAAAAAAAAAAATTAATTATTGTTTTCCAGAAAAAAAATGTTATTTCTGAATGCTGAAAATGTCCAGAAGCTATCTGAACGTGCTCAGTAGTTCAGTAGATGAGCCTTCTGGTGTTGGTCACAACTCATTAAATATCAACTGCCGGAATATGTTCACAGGGTGGAGAAGAGCACAGAGTTACACGTGACTGTGGCTCTATGAGAGAATAGTGTTTCACTCCCTGCTGGCGTCTTTTAGAATATCCACGTCCACTGCACCCAGGTCCCACCGGCTCGGTCCTTAAACATATTGAATATATAAGGTGGAACGATGGGTAAACATGAAATCAGCCACTTTGGTTTGGTCTCATTTGCATTTGTCAGGGAAATTTGCTGTGGCATTTTCCATTTCTGACTCATTATTGTGAAAACATGGGCTTTTTTTAATGTCAGGGTCTTCTTTATAATCTTTTGGCATTAATGAGTAATGGCATGTATAAACCACACCAGTTAAGCACAGTTTCAACTTTCTTAGTTTGCTGCTTGTAAATGTCAACAATTAGTCATCATGGTTTTCTGTTTTCCAGCTCTCATCTCAGCTGTGTTCTTCTCGGCTCTCGACCCTCCATCTGAAAAAAACGCACATAAGTTGTCTTCATATTTAACCGAGACTGCTATTTTGGGTGAATCTGGGTGACGTGCTTTATTTATGTAAGTTATTTGTTTTTTTATTCCTGAGATGAATTTTTAGACTGATTTGTGCAGTGGGAGAACAGGCTCTGTAGTCACGGTTTTTCCTCCTGCGATGTGCTCATGTCTGAATTTTAAAAATGGCCTCCCATTCTGCCGTGCAAACCGGCTTATTTGCACATGTTGACTTTAGCATCAGTTTTAATTTTAGATGGATTTAATTATCTCGGTTACAAGGTTGCACCGCCCAGAGTGATGATCCTCTTTTTTACCTCCCTTTGCACCGTTGTCACAGCAATACTTAATCTGTCTGAAGTGTCATGCCCGTGCACACATGTCAAAGCCCTGTTAGAAATGATTATAGAGCATACATGTGGCCAAGAAATCACATTTCTCTGGCATTAATCTGTTTAGAGCTGTTTCTCTTAATCCTTTACCCCAATTAGGGTTTTATTATATGACGTTTAAGAAACCAGATTACTGCAAAATTGGGAAAGACTTTGAAGGTAGAACCTTTTATTTTTGAATTGCAGGGCCATTAATGCATATAATTCAAAACAACCCCACGCAGAGTGGAAGAATAATGTTGTCTGGATAATTCATTTTTGTTATATTTCCCTGGAATGGCTGGGAGGTTTTTGTATTCATATTTATGGTAAAGGTTCACCGATCCATCCTGACCCTTGAAACAAACCCATCAGAAGGGTCTGCAGGATCTGCTCTCATTTCACACAGGAGGAGGAGGAGGGGCGGGGGCAGCATAATGACTGCTCTTCTCCTTGCCAACAAAGCAACTTTCCTACTCCGCTCCCATCTGTAACTTCCACCTCTTCCTCATTTTTCACCTCCGTCGGAAAATATGCAGTTATTCTGGTGATGTACCTGTTTTCCCTGCGTGCTCCCAGAAGCCCGCGCTTTCATACGGCAGTGTAATTGTTGCATCAGGCGGCGGTGGAGATGGTCTGTTGAGTGAGTGCAAACTGGTTAGCCAAGCAGAGGGAAACACGCTTCGCTCAGCAAATACACACTGCAGTAAGATACAAGTTATCAGGGTGTGAGTGAGTGTGCATTTGAATGTGTGTGCTTTGATGTCTGTACCAGGGTGTTTGCACTGGGAGAAAGGTGCTGCTGTGTATGTGCTTGCATATATATATGTGTGTGTGTGTGTGTGTGTGTGTGTGTGTGTGTGTGTGTGTGTGTTGATGCGTCTACTACTCGTGCTGCGTTCTTTTTTTTTTTTCACCTCCTCTTTTCTCCTCCCCTTCGTCTCTGGACTGGTGACAAAGAGTGGAGGTGAGAGGGCAGCAGTACCAGTGAAACACCATTCATCACACATGTCAAACAGCTAGACCAGCTGCTGGAGACAAGCACCAAAAATTTGCATTTCATCCCCCTCCCTCCCTCCTTCCCTCGTTCCCTGTCTCAGCCTTTATCTCTTTATATATTTCCATCATAGCTCCACATTTGATAAATGACTCCGGAAGCCACATAATTTCCCACCTTTTTGGATGAAAACATTATGCTACTGACCAGCACTTTCCCCAAATTGGGCTTTGCATCACAAAGTGAACTAGTCCGTCCATATGCATGTAGTTCTTCTTTGATAAGACTGCAATCTCCATGCTGCTGACTCTGGGTCTGAGGGCTGGTGGTCCTTAATCACAGTGTGTGTCGGAATGATAGTGACTGTGCCACTGGTTAATTTTGAGAATGATATTATACATTTGCCAAGGGGGATGAAGCTCTGTCTGTCTTTATTCAGCTAAAAATTAATTTTCATTGTCGATTAATTTGAAAATTATTTTCTTAGTTAATTGGTTAATCCCTTAGTGCATTCAATGTTAGGAAATACTGACCAACAGCCCGAAAGATACAGGATACAAAACTGTGAAAAGCAGGAAAAGCACATTGGAGAAGACAGAGCCAGTAAATGTTTTGGCATTTCTGTTTAACTTTTGATAAATTACTAAAATTATTATTATTAAAAAAACTGCCAATTAATTTTCTGTCGATCTAATCAAATAATTGTTTAGTGCTAAACTTCTCTTACATAAATATTCAGCTTGTTTTCTACATCCTGCAAAACATGCATTCTAATAAATAATAACTTTAAGTAAAAGAAACTAGGTTCTTTGCTTTGTTTCCTAACTAAATCACCTACATGCTCCTTATTAAAAGTAACTTGTTGAGTTGAGTGACTTCACGTCCCTTTTATGAAAAGACAAAATGCATTTTCATGCAAAGATGGGGTTCAAAACACCAGCTCACAAAACGGGAATATTGAAGAAATGTAATATTTTCATTTGACTGAGCAAATCCGAAGACACATTATGCTCTCTCAGAGAATACAAAATCACAAGCACGTGAACCGTGTCCATCGTGTCTTATAATACCCCTGCTGCTTAATATCGGCTTGTGACTTGGGAGGTGATAACGTTGGCCAAAGACAGACGAGATGATTAGATTCATCTAAGCATCTCGTCTGTCTTTGGCCAACATTATTGTGATCATGATCTCATAAACATGAATATTAGGGAGCTGGTTACTCTTCCATAGTTGGGCAGTGGTGCTAGCTGGAAATCAGCCTAATGGGAGCTTTATGGGTGTTTATAATAATCTTTTTATTTCTTTTTTTTTTGTAAGTTGTTTGAGTTTGTCATTTTCTATGACGAGTTTAGAACATTACGCCCTGATAGATACATAGATGTCTGTATTTATTTTTTTTTCAACGTGATGGTAACTTTACATTTATCTCTATACAGCTCTTCTGGCTCATTTTTCGTCCTCTCACCTCTTTTCACATTCACCGACATCCTTGCCTGCCTACACTTTTCCTTTCTCCGCGCTCGTCCTCTCTCCTTGAGATTCGCAGTTTAGTTGTGTTCCGGCCTGGAGTGGGAGGGGGCGTTCCATTTCACCTTGCAGTCTTTTCAGAGGGGACTATTCATACAAGCTGAGTGCAGGGATGTTCGTGAAAGCCGCAAGATTTTATTCAAGGGAAAAGAAAAAAACTCTGTTGGCAGAAATAAACAGTAATTGATTGTACTGTATTGTAATGGCATCTTGGGAGGGAAAAAAGGTATAGAAAAGCAACTAGTGCATGTCTGATTTCATTTTTCTGTGTGTGTGTCTGTTGCCACTAGATATTTGAATCTAAGTAAACTTGTCATATACTGACAGAGTTTACCAGTGTTTCCAAGTGCAGAGCTTCGGGTGCAAGGCATCATGTTCCCGTGGGTTTTCAGCCAGCCATTGGCTGCTGGGGGGGAAGGCTTGATGAACAATCTCTTAATCAAAGCTTAATTGTTTAGTATGATCCTGAGTGACCTGCTTAATGGAAACCCCCCTCTTGATTAATGATGTGTGTTAACGAACACAGTGGGAGACACCCCAAAACCTTGTCCGACTCACTTTAATTAAAGGCTGTGTCCAAAAGTATCAGAGACTGGGTTGTGCAGTGTAGTGTAGTGTAATGGAAATGGAAACAGAAACCCTCAAGTTAGCTAGTGTTTGTCTTGAAGCTGTGTAACAGTGCTATTGTATTAGATTTTTGTTAACATAACATTATCTTCAGTCAGATTATTTATGGTGAGGTTTTTGGATGTTTCCTTAAATCACCAGAAACAACATATCTTCTTTCATAGAACATACAATTATATTTTATATGCCCCATAGTGTATATCAAAGGAAATTAAAGAGTACATCCAATAAAAAGAAATGTTTTCTCCGAGGTACAAGAATCCCTCTCTCCTTCAAAATCTTGTCCGCAAAAAAGGGGGCATTTCTAAACCCACGCTCTGCCTTCTGTTTGAACACCACGCTGAAAGAAAAAGGAAGCAGCTTTGCCAAGGCCGGCTTTTGTCTCTGGTTGTATGATGTGTGGCAGAAATATGCAAAACTATCCTTTCCCTGCCCTTTGCACACAAGGATACACAGATGCACGCTCATAAAAAACATATGACTGAGAGGTTTTTTGTTTTTTTTGTTTTTTTTATTACAGCTAACTTTTATGGACCACTTACTCATGTTTTTCACACAGAAGTACTTCAGCACACGTGACGGGCAGAGCTTTGCAGATTAACGTCTTTGCCAAGGACTTGCGTCTTTGAATCTTACAAGGCTTTTGCGCAGTGGGTTTCATTGGCACTGCTGAATGATAAGAGGAATTTTGCATAATAAACTTTAAACTTAAGATTAAATTTCTTTTGTTTTACTCTAATTAGAGCTTTTCAGAGTGTATTGTAGACATTATCTATTAGTTTACTGGGGGCTCATTGCATGTGACAGGACTCGCTTAGGGTGTAAAATCTTATAAGCATTCTGCTGCAGTATTTAAAAAACAGCTCACTGGTGAAGGGGTAGATTCAGTCTTTTCTTGCTGATATAAATCCCTCGTCCTCACCTGCTGCATGTTCCCGTGAAGCGACGAGTCCAGCAGGGAGGGCAATTTTTGGCTTCCGAGCATGAATGTGAATGTCACCACTCGTCGAGGCATAATCAGTTAATCACTCCCAGACGGCGCGAGGTCACCGTGGACACACACAGCCCCAGCACTTATCTTCTCCGGCTCAGGCCACACAGGAGACTGGAGATGGGGCTAGAAATGGAAAAGAGGAGGAGGAAGGGATAATGCAAGAGATTATGTTAAGGGATATTCCATATTATCCTGCATCTGTAATCTGTTTTGGGTCCTTTGAGGTAAATGTTAGCTTTGCTTAGTTGCTTAAAAAGAGCAATACGTCTAATATAGGTCTCAAAAACTCGAGTGTGAACCATCTTAACTGTTGTGGCTCTGCAGGTCTCTGGAGGTTTTGATGAGGCTGGAGATGTACCTTTACACCGCTGCCTTCTCAAAATTCCTCTTGGACTCCTTTTTCCCACTCATTACTTTGGTCACGGATAATAGCAGACGGCGCAGCTGCTGCTTTAATTGTCTTTATTACTGAGGCATCTGCTTTCTGCTTTTTTTAATCCAGAACACTGTGGCGTAACGCCATGTCGAGGCCACGTTTGTGAAATTAGAAATTGAAGGTGGACAAAGAAAAACTATTCTTCTGTCAGATGGATGCTACTCCTGAAACTCTCAGCAAATTGCATTGGGTTTTGTGTATTTTCAGGGAGGAATACAGCGGAATTGCCACAGTAACCTCTCATCTTGCATCTTGGTTTGTTTTGCTCCTATATAAAAACATGACTAAAATAATATTAAACATTATTGTGTGGGTATGTTTTCATCTCGCCATCTGCTTTGCATGTGTTGCTTAGACCAGAAAGTCTGTAAATGAGAGAGGGAGAATCCCTGTGGCTCTGTTCAGTTATTTTCTTAGCTGCCGAGAAGTGTTGTGCCGAGCTGAGGCTAAGGGAGAAAACAGCAGATGTTGGGCTCCGACAATCCTTTCTGCCTTGGATCTGCAACAACAAAGCAGCCAAGGGAAAATGTCATCCGCACATCATCCCCGACGCCCTTGCATGAATGAATAATTACTCTACTTTGACTCAGGTCAGGAAAGAGAGGGTAAAGAAATCCACATTAACCCTCTTACCTTGAAAACCTTTCAAATGGGAAGCCCTGCGTTGTGACATGTGATAGGAACGGTGACACGGAGGAGGCTGTGACATGCCAAGATGCCTCAGAAATAAAAAGATTTTTCTTGTGGCAAAACGCTCAAGGAAATGAAACGATTCATCCCGGCAGCTCAGTACGTGCTCTTTCTCAAAAAAGATGAGATGGGGACATGGGGTTCATCTGTGAAGAGGGGAAGGGGGGAGGGAGAATGTTGGAGGATCGGTCGGCTCTGTTGAGCTAACTGCAGTCATGTCAGGGAAGGAAGCAAGGCTTTAGAAATGCATCATTGTCACCATTATGCTTAATATTTTGAATGACATCTCAGTGCATGACTCAAAGGCACTTGTATGGGGGCTGGCAGGGTTATTAGAAATGACTCCCCCAATGATGCGTGTCACTGAAGCAGCAAATTAACATGAGAAGATGGAGGCACGTTAAAAGCAGCGGAGAAAGGGAGGGGAAAAAGCTACGATTGGGGGAAGAGGGAGCGGAGCGAAGGGGAACAGAGATAGATGCGGAGATAGATGTTGCTATTTTCACCCTCTTTGTTAGCGGAGACGCTCTGGTTGTGGTGTACCAGCTCCTGCTCTGTTAAAGCTTCCTCCGAACACCAGGTGCTCGTATTGTGATAAATGATTCTCAACTGTGCCAAACAATGGCGGAGGCACCCAGACACATCCCTCATCAAATACTTCCACAGCTCCTCTTCCACAAACTACACAATGAGCACACTGGATTGTGCCGCCGGTTGTTTGTCTTGCCACCACACAGGACTGAGGGCTATGTTTGCTTCCTGTTTACCA
Source organism: Istiophorus platypterus (assembly GCA_016859345.1). NCBI lineage: Eukaryota > Metazoa > Chordata > Actinopteri > Istiophoriformes > Istiophoridae > Istiophorus > Istiophorus platypterus. The sequence continues at coordinate 7,562,879 of CM029116.1, forward strand.
TGTTACTCTTATGGGAGTTGACAGTCCCCTGGAAGACACTACTGGAGGATCTTTCTGCCTGTTGACTGGCCAGTTTCTTGTCCACAGCCGCTCTCTATCTAAATTCCCGAGTCTTCTCTTCCTCTCTGCCATTGGTTTCACATCCTGCTTCCTCCTTCCCGCTCTTTGCTCAGCCCCTGCATGTTCCTTTGTTTTCCTGTCTCCCATCACTGACAGCAGACAAGGCCTGATACATGTAGTGTGCCCTCACCTTTTTCCGCCCAGTAATTTAGGCTGTCAGGGGTTTTTCCTCTGTTTGGATGGCCATGTGTGTGTGTGTGTGTGTGTGTGTGTGTGTGTGCAGAGTTGTATCATGAGTGTTGACACATTCCTTCATGTTCAACATGAAAGAGACTGTAGCGGGTAATTGATAAGGGTTTACTGCCACAGGCACGCGGTGCAAACTGGGAGGGAGCCCACCAGTCTTTAACCCCACCAATTAGCTTCAGCAAAAGGTGGGAAACGGAGAGGTGAGCTCAGCAAAGTGTTGATAATGTAAACAGTTTCTCATGGAGCCCAGTAGAAACATCAGCATGGATGAAACTGTCTTTGTCAGGAGAGTATAGAATAAATTGTCAATGTATTAGGTCCACTGAGCTGAAACTAAGACATGTAATACAGCAGTCCTGCAATAGAAATAAAAAAGCCTTCACAAAGGGTATAATCCTCCGTCCTGCTGTCCACCTCATCTATATCAATGAGAGTAAGACTTCTTGTCCATGTCTGTGTACAGGTTGAGACTGATTCTATTAACCTCAGGAAAACGGACAATGTGGTGAGAGGTCGCCCGCGGGGACCTTTAGCGTTCATAGTAATCAGGACGGGAGGCAAAGGAGGAAGCAAGGTGATGTAAAATAAAAGTTTGCATTTGGAGGTGGTTGGGGTAAAGGGATGGGTCGACGAAACACGGGGCTTTGACACAGGAGACTGCATTACCAACATGTTTATTATTGTAGTCAAATCCTCTAATTTTAACCCAAACCGCAATCTTTTCTTTTTCTTTTCCCAAACTTGTTTCCTAAACCTAACCAACTAGTTTTCATGCAGATACCTAACTAAACTGTGACCGTTTCATGTGACCTAAATGGCCATTTAGGTTGGAGGACTTGTTGGATTGTTTTCTCACCTGCTGCGTTCAAGGTCAGGAGGGAACTTTCAATCTCGAATAGAAAAGTGAAATCAATGATTCTCTACAACAGTTCCAAAAAACACTGATCGCTAAAACCTTATTACAGGGCTATTGTATCGGACTACATTAGTTTTAGATAGGTGTACCCGACCTTCAACTGTGTGTGTCCGAATGTCAGCCAAAAACTTACTGAGAAACCGTGGCTCAGCATTTCCACAGATTTGTTTGATTAAGGTAATTCAGAAACAATCTCATCATTTGATAGTTTGTCCACCTGTGAGCACTGACAAGGAAATGTCTTACTATGTATTAATCTGTGTCACAGTTATCTAATTACCAAATCAAGGGAATATCAACTGATACAGCATCCTCTGATTTCTTCAATATTGATCTCTATCGACCATAAAAAAAAAAAAAATCCAGTGTTGTCTATGCTCTAATTCCCGGTAATGCTGATTTAATTAGTCAATACATCATTTAGTCCTTCTAGCAAAATGAATTCCCAAAGATTTAATAATTGATTAATTAGTCAAGCTGATTCTTAGCTTCTTAGGTTTGAAGAGGTGCTGCTTGATTCGTTTTTATATTACTGTAATTGAGCATGTTTGTGTTTTTGACAGAAGAAACAATCTGAGAATTAGTTGGGCATTTTTTAGATGATAAAACTGATCAGATAAATAGTGATCATTGATAGGTAGTAAAAAAAAAAAAAAAGTTGTCTATTGCAGCTGATGTCACACTCCTTGTTACCTGAAACTTGTTGATCCTGGATGTTCAGTGTATCACTGAAGCCTCTGTGCCTCTAGATCTGTGAAGGAGCTCATGTCCATCTGTGTTTGCTCCAAGTGACATCAGTTTTTCCCAAACCTCCTTGTCTAGAGTAAAACCTTTTCCCACTCCCTGGCCAGACAATGGTCCTTTTCAGCATTCAGCCAGGCATCTTGGCCAGGATTCTGCTGGATTGATAAAACCCCATTTATCAGCCGGGAGCGTCTGCAGACTGCAGATAAATCTAGCCTCTATGTTTTTTTTGATGCCAGTGTCACACCAGTATGATTCTGGCTGTCTTCCTGCACCCCCAGTGGCTACAAGCTCAAGCTCAAGATCTCATTACCAAGCGGTGTTACTTGCTAATGAATTTGTTTCTAATCATGTTATTCTTTTAAGTGTCTCACACTAACTTTGGATAGGACATGCTACAGCTGTCCCAACCGGAATGGAAATAAATGCCCCTCTGTGGGATTTTATTTTAATTTTCTTTTTTCTTTCAGAAAACAACTCTTTAATCCATATTTTTTGTGGTTGATTTGGCAGTTTATTTCAGAAGCATCTAATAGGAATCCTAATTGGAATAGTTTTGAAACAGTTGAGTGATGAAAACCATTTGGATTTTATTTTCATTATTTATTTATTCTGCATTTAAAGCAGCCAAAGCCACAGTGGTAAATTCGAGGTTTTCCTATCCTCCCTGTTGACAGTAAGATTCACGTACTTCCTCCCCTGTTCAGGTTGATTACTGGACCTGTTAACATTCGATCATAAACGTTACACGTATATAATAAAGCTTTTTGAAAATGTGCAGCAGCAGCATTGTTGTAATCGCTTTGCAAATATTGCCTCAGAGGAATAAAAATCGCATCACGCTTAGATCCAATTTGTGCAACACTCACCAATTACTTTCACGGTCCACTTCCCGTCTAATACAGAAAGGCCAGATTATCCGCTGGATGTCTGGGTGCTGCACAACCTAATTACAAACACAAATTGGAAAAACGCAACTTGTGACAAAAATTGTGGCATGTGATTTGTCCTCTTTCCAAGAAAAATATTTGCTCTAATTTACTTTGTCTCTGCGTCCTCAATGAGATAACTGATCTCTGAGAAACGGAGGGCCTACTTATGTAAAATGTGAAGAGTTTTTGATCTTTCTATTGGTCTTGTAATCAGATAAAGCTGTGGCATGGATGTACTGTGTCTAATTGGGTTGATGTATAATTAATCTAAACAGTAGTACTAGCGTAGTTCATTACATGACTGATTAAGGGGATATACAGAAGAAAAGACAGAACATTAGGTTATCAAACATAGTGTAGTTCTTTGAAGAGCTGTGCAAATCTTCAGAGACTGAAAGCCGCAGTACTAGTTTGAGCAGATGTTTTAAAAAGCAACATAACCCAGCATAGACTGACTACTGCACTTCACTTGAAGCTTGTTTTGCTCTTTATTGCTGCTGCACACTGCTCACTGCAATTTTTCTGTTTCTGCTGGCTGCACTCATCTCGTGCCTGGACTCGCAGAGGATGTGGGTGGTGAGGAAAAGAATCAGTGGTGTTGAGTATATAATGTTAAGAGTCTGGCTGAGAGACAGGTCCAACCAACACATGCTGAAACTGGGGGGGCGAAGGTGACTTGATGGGAGATCCTGCTGCGAGTCTTTTCTTTATAAATCAGAGAACATTTGGTGATGCAACTGATGATTATTTTCATTACTAATTTGCTGATTGTATGTAAGCAGTTGTATGTAAGCAGCAAATTCTCACAATTGCGAATATGAAACCAGGGAATATATATATATATATATAGTCAAGAAGACCAAAACCAAACACATAATATTCTTTGCCAGTAGAAGTAGCCCCTCCTTTCGATATGAGCTCCTTGTTTTGCCTTGGTTGGTCAGAATCCTTCCCCCGGTCAGAATATCCCCGATCTGGGTCACATTCACTCTGCTCAATGTTTGCTTGTGTTGCCTTGATGCAAATCTTCAGCCTGGATCTGTGTAGTGTGGGCAGAAGGCAAAGCATCATCCAATTGAAGAAAACTGTTGTCATTAAATAGTGTAATATGCAACACAGCAAAATAGATGCTAGAATGTGATGTGAAATGATAGATGTTTTTCTACCATCACATGATAGATATCGCCATATAACACAGGCTCTTTTTCTCCATTTTATGCAACTAAGTTCACTCCTGCGAAAGTCAGAGCTAACTTTAATTAGGCAAAAATCTTTGGATGTAGTTAGGTATAGCCCAGGGCTGCAGGTAGGTAGCTCTGAGCAAGTCAGGGAGCTGGTAGAGACAGAGAGACACCCCTCAGCCTTCCAGGAGATAGATGTATCCTGCCACTCTATAAATTGGCTGTCGGAAACATTCAGCGAGGAAAAGCGGCTATTGCTGGGAAGTTAGAGGCAGAGTGACAATGATGGAGAGATATAAAGGGGGGGAGGACTGGGCGAGGGTCAGAAGGGAGGAGGTAGTGAGGTGAAAATTGGGAGAGGGCCAAGGTCAGTGTTGAATGAGATAGGGAGACAACTGTTTCAGAATAAAAGACCTGCAGAGACAGGACAATAAATGAAGATAAAGATGTGTTCGATTCAATTTCGACAAAGGAAGCACACATCATGGTTATTAGATTTCTGTTATGGATTAAAACTCCTGTACAGCATTAAGCAATTAATTATTATGGCAACAACTGCAATCATTATTATATTGTCATTGCTTTAAGTATCTCCTTGTTTCATTAAATTTTTTTAGCTCAAGAGCACATGTGCTCCATAGGGGGAAAAAAGCAAGCATCAGGCTTTAGACCAGTGACTGGTTTGAATTCAGAACAATAAAGGAATGACCCACAGTGTAGAATAGCAATTACTCAAAGGATTGGACAGGTCTGATAAAATAAATGAAACCTTATGACTTGGCAAACTAGCTTCATGGTTAATGCAGGACTTCCTGGATGGCGGTAGAAGTTATTGGAGGACTGTTCCCCCCGTGGGATGGTAGGAGTGATTTGACTGTACTCTGCAGACACCAAATGGAGAAGGAGATAGTAGCTGTCTGCAGCAGGATGGATGAGATGATGAAATGAGACATAGACCAGGGGTTGGCTCATGCCAGTGATGGTATCAAAGGAGCAATGCCAAGAACTGAAAGTGTAAGAAAGACACAATAGTCTCATGTTCATTTCTGTTCCAGTGGCCGGCAGAGTGTGATCTCGTTCGACCCTTTCAGGGAAGCACCTAGTATAGACAAAAGATAAATTGGCATCCCTGTAATTGCATGAACCATTAACCTGGAGGCAGGAACTGATCACATGACCCTGGGAGGGCTAGCGTTTGGCCTCTATCATAGAACAGCATCAGCTATTGACACACTGCAGTAATGGTCTAGCTTAGGGCTGGTAGCTTCACACAGAGTAATGATGACCCATGCGTGCCTGCAAGCCACTGCTTCTCTGCTCATCGATGCAATTACTGCACTGAGGCATGGCTGGCCAGAAGCCCTGCCAGCAAGGAGGAAGATCACAATTCCCCGCTGCTCCTCTTACCACCGGTTCTGAAGTAGAACATACCACCAAGACCAACAGTGACTCCGTGTAATGGTGTGATGCTAATTGCTTAATCTGTAATATTGAAACAGATATAGGGGATTGTTCTGCACACCGTTTGCCACGATGCATTAATTACTGTTGACGTTCATGCGCGTGTTTAGTCCCGGCTGTTGAAAAATGAGATGACAAAAGAGGTAATTTCCTCTTTCTCTCAAGATGATGCATAATTGTGTGAGCTACAGTGAGGAAGGGGGTTGGGGGGGGGGGGTTGGGAGACTGGCAGGGGAGGGTCTGTGTGAGGCCTCTCCCTCCCCATTCCTTATGACAAAGACTTTAATTCACTGTAATTATACAGATGGATTGAAATATACAGCAAGACAGGGAATCACTCCAATTATGCAGAGTTGATTAAAACTTGGACCCCATGCCAGGGTGCTGCAGGAGCATGGGCGGAGTCAGGATGTGCACCATGGAAACACTGAACCAGTTAACATCTGCACCACGAAGACCAAAGCACCGGTGAGGTTTTCTGTGTCTCTTGCAAGACAGAAGTGTTTCACTCTTTGAGGTAAAGCTGAAAAGTAACAATGTATTGCTTGATGGTCTGGTGCACAAAGGAAGAGTTTTCTGCTCTTGACCAAAGGCAAACTCCTCACGCTGAAATCCCATTGCCTCCTAATGAAGATGGATCAATGCTATTCATTTACTGACAACCGCACACAGTGTACAGCACAGCCCATCTCCTGTGTTGTGTCACTGCATATAGCTACGGCATTTACGCACAGTGGTGGGGATAAGTCCTTGGCATCTGGGAAACCATGGTAAGTGGAGGAGAACGAAGAAGAGACAAAGGGAAGGAGAGGAAAAAGAGAGTTAAAGAGTTAAAGAGAAACAGACACAGAGACAAAGAGAATGAGAGAGGGAGAGAAAAAGATCACAAATAGGGAGGAACAGAGTGAAAAGGGCAAGACATTTGTCACTCTCTCCTACAGGACCATAGGAAGAAAGAACAATATCATTAATCTCCTGACATTTCAATATTGTATTAACCTTTCTAGTGGAATTCTCAGGGCTCATTAGTCTTTTTTGAGGGGGAGAAAAATAATAATCGATAGAACAAGCTCTGGACACAATCTAGAAATATACTGCAGTCAAATAACATACAACCTCAAGCCAGTCACAAGATGCTATCCTGTCCATAGCTGTCGCTCTCTTTATCTGCTTTAAATTAATTGGTTAAAACACAAATATATCAAATAAAAAGATGAATGGAAGTGAAAGGGCGTAGCTGTTTCTCTCAAGTAGGTCACCATCATAAAAGAGAAAAATGGCCAGGCTAAAAAAAACAGCTTAAAATGGCAACACAAGCACATCAGCCATCTTATGTGAAAGAAAAAAAAAAAAAAACGCCCCAAGGCCACACAAAGCGTGATGAACCCATGTCTCGTCTCCCCCACTCAGTCACTCAGCAGCCTGTCGCCGACGGAACGATAGAAGGAAAGAGGAGAGAGACAGAGAGGGTGGAGTGGAGGCGGGATGAACCCAAAGGTGCCCACACCCTTTAGAGCCCACCAGCATGAGCCTCCCCACTCCGTGGCTGCTGGGACCTCAGCCTGCTCACCCTTGTCCTCACCTTCCATCTATCAGAGCCTGAGGAGCGCCCGCCATTCAAACCACCGGCATTCCCCGTGTCATTTGACTAAGAAAACACCCTAATTCATCCCCATTATGCGCCCTCGTTGAACACCAAGTGCCACCAGGCCTTTTGTCTGTCTCCATTTACATGTAGACGCCATGACTGGTCCTGTCAGGGTTTAGCTGAGCCTGATTGGTGACGGTTGGTATGAAAACATGTCGCCTTTGAATGGCAAGATTGTATGTTTGCATTGGACATTCCTAACCTTGGGTAGGAGTCACAAGAGGTCAATTGTTATTTCAATACTGTCATTATCGGCGTATCCAACACCTTGACTAAGACAAGAGCCTGCTGATGCCCGGGCAGCAGGTGGGTGGCAGATTCACACATCTACACCATGTTTCTCTGTTTGGGCTGATAATTCGTTTTCTATTTTTTAATTTAGTAGAAATCAGGCATATTTGGAATAGGAGAAATATTGTATTGGAGGAGTTTAAGAAGATTAGTTTAAGAGATTTGGAATCCACAGAGGGTAGACGAAATGATGAACACATCATGAAAAAGGAGTCTGAAGTAGGGCTTGGCGATAGGAGATTATACAGATTATACACCGTAAGGCAATTGATGTAGATATTGCTTTACTATATCTGCCAAGGTATCTATCCCTTTTAATACCAGTGGGTGTATTAGACTGTCGTGGCCAGTGTTACAAATGATGCAGGACTATTTTAAGGTATCACGGCATCAAGAGGATTTTTGCATCAGTCAGCTGAATAGCTTGATTTGTCAAGTTTGTCAAGCACTAGCCAAAAAAAATTCCCATCAAGTTTTCAAATTAAGATTCGAGAAAACTTGAATGACCAAGATATTAATCTTGGCTAAATAATTGATCAGTTAAATGAGTAGTTAATGAACAGAAAAATTTATCACCAAGAATAATGTTCATCTATCATTTTAGGTCATTCAACAAGCCAAAATGCTAAACATTTGATAGTTACAGTTGAACTTGTTGGTTGTACAAAAAAAGGATCTCACTTTTTCACTGTTTTTTTAACAGATGAAATAACGATCAAGTTATCAAAATTTAATGAGGAGTTTGGTCCAAAATGAAAATAGTTATTAGGTGTAGTCCTACATGAAGCATACTTTACATAATGAGCGAATCTTGCAAGTTTATCCCACTAATCAAAGGGCTGATGATAGTTTTAATAATGATCATAAGCACTTTGATAAAGACTGTGACTCATGGGTAACGGGAACAGCTTATGATGCAAAGACTGCAGCAGAGAAAAAAGGCTGAGGCAGGGAAGATTCCAGGAGACGGCACAAGGAGGCTTTATTCCTCTGGGTTAATTGTGCGGACCCTGTCGCCACTAAATAAGGATGGTTAGAATGACTGGCTAAGTGACAAATGGATGTACAAATCACCCAGATTACTCCTCAGTTATTAGAAAAACTTGGATTTGGCTGGCATCCACACTCCCTCTCTCATTACATCCGGCAGTCTTGCCATTGACGGCTATCTCTTAGAATAATTCATCTTGGTTCAATTTTCACAAGTTGAAACAGGCCTGAGTGTTTTATGTTGATTAAAAAATAAGTTTTTGCAGTGATCCTGGGATTGTGATGAGTCGGTTGGCGAGATCATTAAGCGTAAATGAGTTTTGACTGATCGTCTGAAGGGGTGGCGTTTGACCTGCAGCTGTAGTGTAAATGGCTGTGGAGAGGTGCTGGTAAGCTGTCTAAACACTGTGCACCTGTGACGACGGGCTCCTCGCCGGCGCTCGCGCAAAGGGTAGCGACAGTAAGATGAGTTGTCAGACAGTACACAGCTGTTCACTTAATTACCTCCTAGTTTGGGAAGGAGGTTAATGAAGCAGTTTGGCGATCATAAATGAGAGGCAGCCTGAATGTGCACAAAAGAAATTAGTTTCTGGCTGCTGGGACGGAGTTGAAAGCAACAGCCGTTTAAATTATTGATTGCAAAAACTGAAACACTGAAGGCATACAGAGAGAGGAAGCCGAAAGAGGAGGAGAGGAGGAGAGGAGGAGAGGTTCGTGTGCTTTACAGATTTGTACATGTTTAGGATATTCCTGTACAGAGTAATTAGGCCTCATACTGACACTGGCATGTTAGTGGATCTTTTGTCATTGAGTGTACTTCCTTCTGGGAAATTAGACTCATTCATTCACTTGGAACTTGCACGTCCTCATTTGTAGAATGCGAAGACGGTGAACAAGAATTGTGTTGCTTTTTTTTATCCTGCAGAACCTGTAAAAATGAACGGGAGAGTTTTGTTTGTTTTTAACCACCACGCATTTGAGGAATCCCTGTCATCTCTTTATGCTATGGCACTTTTGTAGGTTGATCTACAGCTAAATTAGTTCTGAAATTTACTGAACTTATTATAGATGACATAATATAGAACAGTTATTATCTGTCCTAATGATGACAAGGTTTTAAAAAATGCCACGGTTTGCAAACTGCACTGAAAGTAGTTTCGATTGCAGCTAACAATAATTTTCACGTTTGACTAATATGTTGATTATCTTTTCTATTAATACATTATTTGTTTCCTGTATTAAATGTCACAGAATGGCTAAAACGTCATTACTATTTCCCATTTTCACACTTACACTTTACATGTTACATATACTATAAATGTGTATGCTTATCGATACAGTAGCACAGAGTATTTTTCACTTGTATGAGAAAACCTTCAAAGAGAAGGACAGAACATTATAATAAAATACACACATATATATAAATACAGACAAACTCCTCTTTTTCATTCCCCTTTCCCAAGTTTTGATGTTGTAGACATGCCACTACACCCAGAGCATTCCCCCGAGCACACAGGTAGAGTAACTTGAGGGACCAGACCAAAGCCCATCCAGCCTCATATTGCATATTCATGCCTTTATGAGGTGAATAACCCTGGCAGCCTGTGTATCCACTTAATATCCTTAATCACCTGCATCTCATTGTGGGGTCTGGACACACCTCCACTCATTAAAATGATGGATGGAGGCATAAGGGGATGCTCTCCCCTGTTCCAAATTTGTTCTTGTTTAGAAAGGTGCTTATTAGAGAACACCTGGGGGAATTTTCTCCCAGCTCCAGAAGCTGAGAGAAAGAGGAGGAGGAGGCGGAGGGGGAGGAGGGGGGGAGTGGGAATTCCAAGACCACAGTTGTCATAGCTGAGCTATTATAAAACTTTTACTCAATTACACTGATATGTTTCTAATTTGTCAATGTAAACATTAAATGTCAGCACAAATATTAAAATTCTTTGGATTCTAAAGATGACAAGTATGCATATTCATTGTTAAGAAAAACTGTTACATATTTGATCCTTGGTTTTTAATTAGATTACTTTGGTGAATTCCTGTATTTTTACATTCAAAAATTAGAAAATTGTGGCCACAAATGAGGCCAGTGCACTTAGAATCTCCCGTTCCTCTGCCGGCTTTCGGGAGAGGACTCAGACTGGTCGTTCTCCCGAGGCTCCGGCGTGTTAAGGTGGGCAGCACTCTTCATTAACTTGTAAAAACAGGACTTCCATTCCAGGTCTTCGAGGCTCAGGAGGGAGCACAAAGGGGAGGAACCATCTCTCTTTCTTCATCACTGATGTTTGAATAAGCCAGACAGACAGTGGTTGACATTAAAGACTCCCATAGGCCAGGTTATTGCCTCTGTGAGGACAAGCAGCAGGCAGGTTAGATGTAATAAACTGGAACAAATGTATTTCGGGCTCCAATTAGGATAAGTCGCTGTCTGGAGTTTCTCTGTGACGGTAATGTCACCTTCTGATTTTATGGATATTTTGTTTTGCCACGTCAGCACCTATCCCACCAGCTAGTGAGTGAGGAGAAATAAAAGGAACACTGTATTCGCTCTCTTATGTAACCTCATTGAAGCCTCCTTATGCCTAATTGGCAGCAATCTAGGCCTGTCAAATTGAATATAATCCCTTCATCGTAGGTTTTAGCTTCCCTCTGTGGCTCCAGACGCCTTTGCTGAATGACATGGGGATGCTGATATTGTGAGTAATGGAGAACACTAATGGAATTGGCGTTAGGTAATACATTTGAATAGCTACTGTACAGAACAGAAATAGCTGTTTAGCCGCCCGGTCAAGGATATTGATAGTTCCCTCCTTGACAGCGCCGTTTAAGTGCATTGCGTCCTTTGGGGTGAGGCTAGCTCAGATGATTTCACATTAAAATGCAATAGATGCACTGACATTGAGTTTTATTATGATACTTTTCAATTATAGCTATAATAAATATGTCAGCAAAATTAATTCATTCCGATTCTGCTATCAGCTATGTAGCCAAAGCCTGATATGACTTATTACTCTTCGTCATAACCCTCCATTGTTGTCCAAAAAACACATCAATTAGTCAAATTGGACAACTTGCTCCTTCATCTCCATAAACAAGGGCACTATAGTTAATTTTGAGTCAAGTACAGTGTATGCACAAGTACCATGAATATTCTGTGTCCCTCACATTGTTGTTTTATTTTTCTTTTGTAAGTCTGTCTGTTTTTGTAAGAGAAGGAAATAAAACTAGATCACTTCTTATTTTTCCAACATTTTATGACGGTAACCGACATATCACTGGTACTTGTGATGCTATACATAGCCCCATCTGTGTGTAGTAGCATAATAGCTGCTCTAGTATAGCTGCAGACCCTCGCCGAAGCAACATAATCAGTGACATTGCACTACTTTGTTATTCCCTGAAAGCTCTGTAGACTGGTGGGACAGGCAGAAGCATTTATATGTAAACAGGTTATTAGGAGCATGTCTATGTCCATTTTTGGCTAAATGTGGACGTGGGAATCAGGTTCACTTCCCAGTTATTGATATTTATTTAAACAATTTGTATGAACTGTTTTATAAATATGATAAATAATGCATCTAAATGTTTAGTTCTGATTCCACAGTTTTGTGCATTGAATCATAGCAGGCAAACACTCTGTTTAGGAAATGTACTTTCTTAAAATTGAATGGCTTCTATAGATCATTTGTAAACTTTTTTTTTTTGATTTGCGTCTTCAGTTGGAATGCATGGGTTTGGGATTGAGTGCCACAGACAGGAAAGAGAAAGGGTAAATATTGAGTGATAGAGTGATGCATTGTTGGTTTAGGTTTTTTCTGGAATTTGTTGACATTAAGAAAAATCTAGACAAATACACCCTTATTATTTCAGAAAATATCAACAAATGACCAAAGTCACATGTATAGTTTGAACTTTTTTATTCATCATTTTTTTTAGTTCTTTTTATTTTTTGCTTTACGAAACAAATGTTTGCAGATGTCCTATGAATAAACAACAGCACCCTCTCTCCTTAAAAAACAGGGATCAAACGATCACCCCTGTCCTATCAAGAAAAGAGACCCTTCTTGTCCAATAAAAACCTCTCCAGATTCCCAAAGTGACTCTTATTTCCTGTATTTGAAATTTGTTTTTAAGTGCATTAGTAGACAACATCACCGTTTCAATTAATGTGCAATAGCTGAGTTTATGGTCAATGTGAAGAGATATTTACATTGCAGCTATGACTCACATTAACTGTCTGTTTTATCACTTGAGCTAGCATCAGAACCGGAGAGGGAGACAATCACAACGCAAGGAGTCTCCTTTCAAGCACAGCCTTCGTAAACAGCAACCTTTACCTACATCATCATCATCATCATCATCATCACCATCATCAGGATTAACTAGACTCTTTTGTCATACCTGTTTTCCTCCAGTAAGACAAAAAGGTTAATAGATAGAATGGTTTAAAATAAAGTTTAGTGATTGTGCTTTTAAAACCAAAGTAAAACAAATAACAAACATTGACGACAACACGAAACATAACAGTGCATTACAAAAAAAAACAAAAGGAAAAAAAAAAAGATCCCAAAGTGGCACTTTCTTGGGGCAGCTAAATAATATTGCAATTTACAACATGAATGGAAATGATAAAATAATATTTATATTTACTGGCATAATAAAATTAGAATTCGCAAAATAAAACATGGAAGACAAATTTGAGGTACCACAATGGGTAAAACAAGAGGACATCATGTATACACGTATATTTACAGTCCACCCCTGCTTGCAGCTATTTTATTACAGTAACATCTGACTGTACGGGCCCTCCAAAGTTCTTGTCAAGGCAAGCCGAGTCATGTCAATGTCTGGAGTAGGATTTCTCTCCATATTGCATTGGAATTAAACATAAATATACTACGGCGTATTTTGTTTTGAATGCACCATTCTTTTATCTTCAGACACGCTTTCCTTTTTTTTTTTTTTTCAAATGGACATAAAAAATGAATAGTTAGAAAAAAAACCCATTGGTCTGTTTTCCAGATGTAAAGAAACACTACTGATGTATGGTATGATGGCAGCCAACATGATGGTGAAATACTGAGATATTTAAAATTGTAAGAGAAACAATGGAGCTCCACTCTTTGAAAAATCAGCACAGTTCCTCCTTTGTCTCCTCCGTTCTTCAGCTTTCTACCATCTGGGTTAAAAGTAAAACAAACAAACACAAAAACAAACAGTTTGATCAGTATCAGCTGAGAAGTAACAAGCTATTGCAATTTTTTTTTATTAATATTAATTGATATTTTTTGAATTAATATTATTAATTATTTTTTTTAACTTCCAAAAATTAGTGTTGGGCTGTATTGCTATGGTCATCTGCTAAAATCAGATTTGTTGAGAGATAGACTCTGTAATTATATACAAGAGTCTGTACCTCCAGCTCTTCATCTCCTGGTTGTAAGGCCCCCGTGGTGATGAGGCCCATGTCTGCAGGGTTCCTGCGGCCTCCTTCTCCTCTCCGCCGGCCCCCTGAGCCCCTAGATGACATGGAGCTGGAGGAGCTTGGGTCTCGGGGGCTGTTGACTGTGGGGAACTGTGGTCGGCTATAGGGCAGAATGTCCTCTGAACCTAGGGACAAAGAAGAAGTGTGGAAGGAAATGAGACTCACATAATGTAAAAAAAAAAGAAATGCACACGGCTCTGAAGGATTCTTTCACATTGTGTTTGTTGTAGTACCTGCATGTTGGCGTGCCTTGTGGGCAGTGCTACCCTCATGTCTATTCCCTTTCTCTCCATGAGAAGTCTTTTGTCTCTCCTGAACGTCTTTGCGTTCGGATGAGCTGGTTCTCAGGTCCGAGCCCTCTCTGGGCCTATAGCCTCCTGTTCCCCCTCTCTTATCTCGACCCTCACCTGCTTTGGGGGAAATCACTCCCCGGCCCTCAAGGGCCGCCTTGGCGGGATGTGTAGGGGACTTAAGCACTGCTGGAGGTGGGATAGGTGGAGGTGGGAGATCTGAAGGATAAACACAGGAAGTAAGACCACATTAACAGCCGACATCAAAACCTTGGGTTTAGATAATTGCACATGTCTGAGGAATAAGAATCTGTGTACTCTTGACACACTAATGTGTATCATCTGTCATTCAGCTGTCTCACACCTGCAAGGTGATACACAAACACAGCTGTGGTGTGTGTACATACACTCATATCTGTACACATTGCTATGCTGAACGGAAACTCCTCTGAACTGACAGTAAACAAAAGGGATAACACGAGACAGGCCGAATCTGGTCAGAGAGTTATGAGATTTGAGTGAGAAGAGGAAGAGGGGAGTGTGACGGTCAGCAGCTGGCTCTCTGACCTGCCCCGCTTCCCCCTGTTGATGAATCAATGCTGCTTGTCCTTGAGCCATTATTCATATGAGGCCAGCCAGTGGGCCGCCTGGCTACTTGCACATCACACGGCCATCTAGACAAAACGCTGAGAGAAAGGCCTTGTGTGCCTGCGATCGATGGTTTTTCATCTTCTAATCAGCCTCTGACCCAAAGGATGGTTTTGTCAGCGGCCGGAACCCATAAGCCACATAGGATTAGAAAGTTAGTAAACGCAGCAAGTGCTGACTCTCACACATTTCTCGCTTCCCAATGGCTACCTTGAACATTTGTCAAGAATCAAAGCTTTTATTTTGCATCTTTTTATTCATGTTTTTATAAACATGAAAGGCTAATGGGGTGGATGATGTCTCTGCTGTATTCTGTTGGTGGAATCAGGCAGCTTCAATACACTTTTCTGATTACCCTCCACCTCCATCCACTCCTCCTGAATACAAAAGGGGTCCGGTCAATATCATACAGCAGAGAGGCGTCTGCAGTTTTTTAATATCTCTCTTGCCTCCTGAGTCCTACCTCAGTCAGAGTCCGATCAATGCCACAGTCTGTGAGATATAGCTCACTACAAGGGAGGAGCGGTGCCTGTTAGATTTATGGGGAAATATCATTGAGGACAGAGCTCGGGTCTTAAAAGTGTCTCTGCGCTTGCCGCGGAGGGTGTATCCATGGGACTGGTGGTTAATTAGGCCGCCAAGACGGATCAAAAGACAGGAAAGGGTTAAGTTCAGAGAGGAGGTAGACAAAGGCATTAGAGTCAAACGCAATATGA
Organism: Istiophorus platypterus; assembly: GCA_016859345.1. Lineage (NCBI taxonomy): Eukaryota > Metazoa > Chordata > Actinopteri > Istiophoriformes > Istiophoridae > Istiophorus > Istiophorus platypterus. The sequence continues at coordinate 7,578,496 of CM029116.1, forward strand.
ATCATGGGGGGAATATAACTTGGGTATTTCCACATCCACTGTGCAAACAAGAGTGAAATGAGTAGGTCAAAGAGGGGTAAGGGCTGCTGAAGGGGAGGGGGGGGGTCCCTCCCTTGCTGGTTCACTTGTTTCCCTGCCTTTTCCCTGCCTGCTTAACTAATATTTTTTATGTATTTATAGTGATGCTGTCTGGAAAGTAATCTCATGGTGGAGTAATTGGAAAGGTAGAGAGCGATATAAAACAAACTATAGAAATACACATTACAATGTATTGTGTGGGTAGCAAACACCAGTGTTTTCTTTCTTCTCTCTCCTCCTTTACATTTCATTAAATCACCTTCCTTCACCTATCACCTCCCCACCAGTCCTCAGAACCACAGACAGGGCATGTCAGGTGGGGGGTGGAGAAAAGAAATGGGGGGGTGGGCAATAACCTCCAAATGAAAAACAATCCATTCAGATCAAATGCAATCAGCAGGAGGACTGATGGACAGACAGAGCTGCAGATATGTCAGTCCGCCCCTCGCCGCTCAAACAAAGAGGGAGGAGAGGGGAGCAGGGAGAAGAGCAGAGAGTGGAGAGGGATGGAGGTCGCTCTACAGGGAGGGGCAGCGGATGGGGAGGAAGCCAGAATATAAGGAGGATGGCAGGAGGCGGAGGTTTTAGGGGGTGGGGTGGGGGGGGGGGGCGTTGGATTTTCTGCAGTGATATAGCTGGTCTGGCTCCTAGTGAGCTGGATATTAAATCTCCTTGTCAAGTGCTTCCAACACTCAAGGACACCTGACACTAAGGGGAGAGCCAGCTCCGGGACGGCACATACTGTACACAGCAGAGTGAGCATGTGCACACACTTCACACACAGATATATATTTCTAAATGATTTTTTTTCCACTAGAAAAAGAGCCTTTTCCGCTGGTGTGCTGTATGTTTAAGGAATGCTACTGTGAGAAGTGAATTCGCTCTTTTACTCAACAAGGCTAAAGCTGTTTTTTCTCTCTCGGTACATCAGCTCCGGTATTCAGCCCCTCTCGTTGGTTTATGTTCGGCCCCTGCCGAGTGAATCGCGGTACTTCAATATGGGCCAGAGCACCTGGATCAATTTCATTAGCGGCTAGAGTGGAGAGACATCCCAGTGTCAGCATAGCCAAGCTGGGCAGAGCTCCCCTGAGACAACCCCCTCCACTTCTACCCGGCATGGCCCTGGGCCCCCAGCCCACCACTCGCCCGATCTGTTCAGCACCGCCACAGATTAAGAGTGATGCCGTGTATGCATGTGCATAAAACACATGAAAGAAGATGATTAAAACTCTGGCTCACCCAGTCATTTACGGTCATTTACGGACACTACATTACAGTAAACTGCACTTTTCACATCCATATCTGTAGAAGCAATAGGGGGAGAGCCATTGATAGCAAATGGCCATCTGTGTACTTGCGGGCTACAGCTGACTCATTACTGTTGCTATATGCCTGTCTCTCTCTATCAGTATGTTGACTGCATTAAGTCATTAATGCCTTTTACAGATGATCATGTACCTGATTAAGTTTCCAAAACAATGACTTAGCTAGTATTCAATAAAAAAACCACACATATATATAGCTGCCTTCATATTTAGTTAGAAATAACATGAATACTGGGCTAGCATTTTTTTTTTTTTTTTTACAGGATGTCTTTAATTTTTGAAAATGGTTTGTGTTTTTGTAAGATGAGATGTAATCATGCGTGTACCTTCATTATATGCCTCACGTCGCTGGTTCCCTTGATGGCCTGCAGAATGCTGTTTCTGCTTTTTAGGAGGCCTCCTGTGTACAGCTGCCATACTCATGTTACTGTCTGTAGACACTGGGCTGCCAGGACGGTGGCCTGACGGGTTTATTTGGTATTTTCGTGCTGTAAAAAAAAAAACCAAAAACAAAAACAGAGGAAAAGTTAGCTTTTTTTTTTTTTTTTTTTACATTTCCTGTAGATGCAATTGTTTTGAAAAACCTACCTGAAGCTCCTCCGACCTCCTGGCCTTGTGTATGGGGGTACTTCCCCACCCTTAGGCCTGAGTACTCTGCAGCTGCAGCAACCGCTTGAGCAAAGTCGGCATCAGTGAAGAAGGATCCATCTGATGAGCTGACGGCACTGGACCTCCCTGAAGAGACATTGTCCTCTTCAGAAGCCGACCCCCATCCGTTGATCATGGAGCCCGTCACTGAGCTCTCCAGGTCTCCCATGCTGGATGCAGGTGTCTGTTCAAGTCCTCGTAGCAGCAACCTTCGTGGATGCATCTGGGGATGGTGAGGGTGTGTGTGGGGGTGGGTGTGGTGGTAGTGCATCTTGGCCACCTCTGCATCTGTCTCGTCACCTTCCTCCTCTTCCTCCAATATATCCTCCTCCTCCTCCTCCATACCGTCAGTGTCCATGGCCAATGGGCTGGTGATGTACCCATATGTGTGTGAGGGAGAGAGGGGCCTTGGAGGGGGTGGGGGGCTCACAGCATGGCGCCTGCAAAAAATGAGAAGCACACAGTATAAGAATCAATTCAAATGTAGAATATTTTATTCAAATTTGACATAGAAAGTAAAATTCCCTCTCCTATTATAATGGGACCATTCTGCAGATTTTTGTATGTTTTAGTGAATAAACTACAAATCACCTGTACTTTATATTAATGCTATACACATTATAGAATTGACAGTTTACAGCTGTGATATCCCAAAATTAGATGCTGAAAATGAGCAATAGGAAAACAGAAATACCAACAATGGTGTGGTTTCGATAGCTTTTTATTTTAAAATGTGTTCTTTTGGCAGTTTGATCCTAAATTCATGATGATGTTTTCCTTGTGCACTAAGAAGGATGAATGTTTCAGCTGTGTTACCATGAAATAATCACTTCAAACATCTTCCAAATATCTGGAAGTTGATTTGAATGCTGTACGGAAATGAACTGAAACAAATGGCTCCCTGGAGGCAACAAAAGATCTAAAAGATATGCTTCTGAAAAATGGCCGATAAACCATACCGAATTTGGACATAATGGGCTAAAACATAAAAAACAATTATGAATTCAAGACATTTTGCAGATTATGTTTTTCAGGAAGGATTTAAGGAATATTTATATACTTCCTAAACATCTTTATACAAGCTGTGTTAACTCTTCTTTTGCTACTTGTTATGCTCGTATCCTAGTAGATTGTTTGACATCATGCAGGTGTACCTGCGCTCGTGGCTGTCAGGTGCATCCTGGAGCATTGGCTGCATCTCTTCCTGGGGCGAGGGGGTGAGAGTGGCTGTGGACTGGTGACTGTAAGATACAGCAGCAGGGGAGGAGGCTGCCCCTCGGATGGGAGGAGTGGGCCCCCTCTCCATCTCCTCTTCCTCCTCCAGCTCATCAGGCTGCAGGTACATGTGAGAGGGGGGCATGGGGCACTGCATGTCTGGGTTACAGCTGCGAGCAGAGAGAAACAAGCCTCGTTACCTTCATATCACTCACTGAAGACAGAAAAACATGCACTTAATAGTCTTACCATCCCTCTATCAAGGTTTGACATAAACCTAGCGCTAATAGATAGAAAACCCTTGGGGCAAATACTTTCAATGAATGCAACAAACAGTAGAAAAGGCAGGAAGAAGGAGCTCATATTTAAAAACAGTGTATGCGTGCCTGTCAGGTTGTCTGTGTCTTTTTGTCTGAGCAGACATGTCCCACCTTTCCTCCATTGATAGAGAGTACTCCTCTGTGCTCCGACTTGGGGGTGGGTTTGCCGGGGGAGGGGGCAGCAGGTCAGCCCAATTCATTGTGCTCTGTTTGGGTAGTTTGGGGGTGCGCATTCCCTTCTTTTGACCCTGACTCCCTGCTCAAAAAAAAAAGAAAAAAAAAAAGAAAAAAAGTACTCCATCAGTCACAAGACACCTATGGACATAGAAACTTATGTCTTCTGTTTCTGAAAAACACATCAATTATTAATGTTGAAGAAATACCAAGTTAATGAGCAAGGATATGACAGCGGATAAATGCACTAACAAGACTGGCTGAAAAAAAGAGGATGATTTTATATGTCAAAGTGCCAAGCCTAATGCTACATTCCACTTTATGTAAGTGTTTACAACTACCTCCAAGTTATGAAATTACGGAAAATTCTACAAAACAGCAATTTACATACAGGGGTCTTAACCAGTACCAAGAGAAAAGGTAGGAAGAAAATGGCAGAAAAGGATCCAATTAATACCAAACTATTAGGATTGTGAACCAATGAGCTGTGAGGTGCAGCGAGCATTAAAGGCTTCTCCTTAATGGCTTGAACTTCAAACGCAATATCAGAATGGATACATGGCATTAAGGTGGCAGTGTTGCATGCCGTCTGCAGTGTGTTATCATTTGTCCTTGTCCACAGACAGACATCGAGGCCCTGATGAAATTAGGCTGCTCCATACTGGAATTAAAGTAAAGCCAATTAACGGAAACAATGCAAAATAAGCAAGGACAAACAGGAAAATAAAATGGAAAGCAGGAAAACAAATCGAAAAACAGAATTAATAAAAAATGAAGGTTCTTTTATCTAATTTGCTTTAAACATTCCTTGGATGACATTGCACCCAGAAAACAAAAGGCAAAAGCAAATGCCTAGCATGGTGCACATGCCTTTGTTAGGAGGCATTGTTGTGCAGTTTCCTCTTCCTTCTTCTCTTTTTTTATACGGCAATTTTCCACTTTTTGAAGGCATCTCCCTTTCAGTTTCTCTTCAAGATAGGCTGACATGGAAATGAATCAAATTACCATTTTAAAGCAAGCATTATTAGAGTCTCAAAGTGATTTATTGCTTTTCGGGAAAAGTGGGTTTTTCAAATGGAGCTGGGGGTGTAAGTGATTATATGGTTCAAAACAATCATAAGCTGGGAAAATATAGTGGGCTGCTGAATAAAAGCATCAAGAATAAAACCCCTAAGAACTCTAAGGGGAAGAAAAAAATCTTTGGATATGTTGTTTTTTTTTTTATATAACCTCTTACTGTCTGTCACATACATTCCTGCAACTATGCTTGTTTTCCTTTATTCTCGAGTCGTCTTACCAGAGGTACTACTGCTGCCTCGGTCAGAGCTGTTATAGGACCCCCCAGTGTGGCTGTCATGGGTCTGGTTGTAAGGGATGGTGGCTGGCATAGGACTGTCCCCTCCTCTGTAGCGATCTGATGGTTGGAGGAAAGGAGTGTATGGTTAGAGTGGCCCTAGGCAGACACCTCAAATACATTCAACCAAAGCAACCCATTCCTAATTAACAAGAAAATCAGGACCCGCATTTGATTAGCTTAACAAAACCATTTCACAATGTGGGAAAGGAAATATATATTAAATGAAATGAAATTACACTGAGCACAGTGTTCAGTGTTACATATGACTAGCATGCCATGCAGTTCATGCTTTAAAATTTTCAGGTTAGTATGTGAACACGTGCAACGTCCTCACAGAAATCTCAAAACTATCACAGCAGATGTGGTTCCTCTCTGCAGGTCCAACAAGGTGATGATAGCTTTGTTCAAAGCGCCTAAAGAGCCAAGAATTATCTTTTTCTTGCCTTTAGAAATCTGACACCAAAGATAAACCCTCACACCTGCCTTCATCACAAAAAGACAACCTGTACAACGACAGCTATTCAAGCATGGCTCACATTTAGCGGCAAAGATTATACATGATTGCATGAAGGGTGATGAGGGGTTACATGAATGCCGTACAGACAGGCTGAAAGAAAGAGTGATGACACCTATGTTGACTTGAAAAGGAGCGAGACAGAACCAAGGAAAATGTGAGCATGAAACTCTTCTAAAGGCTTCCACAGTGAGGCTGAAAGAGCCAGGAGAGGAGAGAACAGAGGGAAAGATCAGGTGGAGGAAGACTATGGCTCGGAGTTGACCTCTTTAACCATGGCTGCTGGGTATTCCACACACTCACCCTTGTTCAGCTTGTTTTGCTCCATGATGATGTACTGCAGCTGGGAGCCCATTTCCTGTTTCTGCTGCTGGACCGAGGTGGGCTTCCAGCAGTGTTTCTCATTCACCTCCCCTCCACCCCCGGGTCCACCTCCACTCCCCCCGGTTCCTCTCTCTGCGTTTATGTTGTTGCCCATGATGGAGGACTGGATGAGCTGGGTTGTGGCGTAAGGTGTCGGCTGTCCTCCCGGACCCACAAAGCGTCCGTCTTTCAGGTTGGGGCTGTTGAAGGTCTTCATCTCATTGATCTTGTTGGACAGGTCTACATCTCCATAGACTCCTGACTCTGGCACCATGAGGTTGGTCTGCTTGTTTTCCATCTGGTTGTTATAATTGGCGATGCAGTCGGCTGGAGAACATGAGGAGGGTGTTTAGTGAATCTAGTCTACTGCTGATCAGCTTTGCAGCAGGCTGCCAGTTGGTTGAAAGCTCTGAAACAATTGGGCTTCATCTGATCTACTACATAGCGGAAAGTATTGGAGGAAAGCAAGAGAGATTTACATATTCATTTCAAGCTTTTTAAAAGATCAGTTTGCCCACCAGAGAGAGATCTATATTTCCATTTAGAGTCTCAGGTTTGTTTGTTAAATGACGATCTATTCTAGATGAGTGAGACAGTCGGTGTTACACCTTTCGCGCACGGTCTTTTCCCGGTCTCACCCGTGACTCAGTGTGGGTGTCATCTCTGTTCTTTTCCATCTTACGGCGGGAGCGTCTTTACTCATCGAGAGGGACAGAGAGACATGTCTGTATCAAAGACCTGGAATGAGGCACGCAGTAAAAGCACGGCTCCACTGACAGATCCAATTTTCCCTGGCTCATAAAATATTCAAATCCACCGGCAGATCTGAGAGCCAGCCTTGCGGTAAATACCAAGGACGGCCGTAGGTGCACACTGCTCGTGCCATGCGCCTCACATTTCAACTGCACGGAACAGCTCGACACTTCAATGGCTGATCTGTGAAAGCACCCCTATGGCTGAGATAAAGGGACATTAACTCCTATTTCTTTGCTCTGTCACCTAGTCAGTGATCCTCTTAATGTTCACAGAGTTTGGGTTTGGCACACACACAAAGCATGCGTCTGGCAAGCTCCTTAGTGTCATACAGCGGGGTGTCATGCGAGGAGTGAGGGCTACCTTTAGCCTGTTATTCCCTGTTAAACATCTCACACCATGTTAAGGTAGAGTTAACAACACTTCAGCCTCATAAGGGTGATTAGCACAAAGAAAAAACTGAGGTTGAAGACTATTGGGTCTACCAGATGAATTATTAATCCTCATTGGAAAGGTTTGAAGTAAGGAAAAACAGTTCGAATGGCTGGATGGATATTAGGCCGACCAGCTGGATAGGAGTTATGGGCTGCCCTGAAAGGCATAGTCCCAAAGTGCATAATTTAGAACATAAAGCATTTCATTGCAGTCAAAGTTTCCCAGGATTGGGTGTTTTAAGACTTTTGTCATGGCTGAAAATGAATAACATTAAGCCCTGTGTCATCCAAGCTGACGTTTTTGGCTGCAAGTTTTACTCTGTTCTCTTTTCAGATCGGTCGCTATCTGTCTGCCTGACTTAGTGTTTATTGTAAGGCACTAGTGTATAAGATTTTGAGGCCAGATGTGCTCCCTTTTGTTGACATCTGTAGCAGTGCTGAATAAACTACAAGGCCACCTGGTGGTGTTCCATACATCTATTCCCCTTTTTTTCCTCCCCGCCTACCCTACATTATAAGCTCATTCAGACTCTCTGCTTCCATCCATACATGTCTGTGTGTGTTTTAGCATAAACTTATTCCTCATCAGTCCTTTCTTCTTCCCTTCCATCTGGTCTACCAGGTGCAACCCTTTCTCTCTATCATTCTGTCTTTCTTTCCTCCCCTGCTCCTGGCCACCGTCTGCAGTCCAGCCTTGACCTCTTCGCCTGCTGCACATTTCTTAAATAACTGAGCACTTAGGGGAAATTACATTACCGGCTATAACAACAGTATGGAAATCAGCAGAGCAATTCGATTAGCAACAGAGTAGAGCCATAGGCCCCTCTCAGTGTGCTCCTTTTATTTCCTGCCTAAAACAGCTTTACTTTAACCTCAGATAAATCAAACACACAAGCACACAGCCACTTTTAATCCTAATATTTCTCCAGGTTTTTCTCGTGGAGACCTACAGAAAGGAGAGATACACAGAACAACTCTCCAGGGAGCTAACCCAGATATCAGATTTTACATCCTTTTGAACTTCAGATTCCCCAAGCGCCTACTTTTGTTATCTCTACAGTTATTTTGTCAGGGACTGCATCATTGCCTTTGAGGGCAGTGTTTATTTTGGTTTTTGCCTACATGTGGCATCGCCGACAACACGTACCTGGTCGGCTGTATGTTGCCAAGTTGCTGTCGCTGTTGCCATTTCCTGCAGTGCAGCAGTTGATGCTGCAGTCGTTGTGGTTGGAGCAGGAGTTTGGCCATGTGTCAGCCAGCCAGGGCTGAGTGGCAGATTCCCCAATGTTTAGCAAACCGGGCCTGTCGAAAATGGGACCAAATGGTTAACAATAGTAAGAGACTAAGCCAACACTGCAGTGACATTTATGTGAATGATCCGAAACAACCACAGTAACGCAACATTTGAAAGGGAAGATTATGTGGAGTTTATTTATCCAGCAACTGAGAATAGAAAAAATGGAAATCCGGCTTTAGTACTTTCTGCCTTTTTGCCACACACACACACACACACGCACACACACACACACAAACACACACACACACACACACACACACACACACACACACACACGCACACACACACAAACACACACACACGCACACACACACACACACACACACACACACACACACGTGGACATGCAGGCCCAGAGAGCACATTAGAAAAAAGCCCAGCTAAATAGATTGTGTGTGCTTGACTTGCCCACAGCCGAAGACACTTTCCCTGAGCCCTCGTGAGCATTAGCGATCCGCCCGGATTAGACAGCCTGATAAAATTCACTCCCAATGTTGTGAAATGTGTGTCCTCAACAGTCAGTGAACCACAAATGCTTCCAGAGTGGATTCCGCGGTGTCACACAACATCTCTATCATTTAAAAAGTTTTTCTTTTTTTAGCTGTACAGAAGGAAAGAAGAGAAACTCGAGGAGCAGAAGACTAACTCATGAGGACCAGTGTTTAACATCATCGTCCGGCCATCCATCTCAATCGTTTCCTGTTTCCTGTGCTCCTGTTTCTTCGGCTTTACTCCCAACACAATACAATATCACTTGTTCAACAAGATTCTACTGTGCAACCTGACTTCAGGCCAAACGCTGAGTGTTAAAAGAGCTGAGAATAAATAGCCTACTATTGCTCATGAAATGAATCAATCTAGGATACAAGGAGACTGCAGGCTACTCTAGGAGAGCCATATATTGCTACGGTATTCAAATCTCCACAGCGTGACTCCCCGTTTGCATATCCCAACACTGAATTAGCATTGAATTACGTATCCTTGTTCCCACTGAAATGACTCATTTCTTGGATTCATTTTGGGTAATGAACACATTTGTCTTGTACAGCCAAACACAATCTCACAATAGCTCCTCAATCACCCCGGCAGTTGTATGTTGATATTGAATGGCCATTGTCTTTGTGCAGAGCTGACACAGCCATGCTGCATATGGGATTCAATCATAGAACTGGATAAAATAATGAATATGGATTTAGTGCTGATGGCTCCAAGCTAAGTATTCATTAACACAAGCGCAACACACACACGTAGACTTAAAGTACAGTGTTGTGTATATTTTATCCTCTGAGTAGAGAAGGGCAATAACGAATACACTGTATATTTCCTCTTTTTTTGTCCAAATACTAAATTTCCACTATTTCCCAGCTGCATGAAAACATTCCAAATGCCATGCAGTGGATGTACAAATGTGTGTTTGCTCGCTGATGCAGCTGTTTGCCCAGTCTAATTCAGTACAGTCTCACTGTTTTGTGCACAATGCACCATTCCACAACATGAAGTGGTGTGTGGTTGCTGCTTTGTATGCGCGTGTGTCTGCATTAAGGTTTTATGGTGATGCTATGGCACAGCCTTGTGGCTGGATGTGGCTCTCCACATCTCTATGTGGTAGGATGGGGTCCTGGCAGGCTATATGGGGCTTTGTTCCCATTTGTATCACACTTAATGCACCTCCTTACCCCTCCTCAACTCTCTGCTGCTTTAGAAAGGCACAGCACTCCCCCTAGTGTTTGTCAAATAAAAGTACACCTGCCCAACCCTAATCATCTGTTTAGGAGATTTAACATCATATTGTATTTGTGATTGATTAAATTCTATTCTTCATCAAACTTTAATAATATTTGAATATTATAATACACAATCTCTTTACAAACAACAAATGATCTCTTACCTTCCAGCGCTGCTGACACCTTCTCCACCTCTTTGATATGCCACTGTAGAGAGGAAGGAAATAGTGGAAAAGAGGAAGAAAATAATGAATCTCCAGTGGGATTTCACTACTTTTATTACTGTTGTCACATCATCATCTTTTCCAATTGTCATGCAAGGTCAGCACAAAATTGTTCATTTGATTGTGAATTGTAAGCTTAGCAAGCAATGATGGTAACGCTGCTTTTTATGAGTATGTATGTGTGTGTGTGCGTGTGTTATTGTATCGGTTCAAGTGAGCATGTGAGTGAATGTGTGTGGCGTAATTTCGGCTGAGTCACACAAACAGCAACAGGAGCAGGAGGAGGATATGTAAGAGGCTTATGAAGAACAGAGAGGCAGAGCTCTTTGGTTGTCTGGCTTGGGTTCAGTGCGTTTGAAGCTCCGTGCACTGCAAGTTGGACTCTTTCAAGGAGCTCTAAGCTGCGGGTGTGTGAGGGAGAGATAAACTTCCAACTTTAATTACAATCTCTTCCCTGAGAGGAGAGATGGTGGAAGAAGGGTAGGTAGGGCCTTAGCTATGTCAATTCCCTGTCTCTTTTTCAAAACAGGAAGTGTGGTTTTGGCCTCTGCATGTAGCCAGAGGAGCTCTTAGATTAGCTCTCTTTAATGCAAAGTATCAGAATCTGGTTGTAGATTAAAATCTGCATAATTCCCCTTTAGGTCCTGGTTATACACTGGATATCAGGGCAGGGATTTTCCTCTTAAAGAGGCAGAAACCTAAGCACACAAGCAAGGAGTGCATTTCTCCTGAAATATTTTGATCAGATTGTGAAACACACTTGCAAATTGTTTTCTACTGATTGCAAGCTGCAAGGCAGCCAGAAACAAAACTGCAACGGACAGGATCAGCCAGTGTAGCCGCAGACATATACAGCACAGTATTGTCCCCCTCACTCTCCATATCCTCAGATCGCCCTCACTTTAACTTCCTCTCACCTTTTCACTGTCTCTCATTCCCCATTGCACTAAGCCCTTCCAGCAACCCCTGACACACACTCTGGGGAACAAAGAATTTCAGGCAGATGAAAGTCCAGAGTAAAATAAAAAAGAGGGTGAGGACTGTAAATACAAATTCAGGGAGGGAGAATGATAGAGAGCTTTTCTTTTATCTGTTTTATGCTGTGTCACTTCAGTTCACAGATAACCTTCTTAGCTCTGCTACTGCTCGCCTATCTAATTGGTGTGTTGGAGCGCCGGTGGTGTGTCGTCCTAAAATTGCTTACCTGTTGGTGTGAAAGTAAAGGAGGGCACTGTTGGAGGCAGAAAAAAAAGGAAATAAAATTACTGTCAGTTATTTTGCATCAGTATTGTCAGCTCCTGTGGGATTTTTTTTAACCCAACATGACTTCTGTCAAAGTACATAAATCCATAAAGTGTATTTTAGCCAGTATTCACATGCTTCTAGCTGCCCCGAAGTCTTTGATCCCCCTCAGATATCCCCGGACCCCAGCTGGGGGAAAATGAGTGTTGAGCCAGCTGCTGGTTCAAATCCAGGCCCAGACTGTCAGAGGCCTGCTGGGTGGGGGTCACACATTAGGGAGATATCTGTTGCCATCTCCGACACTCACATCATCACTCACACAGCTCAAATACTCCCAATTTGGTAGGGGGGGGGGTCCTTGTGCAAAAACCCTGTGTGGTCTATTGATATCTTCTATAACATGTACTTTCTTTGTTGCTGTCCACTTTGAAGAAGTGAAGAATGCTATAGTATTCGCTGCAGTTGATGCAACATTGTACCATGCTGGTAGTCATCCAGTGCACTGCTTAAATATGCATGTTGTAGAAATGTTGCTGCCTCCCTCTGACATAAAACTGCAAGTGAGAGAAATGTCTGAGAGGAGAGATACTGCTGTTGTCACATTTGAATTTCATCAAACAATTAATTCATACAGAACCTGTGCAAATAAATATCTTCTAACTGCTACAGTCCTCTTATTAAGTTTGACTCTCTCCTCCTGATGCTCAAAGGCAATCTAAAGATTTGAGTGGTTAGACGGCTTTTATCTGTTTGATGAATGCCTTTGAGGAGAAGACACTAACACTTGGTAGGCAAAACAGTTTGCGAGAAATGTAAACGTGACTGAAACACATAAATCAGATTTATCTTCTGTCACAGGACTGCCACAGATGTTCAGTCTCGGGTTGGATGAAGTTGTTACTGAGCTATGGCTTGTTGTTGAGTAAATATTTGGTTTCTACAGTCTCACTTCTTTCATTAGCTGATTTGTTTGGATTATTTCGTTGGTAAGTTGTTTTTTTTTTTATGGGCGTGGCATTAAAAAAAATTTGAACAAGCAACAATAGTAAAATTTATTCATTGTCAAGGAAATACAAAAAAGCTATTTGACTTTCTTGTTCTTCCCTTTTGAGTTGACAAACTGTAATGTATAATCTATTAGGAGACCAAATTTGTGTAGACTGTAGCACATAGATAGATGCACACATACCGTCCCAATTCAGCTTATTTCACCCTGAGTGCAGAGTGTTGCTTCATGTGGTTGCAATTATACTCTTTTCAAAACATTCTTAGTTACCAGTTTCAACAAAGACGGCGGTCTGGGGACAACTGGAGGGGTAACTGCCTAACATGCCCCTGAAGAGCTTTTTGACTTTATGTGAGTAAACATCAACATACAGAATCCCGCAGCGCTGGAGGGTAATCTACACAGTGCACCACCTGGCCACAGATCATTACTGCACTAATGAAGCGTTAGAAGTAACTCTTCTGTATCAACACATTCCCCCTGAATGACCTCTCTTTTTTTAAGTTCCTCTGGTTAAAAGAATACAGGCAGTGTTTAATTTTATTTAAGAGGCTTTGTCTTGGATGAAGATGTCTCAGATTGCAGGCGTATCATGTCTCCCCATAGCGGCACTGTAACGTTATCTTGGTCTTTGAGAGTGTTTTTCGAGGAAATCCAAGCCATAATGGAAAAAAAGCAACATTTCTGCCCATAATAGTCCATGCAAGTATTTGCAAAAGACCGCAGAGCTTAAGGAAAAGCTTAGCCAAGGTGTCTCTCGCTTTCACATGACTCACAGTTCCCACTATTAACAGGGGTGCACTGGATTCAGAGCATGGATAACCTGTATTTTCTGTGACAGCCCCAGATTATCAACAGCTCAGTCGGTCTATTGTCTGTGTGTGTTTCGGGGTTGAGGGTGGATCTCCTTTAACCCTGGTACTCAGAGGTAAACCTGAGCCCAGGAGTGGGGATGGCACAGGTAGCGCTCATAGGCAGCAGCTGCACAGCCCAAGGCCACACATTAAGCCAGCCTACACATAAATGAGACTCAGAAAGAAAGGCTAATAGCTCTCTTTATACTCTAACTATTGTAGGCAGAGGTTGGGCATGTCATGAACCCTGTCACTTTCACTCAAGTCAGGTAAAAACCCAGCGGGTTACAATGTGGCTACACTAAGAGGGTTGCAATGCTCACATAGACAGGGTTTCTGGGATTTTTCAAAACATGGTAATCAGACATTATTAAAAGGAATCGCTTAAAACTCAACTCCTCAATATCCAAAGGTCTCTGTCTGGAAGGACAGCGTGTTATTTCAAGCATGTGAAAATGTCAGTATGTCCTTGATAAAGACAGTTATGGCAACAAATCCTCTCTTTCTCGGCAGAAAGTCAGAGGGGAGTTGCTAAAAGGGGGAGTTGTTGGACTTCAGAATATACTTCAGTGACAAGACTCTTCACACACCCTTGCAGAATCAGCACGACAGAAGTATGAAAAAGAAATAAAAGATGTCTCAATACAGCACTCTCAGCAGGAGCTCACAACACATCTTCAAGCACTCTACAGGAGAGTAGTTTCTTGTGGACTTTACCTAGCGCGCTCTACAAAGACACCCCTCCGTGGGTGACAGGTTACGATGTTAGGGAGGTTGGCAGCATTTGGGTTGAAGAATATGGAGAGAACTGGTTTTTAACAGAAGTGACTAGACTAATAAATATTGCACTGCATCTCCTCCACACATTTTGTAAGTGAGAAAACCTCTCATGACCTCAGACCAGGACAGCAAATTGGAAATCCAAGTGGACATTCCCGATAAAATGTTACATGCATTGCACTGACCTTTGCGTATGCCTGCATAGCTGCTGGAAAGGCCATTCCTTTTCTTCCTGTGTCTGTACAACCAGATACTGAAGACCATGAGGATGATCCAGCATGCGGCTCCAATGCCTGCTATAAAGGCCGGCTGCTTGACCACGTCTGAGATCTGCTGGGACAACGGGTTCTCGGGGGCCACGCTCTCAGTCATCCGCCCGGACGCATCTGAGGATGGGGAGTAGGCGAGTGATAGGAGATGTGAGAGCGGGATTGAAAATGTTTAAAAGAAGAAAATACAGTTGTGTGTGTAAGAATCGGACATCAAAAGTGAAATGATGGGAGTGAAAGCAGGGCAGAGATGAGGAAAAATATTCAAAATTATTGCTCAAACCAAGTGGAAACACCTAGAATAGCAAAAATAAATATAAAATAATTCAAGTCAGTACAGTACATAAGTATGAAAACTCCTCTTTTTCCTGAAGCACAAAAAAGAAACTTCATCGCAGCGGCTATGTATGAGGCTGGGTTGTGGAAACGGAGCCGTTTCTCTCTATTATTCATAAGGCTTTCATCACGAATCTCAGTCAACAATAGCAGGTAAGCAGACCAAAGCAACCATAGACATTCGAACGGAGCCTGTGCACCACACCCGCCTGATGGAACCAGATAGGAAAACACAGAGAGAGACATGCCTTACACTGAGCAATTCTGGTTTCATAATCATACAAATAAATCCAATGAGATTAATGCTCAAATACACAGACACCACAGTAATTAGCCAACTGAGGCACATTAATGACTGATGGAGGTGTGGGTGCCTTGAAGCTGTTTCTATTGTGAAATTCACTGTAAAAGCACCGTCTGTATGGCTCCTCGCAACAACCGGCTCCCGGTCTGTTTTTCTCATCTGTCTATTCTCTCTGTGCTTTTCCCTCATGCGTGATACATGAAAGGACTACCCTGGGACGCCCCACCCCCTGCCATTCTGAAATTTCTTCATGTTCGTGTTACTTTGTCTTCATCTCTTTCTCTCAAGTCTTTCATGTTGTAGCCACTCTTCTCTATCAACCCTCTAAGCCAGAGGCAGAAACACTTCCCCGGCTCCCTGCCTTTACACCATACATATCCATCTGTCTGTCTTTGTCTCAGTGACTCAGTCCATGACTCCTTTCAGATGCCTCTCTTCTCACTCCTCTGTCTCCTCAATTTGTGGCTCTGTCTGGCCCAGTGAACGCAGCATGCCAATGTGACTAAGCAGCCCACAAGGGACTGTACAGGTATCCAGGCTAGGATGACGCACACAAGCTCGGAGTGTGACAAATGCATTTGGGTGAAGCACTGGTCCCCAAGGCGCATTGTTCCACTCCAGTGTTGGAACATGGCAACAATCACCACAGGAGCTCTTCAAGTGAGAGAAATTGTATCAGTCACAGCCGATGCTTCTTCATGCCGATCCCAGCCCACTCAATCACACATTTAAAACCAGATGGAGTTCTCTCTCTCTCTCTGCCTCATCCGGCCATTCCTGTGTTTTCCATCTCTTTCATGAGTAGGCAAGCTCGGAGCTTTGGGGAATAAAAATGACAAAAATATCTCAAAAATATCAGTCTGTCTAGACCAAAAGGATAAAAAAAAACAATAAGTAAATTATAACAACTACCCCAGTGCAGTCTACACTGTGTTTCTTAGCATTAATAACATGTCAGGCCTGAGCCCAGGGTGCAGGATTCATTATCGCCTTTGTTGTTTGAAGCAAAGCAGACAGAAAACACTGCATCCTTGACTAGTGAATGGAGCAGGGTGGGGCTGCCAGCTCAACAGCTCTGCCACACAGGAATTTAATGTGCCCATGGTGATCGTGCTGCCAGCTGCTGAAGCTAAAAGCCGTTTCAGAGTGCACAAAAACTGCAAAAAGCTCCCTGTCATTCAAACTCGTAACACTCATGGTAAGTTTGATGATATTTGTATAACAGTAATCACCTCAATTACAGTTTTTAAGAATCATTGTTGACAAAGAAAGGAAAAGCAGGACGAGGCTTGAAAATGTCTGCTGCTGCAAAGAAAGGAATTACATAATTGTCTGTTTACTTGGCAGAACGTCATTTTACTGAAAACCTCTTAATATTGGATGACTGGATTAATGCCACAATTATTTGTCAGATGATTGGGCTTAATTCCATGCACAAGGATTGCCAGAGGACAAATGCACTGAAACACGTCAAACGTATCCACCAGAGGAAAAACAAAATAATTACATGACCTCCCGTGAGAGAGAATTAAAGGTTGTCTCAACTCACCAAGCTGGAAGAAGGTGACCTCACTCTTGACCCCAGGACCTGCCCCGGTGCTGGCTGCTACCTCCACGCTGTAGCGGATCCCCGGGGCCAGACTGGGGATCAGCACGGATAAGGTTGAGCCGTCAACTGTGCGGTTGATGTGGTACCTACTCTCGTTCCCCAAACACCAGATCTGCCATTACAGAGACAAGGAGAAAGTGGAGATTGAGGCAGCATTGTGAGGGTTTCTGGGCAAGATTCAGTTTGGTAGCTGCCACCATTCTGCGCCCTTAAAATTGGTCGGCACTGCTGTTGCGACGTTTTAGCCCACCGTGGGTATTGTGTTACATCTTTGAGGTAGCAAATCATTTTACAACATGGCTTTATGTTTAACAGGCTGTGCTCAACACAGGGTCAATATTAGCTGAGGTAGCCATAACATCTTTCAGTGTAGCCTTAAGCCCATGAAAAACAAATGGGGATCAGTAATCACCCCCATAACCCAATTTCAGCAGAAGCTAAGTGCTGTCAGTCCCAGGAAGGGGAGCAGTCTCTCAGGCTGACTCAAGCCAGGGTCACAAAGAGAAGTATACATTCACCTCAGCATGAGGCTCCATATCCTGAACCCCAGAACCCCCAGAACACCCCACCCCCACCCATTTCGTGCCAGCAGTTAACTAGGTTAGCATACACTGTTCTTTGGGTGTGTACTACACATGTGTGAATGCGTTTGCACTTCTATGATGGACTTACAAAACCCTGAAATTTTCTGTGTGTCTTAGAAATTGCGGGGAACGGAATTGCCGCTAGAGACCAGGCTCAGTAATGAGCAGGGAACATTCTCGGGCTGGACTTAAAAACCATGAAATTACTCTATCACTCTATCACCAGAAACATTTACCTGGAAAATTAACAGTGGCTTAACTTTTTCACTGACTCTACTTCATCTCCTGTTCCACCGCTAACCTATATTCCCTATGACACAAAAAGGCTTTCCAATTAAAATACAGGACTTCCATAGAATAATGGATGAGGGGACAGCGCTGTCCAAAGTGAGGCCATTACAAAAAGAGCATACATTATCAAGAAAGAGGGAAGAAAATGGGACTTAAAAAGATGTGTTGTAGGTTTAAGGATGCATTAGAACAGCTCCAGACCAAAGAAATGTCTGGAATTATAATACTGGTCTGTCTCTTCATTGTTATGTCCTTGGTTGTTATTATAGCTTGTTGCTCTCCGCAATAAAAAATACACTATCTCCTGTCTTTGCATGATACATCTACTAGATCATTTAAAATCTACGGTTTAGTTAAGTTTTATGTAGTTTGTGCTCATTAAACACAGAATTCTTCTAATTTTCATTCATATGAGTTTAAAAAAATCCTTAAGACACACTATCTGACTCATGTAAAACAAAGCCAAACATTTTATCCCCACTGAAGACAAGTGTATTCGAGGATCTGTAATCACCCTTTAAAAACACCAAAGGATGTGTGAGTCTGCACTCTCCAGCAGATGGCACTGTTTCACAGCAGTTTCATCAAGCTCCCCTTGCTTTTGACTCCTTTCGCCTCTGTCTCAGCCTCCATCAGCACACAGACGAGGAGCACTGAGGAGCAATGAGGAGCACTGAGGGGTACAAAGGTGTGACTGAACCAGGATTTCATTACCTTTCCATGTCTTTCCATTGTCCCTTTCTGTGTTGTCTGCTTGGCCTGTATCCCTGTTTGTTTCTCCTTAATGTTTCTACAGTATGAGGCCCAATTGCTCAGACCTCTGGCAGCTACTGGCTGATTTTTTTTGTTTGTTTGTTTGTTTGTTTTGTTTTGTTTTGTTTCGCTACCTTGTATTCCTGGACCACCCCATTCTGCTCCTCTTCTGGAGGGGGTTGCCAGGAGACCACGATGGCAGTCCCATTGTCCCCACTCTCTGTCACCGTAACCTCACGAGGAGGAGCACTGGGGGCTGAGGGGGAGAAGACAAAAGACAGAAAACACACCTTCATACATGATACTGCATGCAGTCTCACCCTGCCTCCCCTCATCCCATTTAGCTATCATGAGACGGTATGAGACTGAAGCTGAGCGGAGAACAAAGGACTAATAATCAAAATTACGTCGCTTTTATCTGAAATTTGAGTTTGATTAATAGAGATGCTTTTGTTGATAAACAAAAGCAAATAATTGTTTATTCAAAACAGACAGGGAGTTATCATGGTGGTGTGTGAATATTAACCTGAGGTCCAATGGTAATAAAACTGAAATAATTATGGATGCAACATAAAAGATGTGTGAGGGAGTCTTAGAATAGCGGGCATTTTTCTGCTTATGGTTAACATTATGTGTACAGCTCCGCAAAACATTTATCAACAAAACTGACTGAGAACAAAAGGAGATTCCAGCAGGAAAAGATCAAAAAACTCCTACAAATGAGAGACATTTTTACACAGACACGCAGACACAGACACAGACACACACACACACACACTCTAGTAAACACTGAACTAACATTATTCTTAACCGTTTGCTACAGGTTGAAATTTGCAGTTGGGTTTCAACCAAGCCTCATAGACTGCCACAACCACACCCTGTGAAAAATTAGTATAACACTCTTGCTCGAGTGTTGTGTATGGTTTTCCATAGGGCCTTTTAGAGAGCTGAACCGCCACTCTAGTATGCTTGAATACACCACACTTGAACATAACATAATACTGCCCTCGCTGCCTGCTGAGAACAGCTGTTTTATGGCCTCACACATACAAGCTGTGCATATAAAACTGTGTAAACATGAAAACATGCATGCACACATGCAAACACTAGAGCACACTTGCACAGGGTTGCACACGTTCACATCCCCCACCTTCCTCCAGTGTCTTGCCAATTTTGACATCGCTGTCTGTTCCCTGGAATTCATTGAAGAAGGGGCGGACTTTGAATTCATACGTGACTCCCTTCCGAAGCTGCGGCACAACGGCGCTGTCCTCCCCAGGGGTGCGCACCTCAAACACAGCCCACTCGCTCCTCTGCTGCCCCTCTGGCGCAGGCCTGTACATCACCTTGTAGCCCTGTATGTACTGTGACTGCTGCTCCACCTAGTGAATAGCACAGGAACACAGACAAAGACAGTGTCAGCTTGACTTGATTATGTGCCTCACAGTTCACAATGAAAAATGATACAGTAATGTAATAGATTGTAGCATCGCTGCACAGCCATGGATTCATGCAATTGATATACCCGGGCGCTGGACGGAATAGGGTGCTAACTCATCACATCACCCATCTGTTTATCCATCCACATCTACATCTCTCTTTTCAACTGTCTGTCTATGCGCCATTTGGAGCAGCAGTGATTTGTGCAAACCACAGTATGAGGTCATTGGCCAGAGGTTCCTCTAAGTCTGGAGCTGGTTAAATAGGGCCCAGGCTCCCAGAACAGCCTGTCTCATCCTGTCCTGCTCTCCAGAGTACTGACTTGCTGCTGAAGTCAAGGAGGACTGGGGAGGAATGGATCTCTGTACAGAGTAGCAGAAATCGAGAATATGAGTTAAACAGAGTCTGATGAAGCTAAATAAAGAGAATAAATGTAATTGGAAGTGATTTATCTGTTTTTTTAATCTAGGGATAATTCATGTTGCTTTGTGATCCAGCATGGTTGGAGAAAAGAATAACCGCTAACCAGTATGCTAATATGCCTACGAGTCCCTGTGGAAGGCAAGCAGCACTGGCTTGTAAAGATTTTAGTGATTTCTTTATCCTTGCACGGTAAAATATGCTGCCGGCTCAGGTGGTCTTCATTAGCTTGAAAACTGGGCAACCATTCACCACAACACAAAGGAAAATGTAAAACCGAGAATCTCCACATTGGGAATAGATTTACTACAATGACAGTCTCCCTCATTCATGTGTTTTTCTGGAACATTCCAGGGTGACAGGGTAACTGGGCAGTAATGTTTTAAATCAGTCTTGACATGTCACTATCCTTTTTACATTTCCCCAGTCCCATTCATCACTCACTATGGCACTTCATAATACCTGGGAATTTGGTGGTGGTGGTGGTGGTGGTGGTGGTGGTGGGGGGGGGGGGGGGGACTTTATGTCAAGAGGCACAACCGGCTGTTCTGTTCCATCCCACAGACTAGTATATACTATGTAAGGTAGACAGACATAATGTATAGCTGTACTGTCTATTAATATTTAAAAAAAACAACCAATACATTAACCACATCAATTGCAGGTGGAGATTAGTACTTCATACTGAGCTTGTACCAGCAAAAAAAACAACAACACAAGCTCCCAGTTCTACTTCTACTTCCTCCTCTTCCACCTATCCGTTTTAACATCTGTAAGCCATTTCCACTTAAGAGCATGAGTTGGCCGCCTCCTCTTTCTCACTTGTATTATTTTAACAGCCGTCAAGTGTTTTCAATCTGAGCGGGCACAGACTGGCACGCCACACACTGCAGTTCAGCACTACATGGCCTATTTCAGGAAGCTGGACTCTGTATTCTGGCTTTTGGAGGGTTGAGTGGTCCACAATGGGCAAAGCTGCAGATTTTTGGTCTCTGGCCAGCTGACCAGTTCGGGCCTGTGCCAGATGGATACCAAGAACACTTGGATTGTGTTCCAGGCCGATCTCTGCAGTGTCCTTCCCCTGTAGGGTGCTAGGACGTTAGCAAATTAGCTCGGCTGAGTTGCCGGACAAATTGACCATAGGCATATCACTAAGCTAACCTTGGAGCTTCAGTGGCCAGTTATACCAATGATCCATATGGCAACCGTATCCCGGCTGCAGCTGTGTGTGAGAATGTGACAGGAAAAAGTGATACGCATTCATGGAGAAAACGATACTCACTGTCCACTGCACCCTGACGGATGAGGAGGAGAGAATGGTGGGGTTGTGCAGGTGGATTACCACCTCTCCCAACTCCCTTTGGATCTGACGATGGTCCACACCCTGACTGGTGGGAGGAATATCTGTATGCAGAAGACATAAGGAATAAATGACCTTGTCTTTAACTAAAGAAAAAAAACAAAAAAAACAATGTACTGCATATCAAATTCATATCAGTAAGAAGGCAGTTCTCACCTTGTGTTTTCACAGCATCAGTGATAGGACTAGGATCACTCAGCCCATAGGCATTGGCTGCCCGTACTAAGAAGAGGTAGACGGCACTGGACTTCAAGCCCTTGAGTACAAATGACTCAGTTTTCACATGCTCTGCCAAAGTCTGCCAGCTGCTCCCTGATGCATGACTGTGGACACACAACAGAGAATTAAAGTCTAAAAGGGTTCAAAGGAGCCATGGAACGATTAGTTTATTGATGGTCTAGATGATTAGTTTTACCTGAAGGCCTCTATTATATAGGAGGTGGGTGTGGCTCCAGCATTAAGATTAGGCTTCCAGGAAAGGGTGATGGAGGTGCGGGTAACGTCAGTGACCTCGGGTTTAGAAGGGGCACTGGGGATCAGGTTTGGGTCAGTAGGTCTGTTTGGCTGGACTGGGACTCCAAACTCTAAATTGAGAACAGAGAGGGAAAAAGGTAAATGTAGTTTATGGCTATTTTCCAAAAACTAAAGGCATGCAAAACATCTCCAACTTTCTTTTGATTTTTTCATAAATGAGAATAACTATATTAAGACAAAAAAAATACACTTGTTTGAAAATTAATTGGCAAAAACCTCAAAAAACCCTCAAAAACCGAAGACTACTGGATTAGGCTTACCTTGAACTTCTAAGTAGGCTTTCCATGAGGCCTCTCCGCTGGGTGTAGAGGCGATGCAGGTGTAGGTGCCGCTGTCACCAAGCTGGGGGGGGGTGTATTCAATTACATAAGAGTTGTTTAAATGTATGTCACAGTTTCCCAAACTGCTAGAAGTCTCCTTCCCTTTTTCTGCCTCTTGCTCTGTCTCTCTCTCTCTCTCTCTCTCTCCCCCCACTTCACTCCTTATTGACATTCTGGTTGAGTCTGCAGCAGGCAGCTGTCATTGCCTGATAATCTCAGTATCATCTCTTTCATAGCAGAAACTAGAGGAAAGCAGCTGGAAAGGCCAAGTGACAGACCATACTGAGTCAAACGGAAAAGGATCATAGACTAATTAGAGACCTTTTTCCCTCTCTCTAACATCCCCCTGAGTACCAACCATAGAAGTCACTGCCCCGTTCAATAGATGTGGTAACAATCTGCCCTCAAGATATTTGGTCAAACCTTGACTGTTCATACTCGTTCGGTTGTAGCTTTGTTGGGAAAAGAGGGGTGCAAAGAAATTTTAGATGTAGTTGCAAGTTCGTTTGGAACAACACTGGAAAGCACTGAGAGAGCTCATTCTTGTCTCTCTACCAAGGTTGAACAATCCACTTAATTTGTTATTTTAACAATGGAAAATTTAATCTGCATTAGATCTGGCTCTGCAACAAATTACACTGTGAGAGACAATCATGTGGTATACGTGCCAGATTTTTTTTTTTTTTCCCTGAAAGTGGAGTAGTTCAGAAAACAGAGTTGAAAAAAAAAGAAGTTCTTTCTCTCAGAGTATTCTTGGATCAGCACCTGAATCTGAATCCAGACCAAAAACAAATCATTGTTTCTTGGCAACATGAACAAAATCTCCTCCAAATTGAACAGAAATCGGTTGACAAGTTGCCGATGGAGTCACCTAGCTAGCAGGCTAATAAACAAAACACAAAAAAAGACCTGTTGGCAAAGGAGTATGGCATATTTTCACTCTGCCACGTGGTAAAAATGTCTGCTCTGTCAACTTTAGTCAGAGTGGATGTAAAACACATACTTCTATGTGGTTTGATGGGGATGCTTTATACGCTAAGGGCTACTTTGCTGGTGTGTAGGCAAAAATGAAAATGAGAAAAACAGGAAGAGCTAAATAAATTGAATATGAAAATATCCTGCCAATGACTTTCAAGGTGAGAATTTTTTTTGTCTGGCAGGTAAGAAAATGTATCGAACTCTATAACAATAACACTCACGCAACTGTATTAATAAATAAAATACCTCATGCATCAAAAACACCTTCATTAAAACGTATCAGGGAGAAATGACAAGTGCATTGATGTGCAGTGCCTGTGGAATTTACTCGGGTACAGCAGGAGACGGGTTCAGACGCACCACCTCCTGCCTGCCACACACTGGCAGCCCAATCACACTGCAATCTCGTCACCGCAAGACGTGCCAGCATTCATCAAAACACCGCAAAATGACGCGACCTATGACCCCGTGACGCCTCCATCTGGAAGACACGTCAGCACCCCTTTGCTTGTCTCTCCTCAAGATTGTGCTCAGCGTCACACAGCGCGCCGTTGCAAACACACGCACACAAGCATATGCTCACACACAAAATCACACGGACAAAACCCACTGTGCTCGCTGACTGACAGGAACTGCAGACTGTTCGACTTCACAGACTCCATTTCAAACTGGCGACAACTGACTGACAGCCCACTGAGGGCTGGTTGCTGGCAGGGAACACGTGCTTTATTTACCGACCGGCAGGGTTATTGCCCAGCACCTTATGGTTGTGATATTTACAACTTTGAAGTTTATTTCAATGGCTTTAGACATTAAAGGCAGCCTAATAGAAAGTCCTGATTAGAAAACATAATTATATATTTGTATAAATATAAAAAAATATTTCATACATATGCAGCCAAATTCCAGATTAACTTGAAATACCACAGTGCAGTCCTGGGTGCTGTGTTGTATGTTTACTTTGCTTGATGTTAAGAAGGGATCTGAGCGTGTCTGTCCCTGCGGCGAGGAGTCTTACCTTTGCGTAGCGAATCTGCAGTGCGCCTGTGTCCAGTTGTTTGACCCTGGAGTCGTGAGTGGACACCAATACGCCATCCTTCCTCCAGAGGATGGTGGGGGTGGGGTTGCCCGACGCCACACAGTTGAGGACCACTGTGCCGTCCACAGCCACCGTCTGATTGGTTGGGCCTTGTCGGATAACTGGCGGCGGGCGGTCCGACACAACTGTGGAAGGAGGAAGGAGAGTGAGCAATCATCTGGAGGGGTTGAAGGAGCAAAACTGTGAAGTGTGTTCATGTGGTGTAACGGGGACAGAAAGGAACAGAGGATCCAGACAATTGTATCCAGCTTGTGTGAGAAAACACACAAAAGGAAGAAAATAGTGACAATCTGACAAACAGCATGTAGCAATGTAAGCATGCAAAAACTGCAAGGGTAGTGGGAGAGGAATTAAATCCCATTTTAAGAACTGGAAGCAATTTTCTAATCATTTAGCAGCAGGAGTCAAACCCAGCCAAATAAAAGCAGTGTAATTAAAATGAAACGGCCTCAGATACTTCAGTCTTCTCGCTGCAGCCCGACCAGATGCCTGGCACTAAGCATATGGATGTTCGCGGCCAACAATCCCATGGCCCATCCCCCCGCCGTAAAACACAAAACAAGGGAGAGAATGCTTAAAAAACATCCAGCTAGAACAATGTTATTAGCATGGGGACGTTTAAACCCCCGCTGCACAGCCTGTGAACCCTGGGTGTTCAACCAGTAGACACAAACAACACAGATACGTAGGATGAAGGCATGACAGAAAGAGAAAGTCTGTACTGCAGAGAAAAAAGGGGGGGGGCAAAGAAGATGCAAGAGAAACTGTAATTATATGCACCCAATATTTTTTTCATTTTAATTTTGTCTACTGTGTGTGATTCATCATGTTGCTGCTATTGGTTGTCTGCCTCCCTCTGATTATTATTATTATTCATAGCACTATTGATGACCACTGCTGTCAGCTCTACTGATTTACTAGGAAGTTATATTCAGCGAGGAGCAATCAAATTAATACCTAAAAGTGTAAAGGCAACACGTAATGATGTATGTGCGCATAGATTCTCAGAACCATGCTGCGGTGTAATCTCTAGGCCGCTTTGTCTTTGCTTTTGTGCCGGGGACGTTGCAATTACTAAAACATTGTCAGCATGACCTGTAATTACCAGATCTGCCTGCAGAGAAGCGGTGGCCTCTGAGCGGCCCGCTCACTTTAATAACTGTTATTATTATCCCGAGAGTATGACAGAATGAGAAAGAGGAGAGAGAGAGATGGGGCATACCGTTGTAGGTCTGAAATGAAGAAGGACATTCGGTAAATGAAGGTGTGTCATAGACGAAATAATAGCTGCCCAGATCTCTGTGGGAATGGTGGTAATGAAAACAAGGTTAGTCCACCAAGCTGTCAGGGACCGGCCAGCAGAGTAATTAGAGGACCCAATCCAGACCTCACCACACAGCCACAGTCTTCCAACGGTAGACAACAGCAAGCCAGCCATGGAATACCAAAGGAGACATTAGCCAGTGTGAAGCCAGTGAGGCCAAATACCGAGCCATGGTCTGGGTGCACAGGCACCAGAGAGTCTCTACCTCTGACAGAACATATTGAACAAGCCAGACCAAACCTCACAAAACCTCATTTCGGATATTAATATGCTCTGCAGAGGGACCACAGAGTTTCAGATGAACAGTTTTATGCTCATAAGCCAAAGATTATCTGAAATACCAATATCCATCCTCTCAGTGTTCCTCTCCCTCTCTCCTAGTCCTGGTTGTATGCAGAAACTGTGTTTTGCCTACCATCAGTGACCTCCAGCAGAGCCTTGGTGATGACACTGCCAGCGATGTTGAGGGCCTGGCAGCTGTAGTATCCCATGTCTGAGCGTTCGGCATCAGTGATGGTCAGGTCCCCAGTCTGGGAAACAGAAAATCGGCTAGAGGGTTGGGGAGGCTGGTATGAGAAGAGCAGGTTCTGTGGGGTATTAAAAAACAGATCACATACAGTGAGACTTTTATTTGGCCAGAATATATTAATTGGACAGGCTGAAGATTTCACTCCACAAACATCTGTCATAGCTATCTAGTGAACTATGTC
Source organism: Istiophorus platypterus (assembly GCA_016859345.1). NCBI lineage: Eukaryota > Metazoa > Chordata > Actinopteri > Istiophoriformes > Istiophoridae > Istiophorus > Istiophorus platypterus. The sequence goes on from CM029116.1 coordinate 7,605,135, forward strand.
TACAAAATAGTTCTTTCCAAAGCCTGAGATGGTAGAATGTTTCCCAAATAGAAACGTAGCATTTTGAAATGAAAAAACTTTAAACTTTATCGTAGTTTCTTGTTCTTGTTTACCTGACTTCCCTCCCGTTGCCAGAAAATGGCTGGCTGTGGGTTTCCAGTGGCCTCGCACTGGAAGGTGACGGTTCTGCCAACCCCAACCACCTGGTTCCGTGGTCTCACCACAAATGCCGGGGGCACTAGAGGACAGCAATGACAATGGTTAACCACTGAATAGACAAACATGCCAGCATATTATTTTAGTTGTCATAATATTACAGATGCAAGTGGTCCGAGTTATTGCCAGTCAAAGACAAAAGAAATTTGACTGCAGCTCTGGCGCTAGTATTCAAATCAGCTGTTAGGTATACAAGCTCTCTTTCAGAACTTTGCATAGTGTGTGAACAGCAGGTTAAACAGTGCGCTGCTCAAATTCAAAATTCAGGCATATTATTGATGTAATGGATAGAAAAAAACAACGGTTACTCCAATGCCCCCTCATTTGCATGGGCAAGGGCATGCACCGTTAAAATTTACATGGAAATGGGGAATAAATTTGAGCCATCTGTCCATGGTGACACCCACCAATAGCACAGGTCTCAATGAGGATGAAGTATCCATGCATCTTAATGACAAATTCCATCTCAGACTAAGTGTGGCGTGATAGCACAATGTCACCCATGAACCTCTACACTAGACACTAGGCCTTGCTGATCCAATAGGCCATCTATGTGAAGGAGACAGACCTTGAATGTAGATGTCGAGAGGAAGGCCAGTTTACATTTACGTTCTTTTAAAAGGACCATGAATATGTCCTCAAATGTAATAAGTCTCCCAACATTTTAATCCCTTTTTATAGTGGCTGTGTGATACATAAAAGAAAAGCAATCTGAAAGATGTCATTTTAAATACAGACATAATTTGTCCATGAATAAGATGGGGTGTTTTGGGTGGGGTGCTTAAAAGGGTTAAATAAAAGAATGAAATGATCCGGCTTTACCTTCGAGGCCCAAGCTGAGCATATTTTTACCCATTAATGTCCTTTTGTCACTGTTGCCCATGACAACAGAAACATGAGTAGCTGATTGGAGGGTGGAGAGGTGATGGGAGGAGGATGAAGGGGGGTTGTGACAGCTTCCTGTCTCTGTCAGGGCGGTGAATAGGTGACGGGTGACATTTCAACTTACCAGACATGACTAAAAAGGGAACAAAAACACAACAAAAAAAAAAAACAAAGATGAATAACTTAACATAAACCGCATGTCAGAGAAAAGAGATAAGGAAAATAACAATGTGAGGTTCATGAGTACAAATGATCACGTTTTTATTATTCAGTGCATGTCATATTTCATCCTTAACTGAAACCCCAGGGACCCCATGATGTACACAGCATAGAGCAATTACCATGAATGATCAGGAACGCATTAAAAATGCACACACACACAAGAAATTCAACTGAAGAAAATCTGATTCAACATTCTGTCTTAGGCTCAGGACATACTCAAGGACAGGAAAAATGCTTGATTAAACAAAACAAAATGACAAAAACACACAGGCAATACCATGAAACACACACGACAGATGTTTAATGTTTAGCGACATCATGCTTTGTTTACTTTTTCCCCCGACTCTCAATCCAGGTGTTGTGTGAAGGTGAACATCCTTGTACCCTTAATGAAGTTTAAAGCCCCCCCGAGGAACAACTAGATCCTGGTCCCTCAAGCACAGCCTTTCAAATGTACACCAAAGTCCATAAAAACACAAGGTGAATGTTAACTGTCACTCTCTGGCCATAAATCTCCCCCAGGCCAATCACTCACCTTATCTAATCTGTCTGCTCCAACGGCTCCCTCGGAAACATAAACGCTGTCAGTCAGAGTAATGACCAGCCCCTCCCTCCTCCCCCTGCCTATCGCTGGCCTTTAAAATGCAGATAAGACTTACATCAAACACTCCCAGAAGAAGACGCTCTCCGATATCCATGTGTGAGAGGCTCTGGATACACACAATCCTGAGAACATACACACCCACAAATACACAAACCCCCCTAACGACACCTACACACATCCATTCATGTGTGTCTAAGCCTTTAATTAGGTAACCCAACCTCTCCCATGCTGCTGTGATCACAGTTGTGGACCTGGAGGGAGAGGTGAGCCTTAAATCTGACCTGGGTACTTTGTTGTGGGCTCTCTGCTAGCTTACAGCGCAGAGGGGAGTCTCTATCAATAAGCTGATCAGAGTGGCTGAGGAAAACACACTGAGCACTGTGGCCTCCGGCCCGACAGGAGGCAGGCTACGTACCAAAGGCCGCAATGGAGATATTGATGGGGATTTGGCCATCTCTGCTGTTCAGCCTGCCTGACATCAGCACTGGAGCAGGACGGCGTGCGGAGGATTTGGAGGACTGTAGCACGCTTTAAACATTTGGTCCCACTCTGAAACTTTTTTTTCTATACTGTACATTTACTGACACACAACACGAAGTTGCGAGAACCACATTTCAGGAAAACTTTGTGTTACAGCGGGAAATATACAAATGAGGGTTTATGTGATGGTTCAGACAAATTAAATGCAGATATGCAGAGATAGAGTGACACAAAGCTCCGTTTTTGGCACCCAACCAGGTTTTGGTATTTATCACCACTGTAACAGGACACAGACTGTTGATGAGAGAGTTCCTCTCATTCGCTCTCTTTTGGCACCAGTTCCAAGTCTCCTTCCAGACCCTTTACATGGGTTATTAGCAACGCGGCTCTGGGGACTGCCATTCCATTCAAGACCTTTCTAAACATAAATCACTGCTAACGGCAAACTTAACCAGCGGAGAAATAACACACGTTGATTTTCTTTATTCTCTCCAATACAACCTGAAACAACTTATTTACATTCCTATGGTGGAAGTCCATTGGTGAGGTTTAATTAAGAAAAGACTGTATAAACATTATCTAACCATACCAGACCCAGATCGAAATGGCTTTGCCTCTTTCTTAAATCTTTAAAAATACACATAATCACATGTACTCACACCTAAAGCAGACTTAATAGGTGAACAAGCCATCTGACGACTACATTCTCATGTGGCTTAGATTAATGATTTTACGATGACACCATAAATACGGCGGGTGACTTGGCCAATTATGAGCTTCTTCCATCCATCATGAATTATTTTACTTGACATATTTATAAGTCCAAAGGAGGTGTAGCAGACTGACAAACACATGTGTAAGACAATAATTCACTGATTAAGTTAGTAACGAGAGCAGAGCACATTGAAAGAAAAATAGCCCCAGGCGCCATTCGCACAATGTCGACTTTGTTCACTGACAGTCTGACTGTGGAAGTTGTGAAAATCACCCTCTGTCCACACAGAGCTGGATTATTCTCATAAACCGTCCAACACTTAAAAGGGATTTGCTTTGAAGGACATTATCTTCAATTCTGTACGTCTTTCTATATTTCTCATCATTTACACATAATATCCTGCTATGATAAGCAAATTGTATAATGACACTGCAGGGAATGACTTCTATATTTAACCATTAAAAAAAGAAAAATCCATCTTTAATTCAGTTGGTTTTATTGTCCATTTACATATCAGAGATTTAGCAGAAAAACTCGAGTTCAAAGAATATTTACATTCAGTTCCACTTTAGCCTATTTTACCCGTTTTGTGGTTTAGTTCTCTCTGCCAGTAGTTCACCACTGAAATGATTTTTATTCAACTGCTCAGTTATTCTTATGCCGTGGCTCAGCAGTCTTGCCATTCTTTGACTCTTGATGCAGGGCAACAGCGTACCCACTAAACCCACAGACTAAACTCGAGCCCCCCACATTACCGTTTTCATCACTACAACAGCGACATCTTCCTACCTATATGTCGTTTCTGCTAGCTTGGCCAGTTTAGACCTACAATTACTCGTCTTTTCTTTCCCTTCCTGTGCCCGCATCTGTAATTAGAAGCATGTCATTTCCGGGCGTGGGACTGTGGACTGCTTGTCTTTAATTAGCTGGACTCCTCAGTGCCCACAGCCTCCCTGGCCTCCTTATGTCCTGGTCTGGATGAAGCTCAGGGATCTGGAGAATAGATGGAAATGGTTCTAGGAACTTTGAAAGCCTGGACCTTCAGGCCTCTGTCAGATTTAACTGTGACAGTAGAAGTCCTATAATTTATGTTATACAACTTGTCCTTTAAATCTATGGCAAAGGTTCTTCTTTGCTGAGGTGTAATCAATTTAAGTGCTTTTGCCTCAGGTTTCATGCCTGTCTAACTCTTATAGCATGGGGGGCTTAAAGGCACAACGTAGGAAAAGAGATTCAGTTCGTCCATTCTGAATGCAGGCATGAGGGAATTGGCCTGAGATTAAGGCATTTCATTTCCACTGAGGACAAGAGAGGTTTAAGCATTTCAAATATGATTTTAAGCCAGGAGAACAGCTTATTGACCCAGTGCATCAATGCTGTTCCCTTTCATTAACTAATCTTTCTTCAGGGAGAGAAAAAGAGTGAAAAAAGGCAATAGGAGAATAAGATATATTGATGGGTTTATTGGCAGGTGTGCCTGATCTTGCTCCTTCAATCTGAGGGTTGTCGTCTTGCGGAGAAAACCAAGAGATAATTGCAAAGGGTAACCATGTGAAGATGAAGTATCTGAATTTGCAGGTGGGGGTTGGCAGAGGAATAGAATTGCCTTGTCTCTTTATATCTCTGCTATGCTGACTTATGGGAGTGACATTAATATGACAGACCACACCACACAAACAACTCTCCCCCTCTATCCTCTTCACCACAATTGCCAACAGCCCCAATTCCCAATTCCCAACCCATTCTGCATCAGCAGTAAGCTACAACCATGACCAACATATTCACTGCCCTTCCATCCAATCCCAATCTCCCATGCCATCAGCCTCCTCCTCCTTCCCTCTTGTCTTCTCTCATCCGACTCCCAGCATTCCCATTACTTTGGTGTTAAATAGCCCCTGTGTTCCTCTGACTCTCAGGAGGGTTTGGGGGTGATCCCAGCCCCCAGTTCCTCTGAATGGGTTCTTTCTGAATGTTCACACTCTGTGACCGTCTGCTTTAAATTCCAACTGCGTTAATAAGACGTCCAACGGAGAGGGCCACAGGAGACACAGAGGTATTCCATAGATTCACAAATAGTACTGTATGTCTCAAAACATAAGGGAAGACAGGCCTCCAGAGATATGCCACTTGTATAGGGCAAATGAAATCGATTGCTGTTGAGCTCCCATGTGCATAACTCTACAACTGATATGGATTTTTGCGTTTCTTTTTTTATTAGAAATCAATCAGCTAATTGAGAGAGAATAGTTGAAAGTGATGACCATGTATTACTAAACCTAAAGGCTATTATTGCAATGTGGCTGGGCTAAATTGCATTTGAATCAAGCAGCAGAATAACCCTAACTAGAAATGAATTTAAAATGGCTCTTCGTGGGGTTGTAAACAAAACAATTTTCTAAATGCACAGAATCAAACTGAGACCTATAAAAGTACCCTGTCTTACCGTGGACGGTGAGCGTGGCCGACGCCTCCGCCTTGCCCACCAAGTTCTCTGCCACACAGGTGTAAGATCCTACATCAGCTGAGGTCAGACGGCGGATCTTCAGGGTGTGGTCCTCCCGAATCTCATATCTGGATACAAAACAGGTGTTCATGCCGTCAGAATAAAATCTGAAACAAAAACTGTGTACATGGACTCACCCGATGCAACATGTGTCAGCTGACAACACAGATAAAAGTGAGCAGTGGCTCAATCAAAGGCAGGGAGAGGGTGAGGGAGAAAGGTATTGTGTGTTGAAAGGTCACCGGTTGATGATGCATACCTTCCTTTGGGCAGGTCACCATCGTCTTTCCTCCAGCGCACGGTGGGAACTGGGTCACCACGGGCCTCACACCTGAACTCTACACTTTGATCCACCAACACCACCTGACTACCTGGCCGACGAACGAAACTGGGACGCTCTACAAAGATGAAAACAGCACACAAATTAAACACAACAAAGCAGAGAATGGTAGCACTGGAATAATGTTTTGATTAAGTTAATGTAGATCTTGGTTGTGTGCTAGTCTTTAACTTTGGAATTAAAATGAAAACTAAATAAAAGCCTCGGAAAAAAAGACATCCTGGAGAGAGACTTAAGTTAAACAAATTAGTCTGAGGTATTCTTTGGAAGGAAAATGATGAAATAATGGAAATTAGCTAATTGAGTTTGTATACAGAGACATGGCATGACAAGGTAATAGCCAACTTATGGCTAATGACACTCGTGAGACAAAAATACAGTCTAGACTAAAGAGACTAGTCAGTACACTTAAATTAAAAGACAAAACACAGACCAGGAAACAGTAACTACTTTCTGGAATAGTATATGGCTTTAATTAAGCATGACACAACACCAAATTAATTGAGGAAAGGACAATAAATAAGAGCTGGCACAAAGTCGAACCCCATTTTGTCATCTTGTTAACCAGAGCAACGTCAAGGCCAACGCCGACTCTATCTGGACACCAAGTCCCAATGGCACAGGGTCACCACAGCCCCTCCAATGTTTGTTTTATGATTTTCTAAGGCTTAAAAAAAATCATAGCTTTTAGTTGGTCTGAACACATTCCTTCACACTCGGGCCAAAAAACTAAACAAGGGCAGTTTATGATTAACCAGAGTTTCTGGGTTGCGATACTAACTCATATGGACAAACACAAAAGCTACAAACTGGCCTCATTCCAGCCTTGACAGTATTATTTCAGTATAATTATTTATCTTTACGAAACTTCTTTTGTTGTTGTTCCATCTGACGGATTATAAGAGGTCTCTGAGGAAAGGGGTTGGAGGAAGAATAAAAACTGGTGATAAAATCATGAGTCTGGACATGTTCTCTGCTTGGGACACAGGAGAATATCAAGGTCAGAGGTCAATCATGGTGAAATAGGGTGCAGCTGGTGAGAGGATAGAAGTTGCTGGGGTCAGCGTGTAGGATTCATAGTAAGGTGTGAGATTGGAGGTCATCCTACACTCTATCAGATAAAGGTCAGTGACACCATTTAGTTCCCAGGGAGATAGAAAATCAAAGCTTAACATCTGGATTCTGTCTCTCACAGCAGACAAACAAAAAAATATTTGTGTGGATGTGTGTGTGGGCGTGTTTGTGGGTTGGTTGTGGACAGAAAAAAAAGTAGACAACAGACTGAAGTACTCTAATAGAGAAAAAAAAAAAAGGTTAATTACCAAGTACTGTAAGTTCAGCTATTTCACTCTCACGTTCTCCAACCATGTTTGTGCCGACGCACACATACTTCCCAGCATCACTCTTCCGGGCATTTGTGATCATCAGCTTCCCTCCCCGTATCTGAGGGAATAGAGGGGGAGGTGAGAGGCTAAACTTGGAGAGGAAAAACAGCAATATTAGAGTTGGAGAGACACTTGGGGCCTGTGGTTGACAGAGAAAAAAAAGAAAACAGCACGATTCAAACATTAAAAAACATTACAAAACATAATCTTGCTCTCAAGAATGACTGTGAGCATTTATTTACCAAAAGGCTATTACAACAGTGTGATAAAATATACACACAAACACAAAATGGTGCTGATGCTAAGGAGTTTTTTTCTTCTTTTATATGAGTTTTTGCTCAGAGCTTACAGACACTGGCTATAAGCTGGCTTACTCAACCTGGACTACTCTATTTATATCTATTTTTTTGCTCTTCCCACTCGACTTCCACTTGAAGCCTAAATCACTATCAGTCAGCCTGCTTCTCCTCAGGGTAAGCCGAGCCAAAGAACACTTTCCAAATCCAACACAACCGCAGGTCCCGGGGGGAACACCTGAGGCACTGTGGGACCGCAAGCCCTTTTCCAGTCGCATCAAAGAACTTGAGGACAGTTTTGTCTATTATTGTGTGGGGAATGTTTTAAGAGAATGGGCTTCTTGATCTTTTTCAGCATCTGCATACAACTACAAGTAAGAGCAAGTGAACATACATTCAAGCACATATGAATGGCACACACACAACCAGGAGTGAATGAGTATTTGTCCAGGTGAATGTCATGTCTGTTATTTCCCAGGGCTTTGATTACAGGCCAGAGGAGGTGCTTTGTTCTCAGGCAGTGAGAAAGGCAGCCCAGGCCCCAGCAAAGGCCCCTCAGCCCATCTCTAAGCTGACAACCATGCCACTCAGTGCAGATGCAGACAATAGCATGGTGCACCAATGATCTGTGTGCCTTGATGGAGCTTAAGGTTTTCAATGCACACATCAGCCTTCAAGAAGCAAGACCACCACCTGCAAGCATGTAATCGAGACCCTCATTAGAGAGCCACTGACAGAGAACTTGACACACAATATTGCAAAAATCTGCTTTCCCCCTGACTATCACATTTAACCCAAGCCCTTCTACATGTGTATTCACTTGCAAACTGTGTCTCAGTAAATCTACATCACTGCACCCCACATACCCATGCAGTCAAGGTTTCATCACTTGCACATGCCGAACAAACTTCAAACGGAACGTAAATGGATTTTAGTCTTTATGTTTTTATAAAGGAACCAGGAACCAGGGGAAGTCTAAGATACTGGAAGGACAACTTTGCAACCAGACACATTCTTCTGGTTCAGAGGCATTCCTCAGCCCTTTGCCCCTGTTTAATATTCATGGTAAAAAGCAGGAGGCAGAGGGATGTGAAGAGGCTGTGGAAGGCTGGCTTATTTAGGGTACCCCGTGGTGCTGGAGGGGTTTGAAGTATCATTGTGTTACTGTTTGTTTGAGGAAAGGCTTAACAGCTAAAACACTGTGACACTCACAAAGGCCCAAGGTCAGGGCAGACCATACAGCATAGAAAGGGGGGGGGCATACTGTTGGTTCCACAGGGCTACGACATGAGGATCCACTTAAGGGCCGGTCCACTCTAGCCATATTTGTACCCCTGTGTGTCTGCGGCAGTTTCCCCATTCTCCACAGGCATATTTGGAGTGCCAGAGCAGCAGGGACTCTGAGAGCTGGCTGAAGTAAATGGATGCAGCGGCAGTCCTCTAATTCTCTGCATGCATATCCTCTCCACACAACACAGCGCAGCACACAGCCTGCTGAAAGCCTTGACGATCTGACCATTATCCCTGCATTACAGGCAGATTGCTCTATTCTGTTTCCTTTTGTCTCATGTCATTTGGCAATGCTGATAATGCAAAAGCCACTATTCAGCATGCACTCTGTTGGTATTCACACAGCAGTTCATTTTCCAGGCTGATAATTAGCCACAACTATTGCACAAAAGGAGAAGGACAATGTGAAGCCTTATGGCCATTTATGATGCTGCCGACAGACTCTTGCTCTGAAGACAGACAATGGTCTGGGCTTAAATACTGGCATTTTTCCTCTTTTTGTTTATTTATCCTTCCCCTCATTGTTCCTGTAAGACCTGTTAGACAAAGTTGAGAGGAATGTGGCCAGCTGCTGCAAGTGGCACAGCAGCATTACGGGGCAATAGACCCACCTCCCTTTTTATGGCTTAGCGGGAAACTTTTCACAGCTGCCCCACATGGAGTCATGAATATATGTGAGATGGCACACAGCATGTCACTAGTGTTTACGCACAGCTGACTAAAGTAGATGGAAAAACAGAAGGGTCTCGCCTGATGCGTCCTTATTTTTGGAGTTCACTCCCTCTTCTTAATGCTGCAGCCACCAAAAACAAGATCAAAAGTCCCGATAAAGTGCAAGACTGAGAGAAAATCCCCATTGAGGGGGTTAGGGACCTCTCTTTGATTGCATGTGATCCACATGGAGTTTGCATGTTCCAGCATGTTGCATGGTGAAAGGAACACAACAATGCAGATTTATAAAGATTCCACTCTGTGTTCCTCTCCTCTTGTCAAATATTCTTTCTGACCGAATATACTTTCCTATAAACAAAATCTTGACTTTGCCACATGGTTTTCCTATTTCTAATACAACTCGATCTGTTAACATGACTGTCCACAGGACACCGTCCAGACTCCCATCTGTTACCACAGCCGTATACAAATACTTAGATCGTCATACATGACGTCTAACGCTACTTTAAAAGTGGTCATTTGGGAACACTGAGAGTGTGAGGTTTTGTGCCTGACAGGAAGTTTACAGTGAGCTACAACAGCTGTTAAACTCTACCAAACCCTGTTTTCGGTTCCACAGAAGGCCCAACACTGCTTCAGGCTATAAGGACACAACTCTGGGTCATTTAGCCTGTGTTACAGCTGCTCAAAGAACCAGCCGTCAGTGCACAAAATCACATCCATACAGCAGTATGTTCTCACTTCCACCATGCAGGAGGTAGAAATTATGGTACTGTGGAAATGAGTTCTACACAACAGAAATATGGTTTGTATGTTCGGTGGGGCTAAAATAGAATTATAGGAAAGGCCATGTGTGTTAGAGCCACACAGGGATGCTCTATCCTTAATGTACCTCACCTCCACAGTTAACGGCATTAGGTACTTTATTAGATGATGAACAAAACTAAAAAGATCAATTGATAAAACATATGAATGATTTTTTTTTTTTAAAAATGGATTTTAGAAGATTTAATCTCCAAAAGGAACCATCTTTAATGTCAGTTTAAGAGGGAATATCATCTATAATGCAACAGTGGGCATAGGGAAGTAGGCAGTTGAGCATATATATACTGTTCGTGCATTAACCGAATGTTTAAACACCAGACAGACAGAAAGTTCACTATGTGGCAAAGAGGTTTCATGCTTATCACTGACTGCTGAGCAAACTCAGGCACCGATATGATTTGATTATCTCTAAACTAGATTTTGCGCTTATTTCTTTCAATTATGCTGCTCAACACAGACTCTTAATCTCCTGCCTGTGTAGCGTAGAAAAAAAAAACCGAGAGAGAGAGCATTTGTGCTGTTCAGGAGCTAGAATTGAGGGCTCAATGAGCCCAACCTCAGCTCGCCCTCACTGAGCAAAACTGTACTTAGTCCTGCACAGTCGTCTGCTGAACAAAGCCAACAGCAATAAATCACTGTTTTGACTTACGCAGTCATGAAAATGTATTGAGAACAACTAGCCCAGGCTGGATTTCAGTGCTACACTACAGGCACACAGAATGGAACATCTTTATTAGTACCTTATATTTACTATCTGGAGAAGATCTGATTTTCCATGGCTGTACTGTGAAGTTAGCCTTCGTCAGCACTCTGGGGCCAGACTATTTAACCGTGTACAGTCAGGACTTTAAAACTCCAACAGTCCATTTTGAAAATGGGGTCCAGACCCATTGATAACTGATAACCCACTGCGTACTTCATTCTCACTACCTGCTTGTGTTAGCCGAGAGCCAGGTCAGAGCCCTTCCTTCCCTGAAGCACATGTCCAATCAATATAACCAAACACAACTAGAAATCTCTTCCTGCTTAAAGAAGATGACTGTGGAGACAAAGCTATGCCTGGTTGAAAGAGTTTGAGCTGGGATTATTCAAGGGCAATCTTTAGTGAGCAAGCATGTAGAGTTGATTGATACAACAGTGCTGGTGGTGTATTCATTTAATTAAAGCCAAATAATTGGAGGTTTGGTCATAAATCAAATGCTGAAAGTTGCCTGGACGCCACAGGTGCTGCTGCTGCTGAGTACAAATTTCTTGTCTTTGATTTCGGTCAGCTCATTTCTCCCTCCTGATCTACGTTTCTTCTGGTTGATTTCATAATCAATGCACTACTACTGACTAATGGAGTAAGACTGATTTTTTACCTCAGTCATTAAAGGTTGCAGCCACCAAAATGAGCTGCTTTGGGTTTGGTAATTGCTTTAGCTGAATAATGAGTCAAACAAATCAATCTTATAACAAACATTTAGGTGTGACTCTACCTGCATCACTGGGTCATTCTATCTCATTCATTTAAAAACATCATCCTTATATACCAAGTAGTTTCCAGGGCATCAAAAACTAGGCTATGTTTCAGCAATAACAATGTTAAAATCACTGCAGTCTACTTACAGTTATCCTCTCATCTCGGTCGTCAATGTTAATCCCATCTTTTTTCCATGATATAGTGGGTTCAGGATGTCCACGCGGAGGTTGACACTCCAGGACTGCTGGCTCTCCTGCTGCCACGATCACATCTGCAGGGTTTTGTCTGAAGTCATCACGTAGAACTGCAAGAAAACAGAAAAAGGACAAGGAGGATATTAACAAAATATCAGTATGTAAAGAAGCATTTGATTGCATTGTTTAAAAAAAAAAACAAAACACTAAAAGCTGTTGCTAGTAAAGCAGCTAGTAAAACAGCTGTTAAGAGGTTTTGATAGGTAATTATTTCTGCACAGGTGAAAAAATGTTGAGCATACATCACTAGTGATTTACTGCACCTAGTCCACAATCAAAACTGCAACAATCCCATCAAAATGTCTTCACATCATAAAGTATACACCAAATAAAAAAAAAAAAAAAGATGCACATGTTGAGACCACTGCATATACTGGGCTTATATGGCTGCTATTTTTAATGACCTGCTTTCTCCCACACAACGTTACTGTCGATAAGCTTTACAATGGCAAAGATGAATACATATTTATGCCTATCATCATCTCTAAGAGCAATGACCTTCATCTTTGTTGACTGAACCAAACAGACCTGCACACAATCAAGCACACACACTTCAGTACATGCTGATCGCCACCTCTCCATCACCGCATCTTCACCTCTCCCTGACACTCTATATTTATGCCCCCCACGCTCATACACTATGGCTATCTTGAAAATGTACGTTAGATACAATCTATTATTGCTACCTTGGTAAGAACTTTGGTAGGATGTGATTTCTTATTTGCTCTGATGTTCCCCAGTGAAAGTGGTGTAAAAAAGATGAAACAGCCATGGATTGTCATTACTCAGGCATAAGAGGTCCACAGCTTCTCATTTCTAGATCTAATTTGTTGTTAAAAATTTGATACTGAATAGATGGGAAGGTTTATAGAGATTAACTGAGCAATTCCCATTTTCATGGGGGGCTGAATGCAAAGTTACAACACCTGCCTCGCCTAAAACCATTAGTCTTAGCCTGCCTGCCTTATCAGAATATCACATCAATATTATTACTAACTGGCAGCTGCAACAAATCAGATCAATGCATACCTATTTTAGAGGGGCAGAGGAACAGCACATCTGTAGACTCCATATCTCTGGTGTTAAAGATAAACGGGAGGTTCATTGAGAGGGGAGAAAGTAATGAAAAAGCAACAAGCTCACTCCTGCAGACAGCGTCCCGGTAATCATTTTCCCAGCTCTACTGCATATACACATAAAAAACATATGAAAACAGAGCTTGTAAATGTCAGACTGTAACTCAGGCCACACACAAAGTATGTGAGGTCAGCGCAGTGTGCGCACGCGCATTGTTATCCCTTTGTATGCATGGAAAAGTAATGCGAATGAATGCTGGTGCTAGTCTGTGTTTTAGAGATAAAACTTAGCTTTTACTGTCTATTGTCTCACGCTCCTCGGTTTGCTCAAAAGTCACCTCAGTCACAGATCAAAGTCTGGCTCACCCTGGGACCCCTCACCTTCTGACAGCCAACAAATTCCTGGCTAAACCCTTTAAGCTGTTTCTGTTAGATACCGCTCACTGCTTCTTCCAACATGGAGTGGGAATCCAATCGAACATTGGGGACCTTTAGAGGAAGATGGGCGTTAATAGTTTTCCCACTCTTTTGTACCTCCTCATGTACAGCTGTGACATTACCTAACCTCAGTTCTAAAGTATGGGGACAGTATTTATGAGAAGCAAAGCAAAAGGATTAATCAGATATTTTGTGCCTCATGCGCTGCTGCCGCCAATGAGGAGGAGGCATACATCTACAGGTATGTGCACACTGTGCCATACACAAACGAAAAATGATTATGTGTGCGACCCCCTGAATTTTCTATGCTCACTCTGATCCAACTCAAACTCCGTAGTGCAGCTGTGCAGTGAGTGAGCTCATTTGGTGCCGTTAGAAGTAGATACAGTCATCCAGGAATGCAAATGTAAACACTAAACATCCGATCCATTAGAGCACCAACTCCATCTGAAGAAATACTGTCTACTTGTATCAGCGAGGTCAACCTGGTCTGATGAACGTTACTGGAAAGGTCAGCCTTGAGTACCAAGGCGAGTCAAACACTGAAGTGCTGTAACAAGTCTTGGCTCAGATAAGAGGAATTTTTTTTACGATCAAGTATAAGTTATACAGTGATAATGATTGAGCAATATCCTGTTGATGTACACTTAAGAACTTAACAATGAAGAGTGTGTGAGAGAATTACTGTTATTCCTGCATGAGTAAGGTAGAGCCTGTAATAAACGCTGGTAAGGGAGGTCAGTAACTTCAACTGTGACATTAAATGCGCCTAATCTCCTCTCAGTGGGTCTCTACCTCCCCTGCTGGCCTCGCTGTAACTCTTTCAGCTAACATGCAGATGCATCTGTCCCGCTGGAAAAATAAAAAGGAATGTGAGTGGAGGAAAAAAGGAAAAATGGGATGCTTTATTGACTAGCTGGAGGCCAGAGGAAGAGCTGGCATCATCCAGTGTTTACACCAACAGCACAGTGACCTCCACCCCTCCTCAAAACAGCATTCAACTCCCCCACCTTGCTGCCCTCTCTCCTCCTCCAAACCGACACCTCTTTGTTATAAACACAGCTGAGTGCAGCGCAGCAGACAGCTCCGAACATCTGCGTAGTGGAAAACAAAATCCTTTGGGATGGAGGGAGCGAGAGGGAGACAGAGGCAGCCAGACAGTCTGTCGGACAGACAGACGGAACCAGATCTGGACGGGGTACAAAGCCCCAACTCTTCTGCCAGAAGCCCTGTCAGATCCGGAGCTGTGGTGGAATTGGTTGCCTCTGGCCCCCCTGGTTTAAATAAGGTATCCAGCTTCTCTCCTTCCTGTATATATGCACCGCATAAGGCCCCGCTCGCCTGACTCTCTCACTGATCCCTTTCTGGGACCCAGGACTTGGTGAAAAAATGGGATAAAGAGGCTCTCACGCTGTGTGCTGTCCTGAAAGTATGTTTGTGTGTGTGTGTGTGTGTGTGTGTGTGTGTGTGTGTGTTTTTGTGGTGTGGTCTGTGTCTGTGTTTTGGATAATGAGCCTACTCTAGCACTCTGTCTCTCTAGTGAGCTTGCAGCTGTCCCCTAGCAGATAATATTTCCTTCACCATTAAAAGGGAAGCCAAACTCAATGTGTGTGTGTCTGTGTGTGTGTGTGTGTGTGTGTGTACAGAAAGATTTTCAGTTTGTGGCTTAATATGCGGAAATGGGCCAAAGTCACAGGTCCCAGCATGAAGACACCTCTTTGTCCCTCCTGGATATGCTCAAATATGCTGATGATGGGATGAAAAAGAATGTATATCCGGACCTGGACAGATATCAATACGCTCCTTTCAGGTAATGGGTTGTATTCTGAATTGCATTTCCTCCTTTCTCTATACATCTTATCTCATCTGGCTGACATGTCTCACTGCAAGACAAACAGCTGACTGTGCATAAAACAACCATATCTATCAAAGCAGGGCTTTAGTTTTCGACAAACATCTGCTGGGCCCTGCCAAGCCAAGTCTAACCACACTCTACTGTACTGTATGATAGATCGCTCCCCAGGTCCACAGTAGCAAATTGGAGCTGTGCTGAGGCTAACGCAATTAGCTGCATTCATTCCTTAGACCCCAAACCTCCTTTAAAGGTCAGCCGAGATGGCTGCTTTCAGCCCTGAAAACTCCCAGGTTCGTCACCCCCACATACTATCCCCCGTCCACCCACACATTCACACACTCATATGCACACGCACACAAGCAAATGCAGTCTTTGCCTCAGGAAATTGAAAACAGATGTTTAAATGTCAAATTAAAATGAGATTCCCGTGCTGCCCCTCCAACATTAATGAAAATGAAGACTTAATGCCACACACAAGTCTGGGTGGGAAGATCAGATGAGCTTTGTTCTGAGGAAATTAAACCAAGTACAACAAGCTTCCCTGCAAATCTTTAGAAGGATACAAAAACAGTACCACTAGGGAATTAAAGATTTATCAGAAGGCACCCAGAGTCAATCCTGCAGAGACACATAGCACAGCATGGGTCTTGCCTTTGGCTTTG
Organism: Istiophorus platypterus; assembly: GCA_016859345.1. Lineage (NCBI taxonomy): Eukaryota > Metazoa > Chordata > Actinopteri > Istiophoriformes > Istiophoridae > Istiophorus > Istiophorus platypterus. The sequence goes on from CM029116.1 coordinate 7,621,315, forward strand.
GATTTTTCCTTGAAGAACAGAATGGACATGGCTAAACCCATAAGGGAAGCAGAATGAATGATAACAACGGATAAATGGAACTAAAGGGAAAAAAAAGAACAGCAGAAGTGCCTCATAAATTGGAAGATAATCTCTCTCCCTCTCTTCCTGTTTGTCGTTCCTTATTGTTTCCTGAAAGTAGTTTTGCCTCTTTCAAAAAGAGCAAGTTTGCTCTTGTTGCACAACGAGCTGCCACAGTGTCAGACCATCAGGGGGCAAACATCATCAAATATTACCTGAGGATACAAGGTAGGGCTGAATGGACAGTGCAATGAATACCACGAAAAATATCAAATGGCTAAGCAGCCCCAGATGTTCTAGGTTATATGCAGCTGCTTTCAGCCCCAGCTGCGATAGAATTCGTCTTTCTTTCCCATTTCATTTTGCTCGACAGTGTGTTGCAGTGACAGGACATGTTAATGTCTGAATAGATGAAAATATAATTGGACATATAAGAAATAGGTCAAATCAAGGATATTTCACATTTTCACAGTAGCTGAATCATATAAGCATCTGCCCCATTCTGGTCAAATGACAGATTTATATGTATTATAACAGGGCTTACAATGGATGAGCTCCCCTCCAGTACATTTGTACTTACTGTACAACATAATTCCTCTGCCCCTTCGTGAGTGTTGTTTATGCCACAAGCAAAAATATGCCTTATTCACAGTGCAGCTATGTTGTGTGCTAAGCCCTTCCATATTGATGCTCTTCACCTTGCCTCCAGCTCTGTCCTGTGGGACAAACACCTCTCATTCTCTCCCTCGATGTACCTCCCACTTTGTCTCTAAATTTCTCTCTCTCCTCTCAGCATATGAACCCCTTATCTTACCTCTCTGCCATCCTCACACACACTGAGCAGCTTACATCAAAGATGTGCTCATAGCAATGGTGTTTTAACCCATGCAACTGTATTGCAAAGGGTGTTGCAGGTGGATCAACCACCAGTGGTGTGTGTACGGTGTGTGTGTGTGTGTGTGTAAATGTGTGTTTACACTACAAAAATCTGTAGTTTGCTGGTGGGTGTGAAGGTTCAACAGGGCTCCTACTGTACTCTGGAGAATCACTACCTCCTCTCCCTCCTCTTTCTCTTCTCCTTTTCATTCCCTTTTTCCCCTATGTGCCCACCACCAGGTAGATCAGATAGGGCATGGCAGACTCCCCTCTCCTTCTCAATCTGGCTCTCGTTCCTAAGCTCTGAGCTCATGCCCTCCTGTCCACCCTGGAGCCACTCTGTTTTATCATGCAACATGCAAGCTGCACTGAGCATGCTCATAACCCTGTCTGGGATAGGTGATTATGGACATCAACGTCACAGTCGTGTAACCATACACTAATAATGGAAATAAAACAGACATATAGGGAAATTCTAAATAATAGAAGACATCACAGTAAAACCATCCTACATTTTCCTCTACACAATTTTTTTTCTTTTAGGATTTAATTTATAGATTTCACATTTTTTTCAAATGCTATATTGATAAATCATTTTTAGAACAATAACGGCTCTCTAGACAACCGTGACATTCAATATGGGGTCACATCTGCAGAGTCATATTGGTTAAAAACGACTGACAGCCTAAGTGCCTGGTTGACCACAAGATGCCTTGTGGACACCCGTAAATATGTCAACAACAGCAGGCCGACTATTACCCAACTGGCCTTTAGGGTTTGCACCTGCACATTTTGAATGCCATGAGGTCATCCTTCAAACTCGGATGTGATGTCATGTCATTGAACAGGGATGCCTTGATTAACTAATATAATTATACAGAGCCTAAATAATAAAATATGCGGGTCCATTAGTAAATAAACAAAACACAGGCATACTCAGTAAATGCCCGTTAGTAGGTTCTTTCGACATGTCTTACTTGTTATGTATAAACACTTAAAAATGGAGAAACACTATGCTTGAAAATCATTTGAAGACATCTCAACAGTGCGAGATCGGATTAGACCCCGACACAGTGTTTTGATCAGTGTCCATAGAGTAAGCAGCGCATATGCTACTAACTGTAGACATATACTGATAAAAATGGAAGCCACAGCATGTAATGAAATGGATCAGGCCGGCACTGCTGCTTTCTGTTTGTGTTCCTGTGTGTGTGTGTGTGTGTTTGTGGAGTGAATCAGGGCTAAGACGAGGGGGGTAATGGCATTTACACTATGCTGTGCCAGGTGATTATAGTCCATACCTGGCACTGGCAGCCTGGGCAGATGGCTTTTGCGGACTTTTCACTGGCACAGCACAGGGCTTGTCTGCACTCGTTGCGGCCCAGTGAGGCTGCAGAGAGCTGAGTGTGTGTGTGTGTGTGTGTGTGTGTGTGTGTGTGTGTGTGTGGGGGGGGGGGCGTTCAATCTCAGTGCTTCATCCTTTACGTTACACACTTCAACAAACACATGTAGACCTCATGTGCATTACTATCCAACAGCAATTATGTCTGTACATAAAGAAACACAAACATGTGCACGCACACAGGCACACACAGATACCACATTAAGGAAAACCTTGCCACACAGCCGCACAGACAGAGAGGCCATTGAGTGCCTGTGTTTGTTTAAATGGTCATAAGTCTTCTCGTCAGGCTTGGAGAGAGGGATGGCGTTTGGCGAACACGGCAAAAAGGCACAGAGGGCAGCGGGGAGGCAGGTTTATGTGAGTGACTGAGTGAGTGAGTGACTTGGCACCTCATAGTTCAATAAACAGTGCCTGTTTGATTGGAGTGCTGTGTGAGCGGGAGTCGGACTAAAGTAAAGAGTGCTTCGAGTGTCGGGGCAGCAAAGGCAGGAATGTAGAAGAAAAAAAAATACGGCTCGAGAACCCCTCTCTCTCGCTATCTGTTCAAAAAATGTTATAAAAAGGAAAACATACCAATCCCATAAAATCCTGATGGGAACACCCACAACCACAGCCCAAACTGAGTAATAAACATTTGTATAGGATAATCATATATAAATTTAATGCCTGAAAATCCTCCACAAACTATTTGTGGATTTATGGCTCCCTGACAGATCAGCCCTTGCGCTCTTGTCTGCATATGAAAGCTACTTCAAGGCTGTTTTTGTTCTCAAGGAGAGCCAGTTACCTGTTGGGGAAACACAACATCAGGTATTGTGGTTGCAAAATGCACTCAGACATGTATAGTTTTATCATCAGGGGCTGGCCAAGTTAAATAAAAAATATTCCCTTACGCAGCATTCAGTTTCCACTCTCAAACAGGGCATAAGGAGTTTCACAGTGCAGTAAAATAATAATGAGAGAGATAAAGGTCGGAGGAGGAGGTAAATCAGTATATTTTACGTGGAAAGAACTGCCTCCTCTCGCATGACACATGCAACAAAAGAGCAGTCGACATTGAACTGCCAGTACATAAAGATTCCTGTTTATGATATATCCTCTTCTGACAAGCCAGGTTGGACTCGGCCCCTATCGTTAAGTACAAAGGTATAAGCTGCATGAGTGAAGCCTGTCTTCACTGGTGTTAGTCGTGTCTATAGGTGGAGCTCTACCACTTATTCCCAGGGGATGAGGGGGAGCTGAGAACCCCAGTAACCTCGCTCTCACCACTCGCTGCGTAGCCTCGAGCCTGAAGCTCTCCGCGAAGACACAAAAGAGCAGATGTAACACTATAGCAAACACAAACATGTACACCTGTACGGTATGTTCTCTCATTCTCCGTCTCTTTCTCCCTCTCACGCACAACACAGACAGAGGCAATGGGGCTCTGTTTGTGGCCTCTCTGCTCTCTGTGAAATATGGAAATTGAATGAACTGCTCGCTGCATAAAAGTTTGGCTTATACACTCAAAAGGAAAATGCAGCTGTGTCTTCCAGACCAATCTTGAAAGCAGAGCAAGAATAATTTCATCAGTAATTTGCAGTTTTTATATGACGAACCTCCGAATTCCAAGCCACATTCTTCGCTCTCTTGAAGTTTGTCTTGTCTCGTATGTCGGCACTTGGTTTGACCTATCTCTTGGCATACCATGTGTGTTATTGTAAATCTACGATTAACACACCTGAGAGGAGGTGGTTTCCTAAGTGTATCTTTTTAAGGACATTGCTGCAGACGTTTCCATTGGAAATAAATTCTACTGAAGAAATGGTTCCTATGAAAACCGCTGACAGTGTGTTCTGTGGGTTATCCAGAGTAATGGGGACATTGATTCTGGAAAGAGATGCCGCTGTTGAATTTCTAAATGCCACTCTTCCATACTATGAGCACCATAAACAAAAGTCACTCCCGTTATATAGAGGCAGGAATCTTGGAGATGGATATTTCAAAAGCTGGACAAATAAAACCAGCTATCACCGTAGCTAAGCACTAACATTTATGAGCCTTTATGAACTCTTCTTTCCTTGTTCTATCCCTTCAAATTCCTCACTCTTTTCTCACAACTCTTCTCTCTTCTCTGCTTGTGTTCAGCCTTACTAGACAGTGCGAGTCGGTCTGAGTCTTCACAGTATAATAGGATTTTGCACAACACAGAGCTGGTGAGAATATGCAGATCACAGATTTATCACTATAGAATGCTCATTACGGCAAATCCCTTTACATCCAGAAAAAAAGCAGGCGTAAAAATGCTAAGACTACTTGTGGAATATCTTTATCCACTTGCCTAAATCCTGCTACGTGTTTTACACAGCTCACTTCACATTGTGTCAGTTGTGTTTGCTGACAATATCTCACTGTGAGCTGCCCTCCCGTCTGTGTGGCCCCAACGACTAACCTTCTCCCAGCATCTGCAAAGATGAGGGCCTTATTAAAACAATCTTCCCAATTAACATTCCTGGCCCTTGAAGCCCCACTGGCCCTCCCCCTGGACCTCCTCCACTGCTCCTCCAGACCTGACCCTCCTCAGCTCTACGATGACAAAGGAGCTGTGTAGGACCCAGACCAGCCACGGTCTCTTGAATATAAGTAGGCTTGGGGGTGGGGGGGCAACTTGTTTTTCTTCCTGAGGAACCAAAATCTGGGTGGTTGTCTGTTTTTATATGGGTGTTCATCTGCGTACTGTGTACGTGAGAGGAAAAGAGAGTAAGGGAGAATAAGGATGATGCAGAGATGGATAAATATTTAGGACCAGTTGGGCGGCAGGGTCATCACAGATGCTCCTAATTTAATGTGACATGCATTGATATGGGCTCACTTGCACAGTTTGGATTGCTCATGATCTTGGGCAGGAAGGACAACTGTAAGAGGAGCCTGTCAGCTAGCTAACTCACACCGTCGGAGAAATTACATCCATAAACACAGCATGCTTTCCTGCAGAGTGCCATTTGACCCGCCGCTTACCCTCATCTGAGCACCGTAGAACCCAAACATCTGCTGCTGATCTTTTTTCGCTTCCCTATTAGCCTGAGATCTCATGTCCAGATAACAGGATGCCCCCCCACCCTTCCCAATCTCGTGCTCATCTTCCCAAAACAAAGATATATAGTCGACAAACAGCAGATAATGATAGAGTGTTATTCTGTAGTGGTGCAGTGCAGAAAGGACCAAGGCAGGGGGGAATGGGATCCTGGTGTGGAGCTGGAGATGAGACTGTTTACACTGAATGAGGGTCTGACTTTACATCATGTCAGAGATAATGGAAATCACAAACATTATACAGCTCCTGCCCCGTCCCTTTGCTCAGCCTCTGCTCAGCCTTGCTCAGCTTGACTTTCCAATGGTTAATGTACAACAACTTCCACTGCTACAGCGCAGGACGGCGGAGTATGTTTGTGTGGGCGCTCATGTGCAGTCAGGTGTGTTTGCTTGTGCTTTAGTTCTCCCTGCTGACTATGCTGCCAGTTTGTTTGGGCTATGAATTTTTAATTCATGCTTAATGAGATCCAGTGGACATGCGGTGCGTAGATATCTCTGTAGCATATGTCAAACAAACTAATTCAAAGCAGAAAAGCTAGAAGCCTCCCTTTCATCTTAAATTGGTGTAATGGAAATCTTAGCCTAATACACTTTGTTTCTAATGAAAGTCTAATTTGATAGATGTTTAGGAAACAGTAGGAGTGAGCGATTGTTGTGGAGAACAGTGTGACCATAAACTTGGATTACATCAGCGGCTGTTGCGGAGGTGACTGGGGATGAGTAATATGATAGCGGCTGTGTGGAGAGAACCAGGCAGGCACAGAGGAAAATGGGGAAAGAAAAAACACAAGGGGATCCAATGCAATGTTACAGCAGATCCCTCAGCCTTTCGTCATGGCCACTTTCATTTCCACCATGCTGATCCGTCTCCAATCACTTTACCAGGCACAGGGGAGACAGAGAGAGAGAAAGGGAAGGAAGGAGGAAGAGGGTGAAAGAGGGGAAAAGGTTGTACAGGTTAAGTAAAAGTGTGGAGTTGGGGGGGTCCTCCAGAGATATAGGGCACAGGAATGTTAAAGAGGGTGAGACAAAGCAAATAAGGGTACTGGGATCCAAACATGTGTTGCAGCTCCAGAGGGGCACATCTTTCTCTGATCACTTGCCGTCCCCATTTCAATGGTTTCCACATGGACCCTAAACTTTCCCAGATGGACCCTGAGAAGATGAAAAGATGTCCATATCCCTATCTAAGAGGGGATCTGTTACAGTGGGAAGAGATACCAAAAGGAGTGGAGCGAGGGAATGCCATCAGGGACAGTGTGCCAGAAAGGAATAGAGCGTTGAAATTTCATCTTTATCACTTGACTACCACGTGAGTGCGTATGCCTACATGATCTCTGCCAAACACTTTGGTGCTATAGCTTTTCACTACACTTGTCGAGTTGTCTAACATGCAATATTCAGCATGGCCGATGCCAAGGAGAAAGTTTTGTAAGTGTGCCAGAAATTACCCTGATCCCTGTGAAATTGACACTGTGTAAGGTTTCAAGACTGATGTTAAACCCTGGATTTTCCATCTTTACAATTTCATTAGATGGAACACAGACAAAGGAAAATAGTGCCCTTGTAGTTTTTCTCCTTTGTTTTAAGGGATACTTTGCTACTGTTAACATGGCTGAAACATCCTGGTGAGGTGATTTATGATCCCTCTCCCCAGGGTGCAGAGCCAAGCCCAGCAGCAAGGGAAATTTAAAGATACTGCACCGACTCTACTCATAGAGGACTCTAAATATCTGCCAGATTTATAGAAGTTGGAGAGAAATCCTCTCCTTCTCTGAGGTACTGCGTGCCTTTTGAGTAGACTCACTTAAATGAAGCTTGGCAGCCTGAGACTAGCCTGATGAATAGAGAGGAGTGTGGAAGTACATTTTGTCTAAACATATCTAATGTGGTGATTTTTGGTTTCTTAACTGTATTTCAGCTTCAGAGTTGACTCTGCTTGTCTATTCAGTCTGTCTTCTCCGTCTTCTTTTATCTGTGGCACTGTTTTCAAAAGCTCGTCTTTCAAAAACTGAAGGAAGAGACCTCCCCCATTGTGCTTTTTCAGTCCAATCCCCAAGTAAAGAAATTTCTGCCTGATGAAAAACAACTAACTCATACAATAATGTCTGTTAAAATCATTCTTTAGTGCTGTAATTTTTATGATGTCTGTACACGGTCAGAAGTTGGCATGAATTAGCAGGTAATGGCGGTTGATGAGGCTATTGTCAGGAGAATGACATATAATAAGATGTTTTCAAAACACAGAAGGTATGATTGAAAGATTACCAAGAGATGATGAAGAACTGCTGGGTGAAATGAAAAGAGAATATTGAATACTAGTCTCATATCTTTTTAGTTCCAACCCCAGCAGGCTCCCTCTGTAATACAGCTGGTGATGGGTCTTCAAAACATCGACATCTGAAAAATTGATATATGAACACCTAATCACATGGAAGAAGCTTCCTCTGGCAGTTAATCCTCTTGGGAAGAAGAGAAGCCCTGCTGAGGATGGTATAAAACCTATCAAATGTACAATATAATGAACTTATTAAAGATCAGCCGCGGGCATGTTTCAGGTTTTTTTTTAAATGGGGTCAACTTATCCTTCTGGTTCTGATTTCTATCTTATTTTCCACTTTTCATTTCTCTGTCGACCAATTTCTTTTCCTGTTTGTAACGAGGAATGTTATTTCTACTCTGACGAGTCATTTATTTTTATTTTTATTGAACCATGACCCTTAAGTTTTATCTCTTCCCCTGTGCTCCTCTTCTGCACTGTGAACAGGTGTCTAAAGGGACAACCACCGGAAGCAGCAACCTCTAGTTCACCCCTTTGTAAAGAAAAAAAAAAAAAAAAACTCCTCGTCAACACAGATGCCATTCCCAACATCCAAAGGCATGTGGTCAGCCCAAAGCCCCTGTGCATCGTAGACAGATTACTCTGAAAGGAAAAGAGGAGCCCATCTGGAGCAGAGGAGGGGCATGGAGCAAGGGGGAGAGGAAATTTAAGAAATGGAGGAGAAAGAACTGGCTCGATGATTTGGAGGATAAGGGAATGCCGGGTAGAAGGGGGTGGGGGGGGGAGTTTTCCTGCCAAAGGGAGATCTGGGCTGTTAGAGCACCAACCTGGGTGTGCAGTACAAATCAGGCAACGAAATAGGCATGACAAGATAAAATGAGAGCTAATATGAAGGACAGTTTATACCTTGGCAGTCTGGATTATTAAAAAAAAAGAAAAACTCAAGGTACATATAATCTAATAAATTTTCACATACAGCATTATACCACCGAGAACTTGGCTGCTGGATGTTTGGTTGAGCGAGCAATGTGTGTTAGCCTAAAGGTTCCACACACAGGTTTTGGGGAGCGACAGGTTCGGCGTGTGTTTGAAGTCAGCAGCTGTGTGTACACACACATCAGTGTGTTAAGGGCTGCTGGGCTGTGTGGTCAGCAGTACATCTCATTAGCACCTGCTGACCCGACCAGACCGCGGCACTGACGGAGCAGTAGATCTGGGGCATAAAACAAGCAAGCGTGAAAGTAAACATAGAACACTCTTCTGTGCCAGCAAACAAATTGTCCCCTGGCAGTGAGAGATCGAGAGAGAGAGAGAGAGAGAGAGAGAGAGAGAGAGAGAGAGAGTATGGGATCAACAAGCAGGGGAAGCAGCCCCCACAGCCATCATCCTCTCCCTCAGTATCTCTTCAACAAACGGAACATCCTCAGCACAGAGAGGTCAGGACTCAGCGAACAGATAAACTCTCCCTCCGTTCTTCCGAGCCCTCCTGAGATAAGACATGCCTAACGTGCCTCACATGGGGAGACAATTTACCGCAAAACGCTGCCACAGCCTCCCCTCTGAGCAAATCATCAAATAAATCCATGTTTAGTTTCTGCCAGGCCCAAATATGCCAACAAAGCCGTGATAAGGGAGCGTGCAGTTAAAAAGCTACATTGTGCTCAACAAAGGGGAAAAAACAAATCAGGAGCAGGATGTGATGGGGCTTGTTGCCCTCTGGAGAAGCAGATGAGGGTTTTCAGTTTGTTGTGGAGAAGAGTAAAATAAAACAGAGCAGTTCACGTCATGCGGGCGAGACCTGCCTGAGAGCAAAGGCCATATGGATGACATCAATAAAAAACTATTTCAAGCGAGCACAGTGTTATACTCTTTGGGTTGTAATGTGAGTCTTCTCTGTGAAAAGTACGGACTGGACATATCCAAGCATGTCATACACACAATGTCCCAACGAAAACACTAGCGTGTCATGTTCCATGACACTGTCCAAAATGAGCACAGAGCGGACTTTCAAGCACAACTGCAAATATGCCAAAAGCAAAAAGAGGTATGATTTTGATGGTGGAGTCAAACCAATGACACCGAAGTACATCACACAAGCCGTGAGAGACTGCAAGCTATGTCGGGGTCCGACAGTTTGCTTTGTCGCTCGGCCGAATCGTGGCAACAGTAACACAGCGACCAACCAAAGAAGCAAAAAATATTGTAAAGTTTCCTCCTGGCATTGCACAGATAGCCAGACACTCAACAGGCAATTACAGTGTTCATTCCACCTGATTTGCATCTTTTTGGAATGTGGGATGGGACTGGCAAAACCCCGGGCCACGTTATGTTGGAAGGAAAACTCTGCTAAACCCTGCACATATTTTAACTCGACAAAAAACAAAACATTACATTCCCCTGAACCAATTGGAACTGCCCGCAGTACCAGAGTCCACATGCCTTCTATTGTCTGAGTCCCCACCATGTTGTCTGTATCTGGGAGAGATAGCATCTCAGCAAGCCCTCTCCGTGGTGCTCTGTGGTTTCCTGAGAGCTCCGGAGCCTGTGGGAGGCAGCACACCTGCAAAACAGACAATAGCAAATGCTCCTATAGATTCTACGATTCTGCCGGTCTTTGAAGTGGCGATGGATATGAGCTCTATACCCCAGGCCCTCTTTTATCACATACATCACTCTGTGGTTTCACCACACAGCCTTTGTGATGAGAGAAAGCTTTGAGATGAGTCGAGCGGAGCTTTTAAGGACACTCAAGTGTTAGGTTGACCGGCTATGCCACATCAGACATGGTGTTCACATGAGACGTACACATGGCAAAAATGACAACGATCTCTAAAGGGGGTACACGCCATGGTATGCCACTGCGGTCTGATATGCCAAATTCTCATAGCACAGTTAATCGGCAAGTGGTAAGATATCAAAACAGAGACAGTGCAAAAATACATGAGTGGGAGAGACTAATCATGGGAGATGACCCGAAGGCTACGGTATGTTTGGGGGTGGGAAGGGAAAACACCAGATGGACAGAACTTTACATTCTTTACTAGAGTATCACAGCCACATCTAATATCTCTGCCTTCAGTCTGTGGTGTTTTCCCGCTGTCTTAACAGGGCTCCTAAGCATAAAGTAACTGTGAAATATGACATCATAAAAAGCTGAGGGTTTTTCGATTATGAAGAATCTATGAATTATTCAGAGGCAACTGATGGCAAAATTCTTCTCCCCATCTAGCTGCTTCCATCCCTGTCTCATAGTTCTCTTTATTTTTTTCTCTTTTACTGCCGCTCTTTTGAGCCTTTTTCTCTATACATCACATTTCTTGTCTCGTCTCTTCATCCCCCTCTTTCTCATTTCCATCCTGTGTGATTAGTAGCACAGCCATTGGGGGCAAGATGCCGGAGAGGCGGAAGAAAAAGAGCTGACTCTGGAAAGCAAGGGAACGTAACACTGATTGACTGGCGCTAAAGTGGACACCTCACCTCTTGACAAGGCTACAACAAAGTCAAGTGAGTGGAAACCTCGACTTGTAAACAGAGACATCTCACGCATGCCAGATGCCGTTCCAGTGTCAGTTCTGTCATCATGTGGCTAAAAAACCCAGCAGTGTTGTCCTTACAGTCCCGGTGTCCGACCCTCTATCTGTCACCGTCTATTTCACCGTGCCTCCTTAACTACACACCATCAGCACACTGCCTCAGAGTAATGACTCTCCCGCTGTACATCACAGTGGTTTACTCTGCTTGCCTAAGCGTGATACTTTAGCACCCGGTGGGGAATGAACCAGTCATAGAAGGTGCGGCTTCTCTCAGTGGTGACAGACAAGGCCATACAGTATGTCTCTGCACAGTGATAAGTAATGATCTCTCTGGGGTTCTTTGCCCCATCTCATACATACATACATACATTTTACTGTATGTCCAGATTTCTACGGTTTTGCATAAAGAGATGATAATAGACAGTTCCTGATGATTATTCAACTGCTGCTGCCTGGTGTGTCACTTTTTTAAGACTGACACCGACAGCTACATTATTCCTCCTCAGTGGTCGGTGCTCATTTTCAGAGGCGGTCTCTTTACAGTGTAAACAAAATGACTGCAAAAATGTCAGCTCAACATTTAAGGCAGATCCATATCCAAATTTGGATGTGTACTCTACTCTCAATATATGTACATTTTATATGTTTGAACACTGTTGACTGTGTAAAACAGGCTGATGTTTTGCCTTGGATTTCTTAAAGAGGAATACAAATGAGTTAGATGCATAAACTAAAGCCTTTTGGCAGCAGCCTGCAGGGAGCTAATTCATTTTATGTTTTTTTATGTTTAAGTGTATATTTTGATGAAGCATACACACCAGCTTGAACTTTTCACTGGAGTGAGTGAATATTTACCTGGCCCACTTCCAGTTACACATTTTGTGTGGCTGTTAAAGTAACCAAAGAAAATGGGCATTATATGTATTTATCAAGCATTTTTGCTCTAATGTACTCCTTCCACGGATTCCAAGGATTACTGGGTCAGATGGTGATTATCACTGTCATAAAGAATACACAAAGATGTGACTCCCTGAAAGTCATTCGGCCCACTTTATTTTTTTCTTTACCTTCAGTGGGTTTTCTTTGATATGGGAAAAACACATCTCAGGCACAAGGCGAGCGGCGGAGGAGGACACAATCCATGAAACCTTAATTTCCTGAACCGAAGCATTTTTCTTTTCCGTAATAACTCCAGTAATTAGAAGGAAAATGAAATAACTTCTAGGTAGAGATGGAGCATGACATCCATTCACCACCTAGGTTACATGCTCTGATTCTCCCTCAGTTTCATTCAGGCCCTCATATACACATGTAAGTGTACATACACTATTAAAAATGCCATACAGGCATAAGCATGACACTGGGTGCACCGCTGTGAAAATACTGCTCTGCCTGTCACTAATGTACTAAAAATTATGTGCTTCAAAAGAGTCACCACTAATAACAAAAAGCCTCTGTTTAGAATGGTTGAAATCAGGACAGGCTGTGATCAACCTGAACGATGTACTAAGAGCAATCCATGGCCACTCCATATGAGATAGAGGAGCAATGCCCAAGCTGAAGAGGCTCTCCACCTTCTCATCTGTCCACTAAAAGTACTCTGTCACCGCTCCATGCGTGCATCCTCATCCACCCACGCCCCCGTATAAACCCATAATGAGCCCTGGGCTAATGCATAGAACAACACAATTAAAGCCAGAATGGACAACTCCCCACTCCAGTCCATGCATGAGCATGCACGAGAGCACTCACTGTGCTGATGCGTTTGTGTGTCGTTCGATGCGGGCTTGACCACTCGTGCATGTATATTCTGTGCCTGTGTGTGTATGTTGGCTCTAAGAAGCAGAGCAGAGTTGACAGCTCCAGCCAGTAGCCCTTGACCTGTGGCTTGAAGGCCCAGCATAAGACGGCGGTGCTGGTTTGCAGTTAGTTCCTCCCTCTGGCAGGGAATCCTTGGCAGGTCACCATGAAACACAGAGGCCACAGGCACATGGACCTGATCCAGGATGCCACGCTTGGTTTGAACTCTCTTGACAAAGAAGAAAAAAAAATGATTTCCCTCCAGAAAATCCTGGAAGAAAAAAGAAACTGAGGAACAGAACAGCAGCATGGTGCACTGTAGTCGGAGAAATCTGAGTCAGATTTCCGCTCTAACAGGCCAAGCCCAGCTCACAACAGTAATTTCGCAGGAGCAATATTTGCTACAATCTGCACTGTATGCAAGTTAAATTGCATACACTATGACATATTTGTTATGGCCCTGATATATTTGTCTTCTTCTGCCCTTTTTTTCTTTGAGCCAAGAAGAAAATCATTCTTGGTTTCTGTGCTGCCTGCTTTTCCCCATTTCTGTCACAGCTATTATTTCATGAAATCTGACTCCTGGTATTCTGTTTCTTTTCAATTTCCTTTTCAGCAAAGCCCAAGAGTTCCCTCCTCTCGTGTCAACCACCCCTTAGCGCACAGCAGAATGTTCCAAAAATATCTCTGTACCAAGAAACCCTTTTTAAATCTACAGTGCATTCAATTAAAATTGCCATTTCTGTTCAAAATAGAGGGAAGAGGCTTTGTTTTTTCACAAAAAACACTCATCCTGGTGTTTTGGTTTGCTTTTGTTCTTCATCTCTGTCAGTCTGTTTGTTTACTCCTCTGAGAATGTTTGTGTTCGAGCATTTGTTTTGGACAGACAACATGAGCTCAACAGACTAACCAAGGACTCCCTGACGGACCCCCCTCCTCCACGATTTCCTTTTCCCAAAGATAATATACATTCTAATGTAGAAGAAGAAAGGAGCTAATTGACCTGAAATCAAAGCTAATTGACTTCTATTTAGCCTCTTCCTGTCCTACAGCAGTATGGACACTGGGGGAATATTCTCACAAAGTACCACTAACAAACAGCTGTAATCTGCAGTGGGAAGTGTGATACTGGACTGTATCTGGATCTGCAGGGTGTGGCCGGCCCCGGGCTGAGCTGCTGGGTACAGACAACCTGACCTGTGTTTGCCTGCACGCTGCAGACTTAGCTGATAGATATCTCTGTCTCTGGAAGTTCCCACCATAAAGTCTCATTCAAGCTTCCATACTTCATCAAACGACTTACCCTAAGACCTGCCCCCAACTCCCCACGGATCATTTTCTAGATTTCTTTCCGGCTCGATGTTGTTACATTTCCGAAGCATGTGTGCATCAGTGTGCGTGCATTTGTGTTAATGTGTTACCAAGGGCATGATTTACTCTCTCTCAATAATACTGCATAAAATAGACAATTGCTTAGTTATTGTAATATGTTTGTTAGGCTACCATTATTGTGGGGAGCACTATAATCTATTCTATTATATGTCAGATTGATAAATGTTAGATAGATATAGTTTGAATTATTTCTTTTATATTTTTATTTTTTCCTCCCTTCTTTTAAAAGTTCTAAAAGCATACTTAATTTGATTATATCTATGAAACAAAGTGGAAGGACATACTCATTGTGTCTTATAAAGTGTGATAATGTGAGGTGCCAGGGCAGGAAATTCACACTACCCAATGGTGGGTAATAAAACAAATGAAGCAAGACTCAAATGCTGCTTGCACCATTGTGGCTACATGACCTACATCTGTGGACCAGAGGAATGCTGATCCTTATCTAATGTAGGATACGGCCTGAGGACAAGACGAGTCATCTTGGCACACAAACCTCTGTTATTCCCTGTAATCTTCTCATATTCACTGTGTAATATCCACTGTTTTCAACTACAACAGGGAGTTTCAGAGTCGGTGAGTGTGACGCTTTAATTGATGCAGCGATAGAGTTTGATTCACGTTACGTGCAATGAGGTGTCCGATCAGAGCCCGGGCAGGGTTACATTAAAGGCATTCCCGTGAACCCTCAGCACTTCACAGCACAGGATCTCAATCTCTGTTTTCCCCTTCCAGACAGATTGCCAAAGTCATTGTTTTTCTGAGCCTGGTTTTTCAGAGAGAAAACCCGATCCTACTGGCTGCTGGTGTCACCAGTGGCCCCCTGTCCTCCCCCGTCATTCAATCCCATCTCTCCTCCTTTCAGGAATGCACTTCAGTCATTCTTTCTTATTCTCCCTCCCTCTTTTCTCTGGACCGTGGTGCCCTAGGCAGTCGGGGGGGGTGCGTGTTTGGTTGTCCCAGATCTATTCATCCTCTCTGGTGAAACGGGATACAGTGACCTCCTCTGTGTCCAGTGGTCCCGATCTGAGGCTCCTGTCTGGTAAGTGTCAGAGATCGAGAACCTGCGAGGGGAGGGGGAAGTAACTCGATGGCTGGTCAGGAGACAAGCCAAGAACATGAGCCTTTTGGGCACCACAGAGAGATGATACTAAATCTGAGTGAATGGACCAGCAGGAATGTTCTGCCGTCAGTTTATGTTAACTGTGTCTCAACACTTTGGACCAAATTCTCACAGCCATCTGTTATGCTTTCATCATTTCAGTCCCTCAAACAAAGCAGCAGAGTGTATCCATGATCCAAACTATGACTAATAAACAATGCTGATTGGTGAGCCATGCCAAACTGTACCTCAGCAGGGGGATGAGAGCATGAATGTGTCTGCTTCTATGCTATTTTAATACACTGTGACATACTTCCGTGCTGCGAGCAAACCCCTCGCTTCCCATTAATGTTCAAAACTAGGGGCAATTACAGGACGGGTTCCTCCATTATAAAAGTGGGTATATACGGCACCCCCTACCTCATGAGACATGACAACCTCTCTGCACCTCACATTAGCATAATCTACGTTTGCCATGTGAGCTGCAATTTGTCTGGAAAATCTTTTCCCCCCATAGGTTCATAATTGAGAGCGTGTCCATTAAAAACAACTGAATTACCATCCCAACTGGCTCACCATAAGGTACAGTGTTGGCAGTCTTTGAATGAGTAATTGGATCCATTACGGCAGGAAAAAATGCAAATGGAACATAAGATGCATGTTCTTTTGTGTGCAGTGTACTGTACATGTGTGTGCACGTGTCACTGGATATCTAAGTAAATGCCAGTGCATGTCGGTTGCTCTTGACTTTTTCTTTGCTGCAGCAGCAGAAAAATGGTTAATTGGGACCAATTAAGATAAAGTTTCTCAATTTAATTTAGTGTTCTTTAGAGCATATAGACAGCAAGTCATTTAAATTACAATTCCGATTTGAATGTGGCTCTGTCACACACACAAATTTTCCTTGCAGTATATAATACAATAACAAATATAAATTATAAACACAGTAATCTTTTTTTACCTAGACTTTTCTTTACATTAGAAAGTTGAGGTGTAATCATTCTCAATGATATAATTTTACAATTTTGTATGATGTTCTAGTATTTCATTTTCTAGACAGATTTTGTTGAGGACAATCATGAAATTGCTAATGCAATAATACATTTATGTTACCTGCAGACTTAAATAGAAAAAAAATTGTAAACCAGGAATCCATTGGTAGACTGGTCACCTGTCTACCCCTCAGCTCAGTGAGGTGAATCCATTTACAGTTTAGCCTTAATAAAAGCCCTTCTAACTATGTAGCACCTTGGTGCTCTCGCAGAGCTACTGAGCTAAGGACAGCTCATCTAGCTAATGGCAGCAAGCCAAACAGAAGTTGGATTCTGTGATAAATCTCACAACAGCCAGAGAAAAGCTCTTCCATACAGCCCTTCTCTTAAGATGAATGAACAAGCCTACAAGAGTCCTTGAAGCATGGGGGTTACTAGGAAATGCCAAAAACCTATCTGTCTCAATTGTGTTCAATGGCCTGTGATTTCTATGGGTCCATACAGGAATGTGTGTATGTCCTAAAAAGAATGAATGCTGTAAAGCCATTACCTGTCTGAAATGGTGGCCCAATTATGACAGTCTCCTTCAGCATGCAGCCTTGCAAAACCAAACTCCATGAAATTGATTACCCACACACCTGGACCTCATTTGTGACTATTTTTCTTGCTCTCCCCTGTCTCCCCTGACTCTCTGATGGGCCTTATCCATTACCCACCGAAAGAAAAAGCTTTTAAAGACGCATGCATATAAAGTATTAGGATATTAAATCGTAGACACCGAGGCAACATTTGTGTTGGACGACAATATGAAAAGAGAATAATTTTTGCTGAGATGCAAGAAAAATCCAATGATTGCTTTTTCACACCCATTTTAGACAAAGACAGGCAGAATTGGGAAAACAAAGAGATACAGAAAGAAAGAATGGGAAAATTACAGACAGAAAGAAAGGAAATGAATTTCTAATCTAGATACTGGATAATCACCTGGCTGCCATTCTTGTCCTCCTCCCTACTATCATTAGCAACCCTGAGTCTTTCTTTCCCTCATTCTATTCTGTATTCCTTCTTTAAAAGACTCCCCCCTCCGATTTAGATTGACCTCCTCCATTAGGGCTCAAGGTTACTGGGGTGAGCACAAGGACATCCCTTTGAGACAAACAGCAATGCTTGGCTGCCACTAAATAAACAGAGATGTTTTATGGGTGCTGGTGACAGTAAAACCATATGAGATGACAAATCTGCCAGCTTTGCTATTCCGAACACGCACGGGGGAAACATGTTTTATCGCTGAGGTAAGGATGAATACTGAGAGGTTTTACAACTGTTAATCATCTCTCAAAGTATACCACTGTAAACGTTTTTTTATTCATTGAGAGGTAAACGTAGGGCTTGATATAACAGCCCCAATAGTGACGGGTTATACACTCAATGGCAGCTGGCAGAACGCCAGTGATGGCCTCTCGTTGTCTCACCTTTTTCCCGTCCGGCCTCTGCCTCTTTCTTAGCACCGCTCCTGTGCCTCTGTGTGGACCGCTATAATGAGCTCTCAGTTCTCAGTGGCTGATCAGACTGGCTCCTGTAGGAAAAAGCCTGTTTGTGTGCTGCTGTTGACCTCCGTCTCTCAGTGGGAAAACCTCTAGGGACTCCCCCTACTCTCCATCCTTGTTGCTGTCCCTTCCTCCCTTCAGCACCGACTGCCCGGTAGCTATGTATATCTGCTGATAATGTTACTGGGCTTTTCCCTCGCAGGGATAGCTTATGGTGAAGCGGGATCACAACACAGTCATGTCAAATTGCACACAGATGGCTTATATCACTGGGTGTTTTCAAACAAGCACCAATGTTGAGTTATTTTTCTCTGGGTCCAATCCCTGGACCTGATCTCAGTTTTTTTTCCTAGACTTTTTCCTAGCGACTCGAGGGACTGTCTGAACTCCCACTCAGTGAGCTCAGACATGAGTGGATTTGGTCTTGCCTGCTGGCTGTGCTTAGAGCACTGAGTATGTTGATAGACTACACCTAAGAAAACAAAGCTCTGTTAATAGCAGAAAAATGATAAAGAGTGGCAGCTGGTGGCGGGTAAACACTATAGGGAAAGAAAGAAATGACTGCGATACAAAGCTTAGGTGGGGAATGTGTCAGATCTGTATGGTAATGCTTGTGTGAGGTAAGACAAGTAGTCACGCGGTGGTGGGTCCCACATAGCAGTAGCTGGTGAGTAAGCCTGGCGCAGGGCTGACTGCGAGGCGACCTCTCCTGTCTCTCCTGACTGTTGTTTTGCATTCTTCATAATTAGAAGCGCCCAAGCATGCCAGGCATTCCTAATAGAGGTGTTTTACACTAGCGGCTGACACCATCACTCAATCTGAAGCCAATGGTCCTTTCCCAAAGGTCAACAGCTCAGCCTTCCCCTCCTCTGAGCTGCCTCCTTCCCAGAGATGGGGGGGGCCCACTCGTCAGTGTGACAAAGCCACACGCCTCCTTCTTTTGTTCCCTCCCTCCTACCCTACCTCTCTAGACCCTGACAACCAGCACTGGGGCTTGGTACTAGTTAAACCAATACTCCCTATAGTGACGGATGACTCCTCTGCTCCCTATACCAATGAAGATGAATGCTAAGCATGAATTATTAAGGGCCAGAGCAGAGTGGAATATTTTGATATTGAACCCCTCATGAATAATTCCAGCAGGGCTACCCCAAAATGAATTACCTTGTTCTCTGTGTTCCGCAGAGGGAGATGCTGCTCTTTTTCTCCCGGGGTTCAGGTAGTGTTGTAGGAGATGTTGCATGCAATAGACTGGATATGAAAATCCACTGCACACCAATATTTGGTATTGTGGGCGAGGTGAGAGCAGCCTGAGATGCAAAGTGTTTGGACAGTGCAGGATTGTATATTCCTTTTGATCCAGTGGTCGAAGACAGGTCCACAGAGAGAATCATACTGAGATGAGAAGTGTGAGGAATGCAGAGGGGGGGCTGCAGTGATCGGGATGCAAGGGTTGGGGTTGCATGTCCAATTATCTAGCAGGCAAGGAGAGAGGGGAGCTGGCCAATTAGAGGAAAAGGAGAGAGACCTCTGCCATAGTCCTAGTATACTGGTATATACTCCCACAGAGAGACAGAGGGGAAGAGAGACAGACAGACCAGATAAAAACATAGCCGTCAGAGACATAACCAGGAGGAAAAACTGAAAAAAGGTCAAGTTAAGACAGAGAAAGAAAGAGAGATAAAATATATTTCTGAAATCCTTTCTGAGAGGCAGGGGAAGGAAAGATGAGGATTCTTTTTCATGTAAGGGAGTGGTGTTGCATGATCCCAGGCTTGCCAGACTGTATAATGTAGCATATTACTGATGACTTTATTATGATAGGTTCATGACTAGTTCTGCTAAAAAAACATCTTTATTTTTGTATGATATGAGTGAATCTGGGTAAATTCATGCATTTCACCTGCTTTTCATTCCCTGGCAACATTTCAAGACCTTGCCGTGTGGGTTGCAACTGTTAAAAGAATTTACTGTAGTGTGAATGCTGGAATATGATCACCATTTAATACACTCAATCTTTTGACAGTAAGCTTGTGAAAAATGATGATTATAACCTTAGAGAAACAGCAGCCAGCCAAATCCATGACTGAAAAACTCTTAATAGGGTTATTACTTAATAAATAATGTCATGTATCAACCTCTACAAAGCTCTCCATGCTGCTGCCAGTGTTCATGAAGTTTACTATAATTTACAGTGAGGCTGACTATAATGACCCTCTCTGCTAAAGAAACTTATCAAAGTGACTGGAGATTAAGACCAAGGGTAAACAAAGAGGAAGACAAAGTCGGCTTTTTACTAATACAGTGCCATTTTCTCTTTCCCTCAATATTTAATTCACTGTCCAGTGGAAAGATGCTGTTGCAATATGGACCCTCCAATACATCTAGTGCAGATATAAATTTAACTATTAATAATTAATCTATTTAAACTTTCTAATCAAGGAGGTTGATGACAAACTGACTTTCAGATGATAATAAACAGTTCAACTTGACAGTACCTAAAGTCTTTAAAATGCTCCCGGTTTGAAGTAATTTGATCTGGTTTTTATGAGGAGATTCAATGGTTGGAAAATTAGTAAAAGTTTAATTTCAAAGCAAATGTTGAATTCTCAAGATTAATAGTTTCTTTTAAAGATATATACTTAGGAATAGTCAGTTACCGTATAATGCACAGGCATAGGCATGAAAAATAAAATCAAGTAATGATTAACTAACTTAGTCATCCACCCACATCAAGGATGATATAAATCACCTAAAAACCTCAACTGTCGTAACAACTCAGTTCTTGTAAAGCCTCATATTCCAGTAAACACTATTGATATTTGTGGTAACCCATAGACCTTTCCACTACCTTCAAAGTCAGTCAATTATTTAGCTACTTTCCTCTATTATTTATAAGCCCTGACAGTGAAGAGTGATTGCTCACTCACTTCAGGAATGTCTGGTGAGTTCTCAATGTCTCATTTAAGTCTAAGCAAATTGAGGGGTTTTGGGCTAAACATCGCTGCGCTCAGTGGCTAAGTCAAGTCCAAACAGCGGATTCTGACGCTTCAGACCAACTGTATAATTTCTGACACCACAGGAATGGAGCCACAGCTCTAAACTGAGACAATTCTCGCTGGCTTTGAAAGAGGAGTCTGATTGCCAATCGACTATCATACACCGCGATAACGGAAAATGGTCTTCGCTGCAATCACGAAAGTGGCATTCTCTCTTGAGGCACCTGCATTGCAGATTATCATCTGCTTTGAAGGCTGGAGGACATGCCCAATCATCATCAAAGCAGCAGTCTCCATTTCTGTCTTGCAGGAATGCTCCTCTCTGATACAGAGAAACATTTAGGGGCTGCAAACAGGATATTAAAGACCTTAGTCCTCTAGTCTTACAGCTGGCTCCCAGTACAAAGGCTCTCGCAAGCCAATAATTAGCCACAGGTCCACTTCACACGCTCGCCCTGACCCCTGACCTTTTTTACTCACCACTACTTCCTGTGTGCGTATTTAGGGTCCTGTTGTAAATGACCCTTTGATCAAGGAGCAGCACATATGTTTAATATGTGCAAAGCCATTAGTAGTCCTTTGTGCTTTAATACATCATAATTTGGAGTTAAGCAGACAAAGGTCAAGAGAGCACTCTGGCCTGACCGAGGAAGGCCCCTGGCACTTGATCAGTGGTCAGTCTTTAACACTCTCTTCACGGAGAGCTAGTATGCCGGCAGAGAGAGGGGTGGCACGGGGCTGCTTGGCAATGTGTGAAGCAATACAATTTACTTCTCATCAGAACAGAGATTAGAAGTAAATGGGAAAAGGACAGGGTCATCAGTCTCTCAGCCCAAAGGCCACTCCTCCTTCTTGCAAAGCCACTTCCACAACTATTCCTCTATAATTATGTAAATAAAAAAACATACAGTGAATGAGCAGAAATGAAGCATGATGTCAGTTTTTCTACATGATATATGAAAGAAAAAAAAGCTGAGGGTTAATGAGGAGTGAGTGTTGAGAAAATGTGCATTTGTTAAAGGCTTTGTGGGAGAATTACTGACATGTGCAGCTATTACAGTTGGATGTACCTCAACACACAGACAAAGCAGCCTAACTGGTTAACTTTTGCTGGTCCATTGCGCATCAGCCATAACCAAAGCCAGTGTTTTATCTTCTCTTTAGTTTTGATCTCAATTCTCTCTGCATTTCGTCAGTCCTCTTCCTCTGCTCTATTCCCTGGCCCTCTGCCTCACATTCCATCTATCTCTAATGTCTATGTTGCGACTCTCAAAACCACATAAATTATATTTTACTCACTAAATCCTATAGTACGGGAAAGATTTCCCTATAATATAGGGAATACTGTGGCAAAAAAGGGCACATAATGGGCCCTTTCCATTTTAAGGTCACCCAAATAAAGAGTTTAATTATTGCAGGCGCACAGATGGGTCCAATGTAAATCATGAGAGGAGCAGCAGCTTGTTCAATGCACTTATGTGGATATCAATTGTAGACGTCAATAAAAATTAGTGCAAAGTCTTAAAGCACATTAAGAACAATGCTTTTTTACAAAGTTGTCTATTTTCGATGTTGTTATCTAGCTATTTCTCTGTAAACAACAGTAAAGCTGCATGGAGCATTCACTCATAGTCATTCAGCACCAAATACTATGATTTATGCAGAACCAAATAGCCTTAATAATTTCAGTCCCTTCCTCTGCACTCAAAAGATACTATAAAAACTTGAGACAGATAAAACAAGATGTATTAGCAAATGACATTGAGTAGGAGAGTAAGATTGTAGGTTGGCATCTGGACAGATTGAGATGTAAAATTTTACAGCCCAGCATCTGTCTTTTTTGTCCCCAGGCTTAAGAAAGACCCCGGACTGTGCATCTTTCTGATTGTAATCTGTGGGTGACCGCAATCAATGAAGGGCTCTGTTTGCCAGATCAATGGAGGACAGCAGTAGGTGATGAGAATTTATCATGCTGGAGTGGTTTTGGGTGTGTGCGTGGGTACATAATCACAACGCATCCTTACACACAATATCACCAGAGGAGCCCCCCATTGCTAATCATTTGACTGACTAGGAGAAATGAAGAAAGATTGGCGATTGTACTTCTCACTAATCACAACCCAGGAGCGGCAATCATAAGCAGAGAATATACACCATATGTATACATATGCATATGTATACATATGTATACATGTATACAAAGAAAAGTTGTTTTCGAAAAGAAAAATTTTATTACTTAATCTTATTTGATTATTAGAGAAAGCATTTTATCATATGATATATGGACTAAATGTTTTTATCAATTATTTTTTATGAAATTTGTATTTTATGAGAATAGAATAACAGTATTCACCTTTAGATTTGCATTTTTTTAAATACGTGTGGGCATTTACCTATTCCAAAATCCGATCTAAGCCTCAAATACATAGCATTTTAAGCATTTTAACTCGTGCAGTGCGCAAGTGCGAAAGAAAAACCAGGGTGATTATTTGGAGTTGAATACAAAGGCAAGAAGTGATGAAGGAAGCAGTGTCCATCCATAAAAGGCTGGCCATGAAGAGATGAGAGGAGAGAATGTAGGTTACTAATCCTCCCCAAATTAAAGCCATAAAAGAGATTATGTCTACCAAAGCTCTCACTTCTAGGCCAGCACACTGTTAGCCCCTCTGCTCTCAGCTAGACTTACTTCGGTGTACTAATTTTTTCGTCTCCCACTTTAATTCGTGCAAGCGATGCAAAAAAAAGATAATGCAAATCAGATGTGTGTCATGGAAACAAAGTAATGAAAAGACAAAAAGTAATGGAATTTATGTGAGCTAAGTCTTAAATCTTGTTCAAATTCTAAACTCACGACTGTATACAAACGCACATGCACACACTGACACATCCTGTGTGTGCCAACGTGTGGGCACACGCATTAAGTACACTCGCCTAACGCCACCACCAATGCACTGCAATTAGCATAATAAACTGTGTGGAAAGCGCCATAGAAAAGACACGGGTGATGATTTACCAAGGGAATAAACCCCATGGAATATGCTGGGTTCGCTGGAATATGTGTGTAAACACTGCTTAGATGCTCTTACCTCCCTTTTAACAGCTGTTTAAATACAGCACAACATTCAAATGGCTGTTTATGCTTGAGCGAAACGCCACTGACCTTGCTTTCATCCTTGGGAGAATTTTAAAATAGAAAACCTCATCCAGATTGTGCATATGTTTAACACACATGCATAATGACCCATCTTCAAAGGCAAGAGGATTTCAGAACCAGCTATTTAAGAGGAGCTTTAGTGTCAAAGCATAGAGAACACCCGCAGTGACCTGACTATTTTAAGTCATGAACTTTCCCCTTTAGACAAGGAAGTGTCAAACTTTAAACAAAACCAAACACACACTCCAAGTCTCTTTTAACAGCAAGCCTGAAATAGGAGAACACATGATCCAACTTGTAATTAATAAACCAATCGTGAAACACACAGAAATTCCATCGGACTGATCAGAATGTGGGCTAATCACGCCTGTATCATATGTTGACCACATTTAAGTGAGTGAGAGAATACTCTTCCAGTCTGCAGAGCATTGACTGCTTCTTTTCATGTAATGAGGCTGTTCCATGCAACTGCTCATGGTGAACAGCACACAGATGAGTGTAAATACCGCTCATTCCCAGCTGCATCTTCTCACCGCACTGAGGGAGCAGTTGAGAGAAAAGTGAATGCTAACACAAGACCGGGGAGCAGATAACCTGAAGCAGTGCTCCACCAGCATGACGACTATTTGCATGTGGGCTAAACAGGAGAGGAAGGAAGGGAAACTACAGAATGCAAAATGCACCAGGAACCCACCTTTATCTCAGGTAATTACAGAGCCGAGCCATAAAATGAGTAGGTGCGAAGAAACATGTGGAGAGACAAGTGAGTTTAAATAGTGAGAGAGGAGGAAGGAAGAACTCACAGACAGATATGTTGTTGTCAGTTGCTTTTTTGACTTTTTATCTCATGAGGAAAAGTTACCCAAAGTTTCCCTTGAAAAGAAGTGTTCAAAAGAAGGAGGATATCCTCAAATGACGGGTGCTCTTTTATTGTAAACCTAATTATCACTAACATATCTGCCAGAGAATAAGACCTCAAAGAAGAGTTTTGTCAGAGAAAATACATAAAAGATGAAAAGAGTGGGGAATAGAGGAAATATTCACTTTGATGAGAACACATTTATGCTGGTTATGGATGTCTCCCCTGTGTTGTATTTCCATTGCCCTCCCCTCATGTTCAGTGAGAGTTTAAGGTCTTCTGGAATCTCCCAAATCTCTGTCGGCAGGAGGGCCACTTTGAGAGCAACCACATCCAAGGGGAAATGCCTGATGGGAATGCTTTCATCCTTCAGAAAGCTGTCTCACTCTGTACGAAGTTTAACATAACAGCGCTGACACACTGAGATTCTGCCCCTGAAGAGACGGCAGAGTTCAGACGGTTCAGAACAAACGGATCGTTGGTTTCCAAGAGGTAACTGTTTTCAGGTATAGTAGCTGTGCAGAAACACATAAATAAAAGCCCTTTTACTGTGAAAGTCATTACTTCTGACAAGAGCAGAGGGCTCATTAACAGCACTACTATCATCTTGTATGATAATCTATGCCCACCTCATCCCTCACTCTCTCCTCCCTGCTTTTCTGAAAGGTTAAGAGGGAGGTGATTTGTTATAAAGAGAGGATTAATCCAGCTGTCTGACTACCACTTGGCTGCAGGAGTGTGCTGATAATGGTTGCCTTTGTACACAAAGTTGACATAGATATATCAACAGTATCTATATCAATTTATCCAATAAAGAGGTAGATTCAAACTGGAGAAAAGCAATGCCACACAGATTCATCTTCAGTGAATCCACTTGTTCGATACAATCTGAAATGAAGAATCTTACGCAAAAGAAAATGGGCCCACGACATACCTGCGCAAACACGGTCCATCACATGTGAACACTAAACCACACAGATCAGCCATATTCATGCAGTATGCAGGAATGGGCAAATACAACACTGATACGCCTGCCTTGTCACATGGCTCCACTCTACACAGTTCACAAACTATGACATGAAATGTGTTGCCTATCTCCCTTTATATGATAACTCACTGAGGTTGACGTGCTGGAACCTAGATAAGCCAAGTCAGGCTCAGAAGATAAATGGGACAGGGTTTGCAGGGCACCGCTGCTAACCTATACTCAGTTTATTTGGGGACAGTCTGGCGTGAAAGTGAGGATATGGCCCAGTGATCTTTCTTGTTCCAGGTGAGGGCTTTGGCTATTACATTTAGTTTCATTACAGCAGCAGCTGACATCCACATGCAGGGCAACCCAGCAACAATGAGAAGCACACTCACACAGGTGATGGGGAGGGAATAGCACTAGAGACTTTGATATAATGTTTGAGAATAATTGAACAAGCCAAGAACCTTTGTTTATGTGGTGAACGTTGGACTGGGCACACATGCCCATGTTAGGCAATGGGGTGATTCATATTGAGCCAACAGTTTGTCACTACTGGCCACTGACCAGCGTCGCTGGTGTAGCTGGAATTTAAGCACACCTCAACAGCAGCTGTCAAGAGAGCACGGAGGTGGCGGTGTAGTGGAAACAAAATCAAAATTGGCAGGCCTACAGAGTCAAATAGACCGTTTTCCGGTGGAGAAAAAAAAAAGGAAAATTGAAGAGATCCGCGTTGGGAGAAAGCAATTCCCCCTTACTTTCTGCTAGCAAATCCAGTCAATATAACTTATGAGACTAAAATTGTACAGCAGGTCACCTACTGCAGCAACAATGAATTACAAGCCATTACGGATAACCGATTGTCACGTACTGCTCTAGTAAAGATAGCTTTGGTCACAAGGCCAACCTTGGCTACCCATTTTTCACTGCTTTATATGTATATATGTATATAACACAGCTTACTGATGAAACAGATGATAGGCAGGGATAAATGGTTAGGCTATTCCTCTGAGTCCTCTATTTACTTCTATCAGTGGAATCCACCGTCAGTGTAGTTTTTTCTGTCCCGGAGAGACTCAGTGATTTCACTGAAGGTAAGACATTACAGTCAGGAATAATAGTGTACAGGCAGGGAGGGAAGCTCAAGGATTTTCTGCTGATAGATGAAGAGACTGACAAGTGCCGTGGAACACTGCTGATACGTGGCTAACTGCAACCGAGGGGGACCAATTAGTTATTAGGAAATACAATCATTCACACTTACCTGAAGATAGTGATTAAGTATCTTTCGACACTCGTTTTATCTGGGAGTGAGTGTGTATGCGTGTGCACATGAGGGAGGTGGCCGCATGAGAGATATAGGAGGAGGAGGAGAGGTTGCACACACATCCCACCAGACTTTGAGGCACGGTGATGAAGTGTGGCAAACAGACCTTATTAACACAGTGTAAAGCTTCGAGGCCCTCCTGGCCCAATCTCCACCTAAACACAGCAAAACAAACAGGGTGACCCCGCTTTAACCCTGACTCTGTCCATCCATCACCCAGTAGCGCGCTCACACGCACTCGCAAGCCCACACACACACACACACTCGCAAGCACACACACACACACACACACACACACACACACACTCGCACGCACAAACAGGCACACACGCGACTGAAGCCCATATCTCTGCACTGACGACTTCAGGCCTACCCTGTGGAGAGATTCATTCTGCCTCACCCCATTAACAGTTCCAGCTCACACACATAGTTCACACCACCATCAGTCTGACAGCGCTCCCATTTATGAACAGGTTCATATGATGTCTTCTTTTTTTTTTTTTTTTTTTTAAGTAAAATATGCTTGTAAATTGGTAACAAACTCACAAAGAGCAGAGGTTTAAGGCTTACGGGTTTACATTCGATGGCTTTCCACCTGCTCAGTAACAGAGTTGGAATCGTAAATGTGCGCTAAGAAATAGCTCCACAAGAATTTTTCCTTCTTTCCTGGAAAAAAATTTTATTGTGAAAATGTACCTTCCAACATTTACCAGGAATTTCTCCTAACGAGGAGAAAAGGCTATAATAATATCTTTCTTTTGACAGCCAGCATTACTTCCAATGTTCTCCCTGATCTCTTTGACTCTTATTTCCCCATCTCTGTTTATTATATTTCTAAACTATGGGTACCAACCGGGGTAGTTAGATGGTACCTCCATGCCTCACAACACCAGACAGACAGATAAAAGATAAGGGCTTAGACAGTCAGACGTGGTCAGTAAGGCAGAGGAAATCCCTATCATTTGTCTAAGGCCCTGCAGACGTATGTTCAAGCTCAAGTCTCAACCCCCCATCTCTACTCTTCGCTTCTCTCACTAGTTTAAGGTTCATGTGGAGGTGAGGGTTCCTACCTCCCCTCCCTCTCCAGTGACCCCTTGCTCTGTATGTGTCTCAGTGCAACAAACCCCCTCAGGGATCGACCTCTTTCTCCTACAAAAAAAAAAAAAAAAATACACACATACACACGTGTTGCTTTTACATGCTCTGCAGGTGTTACAACAAGCATACAAATTCCCAGCACATGCACACACACAAGAGGGAAATGGTACGGGCATTGTTCCTTTTCCAAGAACTAAAAGAGGTAGGCGCAGACATTACTCTTACTCTGATGCCTCTACCCCACTTGACAATACCTTTTCTAAGCCTGGGTGAAAAATAAAGCAAAAGACCAGGGCAGGTACGGTCTGTGCCCTATTGTTCATGAGTGGATTTAGAGGACTTAGACAGTGCTTAATTTGCCAGAAACTTTCAAAGGAGGTACTTATTGTAATGTGATCCTGGATGGCGCAACAGCAGAAGAAAAACTAGTATTACTGCTTGGTGGGAGGGCGTTTCAGGGCAAGGGGCCTGGGATGACCCTGTGATGCACAGAGAGAACTATCAGTCAAAATGCCAGAGTGACTTTAAATCACCAAACATCTCAGTACTCTGCCTGTCTCCAAACACATGTGAAGAAGGATATTTCACAGTGTGACATGCTGTCTAGGTCATGCGTGTATTCCCACTTACCGCTTACCCATAAACCCTGTAAATGTGTTTTTTTTTCTTTTTTCTGGACTTTCTGTGCTTTTTAACCAAATAGTTCCTGCGAATAAAAAGGCTCTAGAAGCCAACCTCAGCAACTATTTTTGTCTTCACTTGTCCCTCCAGAGGGAACAGATTGCCATGGCCACTGATGAACTGATAAAAGCTGATCATGACCATCCAGTCTTGAAATAGAACTACACTCTCTTCTGCCCCAGCCGCACATGAGTGCAGTTACCTTGTGCACGCACACAGATAATGCTATGCAGGCCAGAGAAGCCCAATCAATTTCCATCATCTATAATCAATGACAGACAGTATTAAGTTTGCTCAGCCATGAAAATGTGATGTGTGATTTTTAACCGTGTTACTGGGTGTCATTGCAGGGAGAGACAGCAATGTGTCCTGACCCAGCTGCTTCACCTTTCAGTGCCCTGGCAGCAACCCTTGGTGTGCAGTGGTAATGAGAGGGCAAGGGGACAGGCAGCCTGGGTTCACCCATGGAGCAGGGGGCAAGGGGCAGGCAGAAGAGGGCAAATGATATGCAGGCCTGAGATGTATACTAAAAAGACATCAATTACATATTCCATTGCCAGCAATCTTTGTCAGTCCCATCATAGCTAATAAAATTGCCCTGTGATCCAAAAACCCTGCTGAGCAGAGAAAATCTAGAGGGAGAGTCCTGCATATCTTAGTCCCTCTGTCAAAAGGCAGCACATCTCGACATTAACTGCTCTTGTCACCTTTTGTGGGGGAGGCTGATACGAGGAGGGAATTTCTTTCCATCACAGCAGCAAAGAAGAGATGAGCAGAAATAATTATTATACTCCTTGGAATATTATAACTTTACATAATGAATTTAAAACTAGATTGATATTTAACATTAACATACAGATGTTTTTAGATTAAGAGAAAGAGAAGGAGAGTGCACATTAAGTCCTTTACTCCTGCAACGGCAGCTCATTCCCCCACAGGACTGTGGGTTTAGTGACAGCTTGAGCCCTTCACTAAGATGAATGGTTCTGTCCTACCCAAGGCCTTTTAATTAGCTCCACAAGCTGCCTTTTATAAAGAGCACACACAAAAATGCACCCGCACACATGTGGTGTTATGCACATGTGTTCGCAAACATGTGGCCACAAGCAAAAGCAAAAAAATCTATATTAAAATACAAATTTTAGGTTTTGGGGAAGTTTGAATGTATGAATACTTTAGTGAATTTTTTTTTTTTTTTTTTTGGTGACAGTAAACATATACACAGTAACAGACAACAAATACGTTTGATAAACCCCAGCCATCAATTATGTATAACCCAAAAATGTGGGTGTTAAAAAGTCATTTCCGTTGGGTGAGATCAATCCATCATCATGTTAACAGCAGAAAGGGGGGGGGGTAGCAGTAGTGAACTGGGGGAGGCATTGGAGGGGTAAGCAGCCTGGTAACCAGACGGGTGCCATCAAGACCAAGACAGGAAGCAAGAGATCACACTCCTCCTCCTCTGGCTCCCTTCCATTCCCTTCCTTTTTTCCCTTCTTCTCCTCCTCCTCCAAGGATCCTCCTCTACACATGGAAGGGAACGAAGCGCTCCATCCACCATTAGAGCGTGGGTGGGGTTATAGCACAGCCTGGGAAGGCTACAACGCACCACCAGGGCCATTCCAATTACAGAGTGACTGATACCAGATGATGAAGCTTGCGGCATCTCACATTAACATCCACCATATCCGCAGCATCTGCCCAGATGAAGGGGTACGGAGGGACACCGAGCTCCACGCACATGCAGTACCATCCAATTAGTAAGGCTGCCAGCTATCCAGCCTTGTGTATGTGGGTGGAAAAAAAAAAAAAAAAAAAAGGAGACTGCCTGAGTATGAGTCTGTCAAACTTGAGCCACCGGGGGAAAGAAGCTGTTATTGTGCTACATGCTTTCATTAGCAAAAGGTCCTCTGCTTGGATGCAGCATACTGGCTATGCTTTGTGTGTGCAAATGTGCGAGAAAGAGCAAGTCATAGAGAAAGAAAAAGAGAGAATGTTTCTCTTTTTTTTTTGGTGCAGCCAGAGACGGTCAATGAAGTGCACATAATGGCTTGATCTGCCAAGCTCTTCCTCTGGAATGTTCACCTTTTCATCCTCCTTACCCTACTCGTTCAGCCACTCAGACACACACACACACTCAAACACACACACACACACTAACACACACACATACGCACTCACTCACGCACTCATATGTGCATATGCACGCATATACACACATGCACACACAACATATAGACAATATGAGCAGCAAAGGGGCTTACAGTACGTCTGTCCCACTGCTCGAGCAAACACAATAGCCTCACACAAGAAATCAACATCCATTCTTGAGTCCTGTCTCGAGGTTTGTTTATGGCCCTGTTGTTTTCCTCTGGCTCGTCTTTCGCTCTCCAATTTCAATTTACTCAGATAATCACTAACACAAAGGAGGGCAGTGTGTCAACACCCACCGGCCTTTGAATCGCAAACTGAATGTTAGTTTAGACATCTGAGAACAGCTTTAGAGTCAGCGCGCTCTGCACCCGTTCGTTGCAAGCGTTTGGCAAGATGTAGGACACTCAGATGTATGAGGAAGGGATGGAAAAAACACGCAGCCCAATTTGACCGTGGGATGACCCAGGCTGCATCACTCCTGAAGATATGGAGGTGCTACAAGAGCAACTTGATGATGACAAAAAAGTGAGCACACTTTAAAAAAATAAAGCACTTAAATGTAATCTGTACTGAACACCTTTGGAAGGTATGTGTTTCTATCACACGTTTCCTAACCCAATGGAAATAAAATAACCTTTTATCAGATCTAGTTTAAATACTGACAGTCCTATAAATCTGTCATGTGCACTGTGAGTAACTGCATTCCATTACCTCAATCCTGACATTTTCTGTCTGTGTAGAAAATGGTCATAGCTGCCGGGCAAGTCAAACAGATTTGATTTCACTTATATCTAGTAACAGTACGTTTTTCTTTCTCCTTTGCTGGCTGTAACAGAATATGCCTTGTTCCCCTTGGCCTCAGGAGAAATCTTCTGCCTGGCAGGTCTAGAGATGGACAGAGAGAGACCCGACTGACTGCGGCTGGCGGCGGGTCTGTGGGGAGCGGGTTCATCAGCTCTCTGTTGGAGGGGGAAAGGGGGATGGATGGATAGAGGGGAGGGGCGATGTGGGTAGGGCAGGGAAGGGGGAAATCAATAAACCAGCCAAGTGTATCCTTTCTCTGCTGCGAGCTGGTCCAAATTTCCGTTTTCTCCCTTGCGCAAAAAGGGGACGGTCCATAGCATCCAAATTACAGAACCACACAGAAAGAGATATCTAGGGACAGATATTACAGACCAACTTGGGAGGACAAAGAATCCAATCATATGCCACAGACAACTTTTTTTAGTTTTGCAGCAAACATCTAGCCCTAACTTATTATCGTGTGAGGGTTATATTGCTAGATATATCTACAGGCACAAACACACACCAAAACCAATATTACTGAACGAGCCACAGGGTGCTTGTTCGAACACATCCATGTACAGTATTCTCCTAAGGGGATTTCATTCATTCCATTAAAAGCACAGACTTCCTTTATTTTCTTTGGTTTCCTCACATTGGCATTTCTTGCCAGAATGTCTCAGTGTGCGTCTAATCCTTCTGTCTCTGAACTGTCAGTACGTGGAGTATAAAAAGTCCTGATTATGACGAAACATAAAGAAAGCTGGACTCCTGGGGGATGACAGTAAAAGACAGCATCCCCTGACAAGTGCCCTGACACCTCTTAGGGGACAACTCAGGAAAACACACACAGCGAAGAAGAGCTCTTCCTCCAACTGAAGAAGTTATTCTGCATTTAAAGCTGGAGGCAAAACATATCATGTCTGACGAATTCTAAACTGTACAACCACTAGATGGTCAATGTGTTCAAAGGGCATATCTGTTAGCAGCGTCATTAAGAGAGAATCCATTAGTCAAGCTGGAATTGGGACACTTAACCCCTGTCCAAGAAGTCAGCAAATGACCTAATCGATTCCTTCGGATCCGTAAAGAACAGCAAACAATGGCCCACAATCACTGTGAACCCAGTGCTGAGGGCACGGCCGAAAGCCTCTCCCACAATGTCAATATTGGAGCCACTCGGCCCTGATAAGAGACCAATGGGTAATAGCGTTGACACTGTTGTACTTTCCACATAGCCTGATTCATAAAGATGACTTCATATCCTGTTTATGATTGTTCATCTAGCCGGGTCAAGAATCCTTAATCAGAGCAGATGAAAAGATGGCTCTACTTAGGCTTTGACTTCCATTTAATAAAACACAGAGGGGACCACAAAAAAGGGCCCTCAATTTTCCTCATAAAACCTAAAGCTCTAAGGTGGCAGCTAAAATCATTGATGCTGACTCTTTTCAACAAAGCCATGCCACTGTTATTCAGACTTCATCTATCTGAAAGGGCCATGTTTGATGAAAGGACAGCTGTCATAGTGGGGGACCGGCATAAGTAGTGTGCTGACGGAGTGATGCTGAGAGAAAAGGAGGTCATGTAGCTGAGAGGCACTTAGGAGCCATGGACCAAGGGGGCCAGGATATTGTTCGTCAACAGGACTAACCCCATGGGGCTCACAGAAAACAGTCTGGCTCTCATTTAGCCTGTCCCTGTCTCTCCAAGTGGAGCCACAGTACAACAAACATACCAGCACTTAAAAATGGATATTCAAAATAGAGATTCACTGATATGCTGCATGTTTTTCCGTTCCACGTATTATAGGTCATTAGGTCAAGAACATGTGGATTTTGAGTGGATGATTCAAGCACTGAACCAATGTTAAGATTACATATGCATGATAAACTGAAATGGTCTCTGTGGAGAAAAAGGGTAATATATGCATGTTTATACTATACACATAGACCAAAAAAATCATATAAATTAGATTTGTATTGGAGTATGAATCGGTTAAAATGTAACATCTGCTTAAAGCTGTGCCGGAGAACCTATTTTGGGAATCTAACTAACATAATTATACTGTAATAAGGGAGGTGTCCCCATTTTGACCAATTAAGACTAATTAAATATTAAGTAAAATTCATGTGTCAACACTCTCTGCTTACAGGATGTGACTATTAGGAACACAAACGGTTTTTCTCTGAAAGAGAAGCATTGGGTATTCCATCCGGCGAGAGCGACATTCACCAGATCCTGACACAGAAAGGCACCACAGACTGGCCAAGTTGTTCAACATAAGCCTAATATCTACAGCTCACAGACGTTTTCCTGGCATTATTTCTTGGAATATATATTTCAATTTTCCAGTTCTCACTCACTGCTATTTGAAGCCACCAAAGTGTGAGTTGGCTGGAGTAACCTAGCTTAAAAATAAAGGAAGTGTTGAACAAGCCAAGACATTAAAATTAAACCTAGACAGTAGCACGAGAAAACACAGCACATACTGGCATGTGTCTTGTTGATTTAGCATAACATGCAATCAAGTTGTTTTCACATTTTCATCTTTTTTTCCTGAGTAGGGCTTGAAAAAAAATACCTCATTTGAACAATAGAGCCATGATTGTTGTGGGCACATAGTGAAACTTATCTGTCATGTAGCCCCCTTCTAGCTTGCAGACTACAGAAAGAAAATAAAAAAAATGTCCTTCTGGTACAATGGCAGCCTTTGTCCATATGCAGGCTGATACATAGCAAACATAATGGTAAATGTTTGAGCAATGAAACTGAACCTGTGTTCATTACTCAAAGCCAGGCCCAACCTGCTGAGTTGTTCGGAGGGATAGGACAGGAAAGGAAAGGAAAGTGGTGGAATGTATATAAAGCATTTTTAATGCTTCATAAAATACCTAGCTATTATCATTTAAGCACTTTCTCCTTTGTTCAACTATCTGCTCTTTCATCTAGTCTGAGGTATAGTTTGTTGCATGATTTTTATTTATTTTTTTTCATTTCTAATAAAGGGAGTCTACAATATTTCCACATTCAGTCCTCTGGTGACAAAACCTATGTTTGACTTTTGTGCTGTGTTTGGATTTGGGCCCCTGATCTCTTACTGCCAACGCATACAGTACAAGGCCATAAGTCACTCAGCCTGCTCATTGAGGGAACGAAGGAGTATTTCTTTAGTGCACGTGTAGAAATAGCTAAGATGATGGAGGCTTTGCGAAGGACAGATAATGACTACTTTCTTTGGTTGTTGAATCTACCTAAAGGTCCCCTTTATTTAGATGAGAGCCCTCCAACATAAACGGACTTTGATATTTACGGGAGGAAAGCCAGAGCACTCCTTCTATCTCATGGGACGTTGATTTGGTACCAGCTTTTGACATACTTGTCCAGATTCAGAGCCATGTCCATGTTCACTCACTCACTGAGAATATCCAGATTTATCCTCTTTCACCAAATCTCAGGCAGGGATACAAATTGCATGTGACATCACTTTGTAAAGACACTGAGCAGAGCTGCAGCTTGGAAGAGGTATGGACAGGAGGAAGGAGAAGATGAAAGAAGGCACCAGGATGTCACAGTGCATCTATTGTGGATTTTTTCAAGACCCAACGTGCCCTTTTGTAGGGGGAAATCAACCATGCCTTCCTGTGCATGTCTAGTAATGAGGGTGTCCAACCAAGCTAACAACTACCAACAAGCCAATGAACACACAGCTGAAAAAAAATGAAAAAACATTGTCATGACATTTTTACTGCTGAGAGAAGCTTTGCTTAGTCTACCTATTCACATTGTATAGTCCTGGTCCATAAATAGATGTGGCCAAATGGCACAACATAAACTTAAGACTGAGTTGTGTCCCTCAGCAGCATCTGCCACAGAGTAAATCTGCCCACAGCCTGCAGCTGTCAACAGGAAGCCCAGAATGACCTCCACAGACCCACACACACGCCCACACTCAATAACACACACACACACACACACACATGCTCGAAGAGTCAAACACACTCACACACTCACGTCTTTCATCTGTCCATGATTGGCCCAAGTCCAGCACTAAACTGCATATCAGCTCCACTCCTTAATAATAAACGTTACTATTCAGTCTTATTCAGCAAAACTATGGATTATTATTACAAGCAAGCTGAATTGGTGAAATAAATTCTGGCAATGCACTGCTAGAAATAAGCAAATAAAAAAGTGCTATTGGACATTTTGTAAACACATACTATATTTAACTGCACTGCCAACATAGATACCCCATAGCAGAGTGCCGACAACTGCGCGTTCTCAAAGGGGAGAAGGGTTTCTGGCTTTTGTCAGGGCAATAGCTCCGGGCACCTCAAGTGCTGTGCCTCGATTGTCAGTTTGCTCATATTTTCCCCAAGCCTGGTGGCGGAAAATTTACAAGAGCAGTTTGTTATTTCATGGGCTGGCAGAGTCAGTTTTGCTGAGAGCCTTGTAAATGCCTTTTAGGACCTCCAATAAACATTGGGACTATGGGCACCTTAGAGAGTCAAGTACATGAAGGAGCAGTTTCCAATAATCTATCATAGAGAGACAGAGGGAACGGAGTAAAGTAATTTGTGTGCGTAAATGTGTGTGTGTGTGCATGTTTGGGACAGCCTCCTTTTTGGCCTGTAACAGAAAACATCATGTAGTATTTCATAATTTTCCATTTCCTGAAGCATTACAAGAAGATAAGATTGGCTGCTGCAGTGTTTACTGTACAGAATGGTTTTAGAAGTGTTTTGCGCTACAGCCTAAGCAACTGCCCTGAACAAATCATGTCTCTCATCACTCTTCATTAAATAGACCACTGAGCTGGACTGAGTCAACACCCTGGATGAAACAACAGGAACAGAAAACATGTACAAATACACGCACACACCGCCTAATTTCCACACTCAACACACATGAGCAAAGCAAGACAGACCAACGGCGATCCATTAACAGTAATGAGCATGGCAGTCAGGGGGATCTCAGGGTCTGACAGCGGTAGAAAGAACAGGGGGGTGTGTGTGTGCCCTGTCTTAGTGCCAACCTGCCATCTGCGCCCAGTGCTGGCTGAGTTAATGAGGGGATTAGACCCACATGCACAGCCCTCGGACAGAGCCCCTACCCTGCCACCAGCAGGAGCCCACCACACCGGCACTTTAATATGGAAAACATGACAGAGGCAAGGTGGGCTACTGTGCACATGCTGAGCAGAAACCCCACTGATTGTCGACTTGCAAGGACATGTGGGTTGTCTGTTTGGCCATTCTTTTATGGATGAGACTCTGTTGAGGTGTGAGTATGTTTCATGGATGTGCTAAGAGCAAACTATGAGCAAACAAGCTACAATGAGGCACTCAGCGCAAGGAACAGTGAGGATCACAGGGACTCTCTCCTCATTTGGTACAAACAAAGGGGCTGCTTGATTAAA
The DNA here is from genome assembly GCA_016859345.1 of Istiophorus platypterus. Lineage (NCBI taxonomy): Eukaryota > Metazoa > Chordata > Actinopteri > Istiophoriformes > Istiophoridae > Istiophorus > Istiophorus platypterus. Next base: position 7,658,822 of record CM029116.1, read on the forward strand.
GGAAACCAGGAGGCAAAACAAATCTGTTCACCTAGAAAAGATTAATACGAGGAGAAAGGGGCAATCTGCTGAACAAAGCAGGAATATGTAAGCAGCGTGGTTAGGCAGTGACCCCAGCCAGCACTTTGAGGAGACCACTGTTTACACCCAACACGCCATCAGAACACCCCCAAACCACCTCTTGAGACTGCATGTCCCAAGGCAGTCAGCACCTTCACACTGGCCCACAAGGAGCGTGAGGCCTCACAGCCTTTCCCGGCTAGTAGCCACATCTTTACGTGTCACTGACTTCCTGCTCACTGCCATCACCACCTCTGCTCAACATATATAACTGAGCTAGTGCTCCGTTTCAGAGGGGGTGAGGAGCGGATGACTACAGCCAAGGAGTGAAGTGACAAAGAGTCAAAATTACCAGAAAAAGGCTGATTGCAAAATAAATGACTAGATCAATGAATAAATCCACTGACCTTGGGTGCAATTAGCCCTTAATTTCTGCACACTATCTGCCCTGGGAGATACATTAATTAAAAAACAGGATAATGGAAGGCACCACGGGAGGCTTTGTGTTGAAATACCTGCCAGCAGAGAAGATCCACTGCAAGCATCCAGCATGAAGATTTTTATTCTAAGTATGCTGTGTATCTATACTGTATGTCAGAGCAGAGTGTAGAGGTGGTGGGTTGGATCCCTCTAGTCTACCAACTCTACACTGCAAGTGCAAAAAAGGAAAGTCCGCACCATAGGAAAAAAAAGACCGGCTGGCATTGTAACCAAATGTTCAAACCTCATGAAGCTCAGAATGTATTATTATGAGTTTGGGAAGTAATGAAATGTGAAATCGCAAAAAATATTAATATGCCACTGAAAATGCCTACCATTATAGGTATTATCCCCTAACATCTACCAGCATTCATGTTGGACATTTTAATTCAAACCTTTCATGCCCAATATTGCCTCCTGACCACAACGAGGAAACTTTAGCCACTAGTCAAATTGGGTTTTGGAAATAATATTAATCTTCCCTGCCCCCCCCCTTTTTTTTTTTTACTCTGTCCATGTCTAAGCTTGTTTCTGTCCACAAACTGCTGCTGGTCCTGCTCCCGCTACTAAGATGAATGTTCTTTCCCCCTTCTTTCCTTTATGGCTGTGGAAACCATCATTATCCTGCCCACCAACCACTGCGACAGCACTCCTCCGAGGATGTGAGCAGAGACGAAGTCCAGTTCATATAAACATCCAAAGGTCAGACGTAACCATAACCTTGATAGTCTTGACAGTCTTTCTCCTGTGTGCCATGTGAAGCTATAGCAGTCTTAAGGATAGTGTGCCAGTCTTCTCATGAAACTAAAGGGCAATTATGTTTATGTCATGACCGTCCCATTCTCCTCCCCCTGCCCCCTCCGGTCTGCCTGTCTCTCCACACTGGCTGATCAAGGCCCTGGGAGCCCTGTAATAACAGTGTGTTTAGACACTCATCACTGATTGTCAATTAGAGCTTCTGTCTCCTGTGACCCCACAAACACAGAAACTTTAAGGAGCTGCTGACAGGCTCAGTCGTGTCTACCTGGTTACTCACCGTACTATTAAAAGACTACGTCAACTCAAAACATCCACAAACTGCAGAGTGTCTCCAGAGCTCCGAAGTAAAAAGGGCTGAAGTTTCAAACAATGTTAGCAGGCAAGCAATAAACACTTAAGTACAAAGAGAGAGCCTAATGTCTGAATGCAGTAAGTGTCAAAAAATGAAATAAAATCACTGGATAAGGAATGAGCCAACACTTCTTGACCAAAGTCTAATAAAGAAAAAACAGACCAAAGAATAGGCTCATATGGAATGAATGGCATGGCTTTTCTGTGCCTCATATACAGCTTATCACACCACTGGCAGTGCTGGCAGAACATTGTCCAGTTGTGGTGTTTTATTGGAGGCTTGTATTTGTAAATGTGTCTGGGCTCCTGCAGTGTTGAGAGACACAAAGTTTAAACAGAGAAGCTGTTGTGCATGAGTCTGGCTGAGCTCCACTGTCCCCTCAAGCCAAACTACCATATTCACACTTTTTTTTTTTTTTCATAAAGCCTTATGAACTGGGGGCACACTGTGTGGGTGAATAGTCACTCTACCTCTTCACACACAGAGTACTTTTTTAAGAGTTCACAGTGTCAGCTGGGCTGAGAGCAATTGTTCCAATCAGAGTGCTTTTGCTTTATTTCCATCACTTTTTCTTGTCCAGCCTGCCTCGATGTCTTTCCGGGCTGCTGAATAGCTGCCTACACCCACTCTTTCATGGTGCCCTCTCGGTTGCTGGAACAGTGACGCCTAGGCAGGGCCTGGGTCTTAAATAAGGGCTTGAGGCCTGACACATGTGGCCTGTGAACTGACAGCAGCTTTGTAGCAGAGGCAAACGGGGTGGGAGTTGGGGGCCAGGGGCCAGGGACACTCGGGGAGGAGAGACAAGCTGAAGGAGCCCCTTGAGAAACAGCCTGGCCCAACAACCACAACAACACCTCTACAAGGCCCCCAGTCATCCAGTGGAGTTTTGCTGGAAGGAAACGAAGAAATGGTACCACTGCTAGATGCCAACAGGAATCAGGAAACCCTACGTCAGAGGGAGAATTGGAAAACTATAGGACAGAGGAAAACCTAAAAGCGAGAGTGGATAGATGATAGACAGAGGGTTGGAGAAAGGAAGAAAGAAGGTGAGGGGAGACTGAAAGGAAAGCAGACAGTCTTAATGGGCTGAGAGCTCCAAAGAAACCCCCTTTCTGTTTGTCACAGAAAGGAAGCCGGAATTAATTCTGAGGTAAACAACTTGGGTAAAGGCTGAGTAAAAGAGATGTGAAGAAATAGAATCAGACAGATGAGAGAGGATAAGACAGCAGCATGAAAGTGTACTGTGTGTCACAACACATTGCTGCATATACCGTGGTACCTGTGAAAAGGCCAGCAGGGAGATAAACACCGCCATAAGACGCGATAAAAAAAAAAGAAAGCAGCCAGATATAGTTCAATGTGGCAGCAGGGAGATAACGTAATAACAGAGATAACAACAAATTAAAGTGAAAATACATATGAGTCATTTTTTTTTAGAATTAGATAGGGATCAGCAAAATGGCCCTGCATCAAAAAGTATTACAGAATGGTATTACTAGTTATCACCTATAACATTTTAGCAAAAGCTCTACAAAGCTAAAAGAACCTCAGTGAGAGGAAAAAAAAAAAGAAAGAAAAGGCGAGGAGGAGGAGTGGGTGGTTTTCCAGGACAGCAGACAAAGAGAAAGACAATTACAGAGGCTCTAAAAATCTATTCACTGCATTTTGCTGGGAACTGTTCCTCCTCCATCTCTCTCTTTCCCTGCCCCTCTGAGTCACTGTGCACTCCCCTGGCCTGATCCCAGCCCAATCCACCACTTTACCTCCATCTCAGAAGATTTCACAGTTGTCAGTGAACACTGAATTTCCTCTTTCTTCCCACAAATGTTAACTGGGGGACATGCCAATATGGCGCAGAGATAGTCAACTGGCTGGAGGTGGGAAAATGTGTCTCTCAAACTGGCAAATGTTTCGCTCACGGTAGTTAGCATTCTCCACAACACCGAGTTAAAACACTTGGCAAACCGAGTTGGTTAGCAGGTGAAAAACATCCAGACTGGATTTTCTGTCCTTTAGAGAGCCAGAGGAGTGGCCACACCAGCTAATGTCCTTCATTTAACATTAGAACCAACAACCTATCCCTAACGAGACAAGAGACCTTCTGTGAAGCTAGAGATCCAAGTCAAAGGGCTCCCCCGAAAGACACACACATGCAGGGGCACACGAGCAAACCAAAGGTCGTGATGACATCCCCACCTGTCCCCAACTGATCAACTACTGTCCACACGTTGTAATGGAAGTCGTGTCTGTGGCTGGTCTTAAAGGGAGTGAGCGGGAGCAGACTCTCTGTCTAATTACAGTTAGAGGGGTCATTGTCCTTCCTGCAGCTAAGGTGGATTTATGGACATTAGATGCGGCCTTAATAAGCCATGGAATCTATCTGACAGAAAGAAAAAAAAATACATACAGCTGTGCAACATGGACAGTTTTGGTAACAAGACAAGAGACGGTAGCTAATGGTTTAAAATGCCACTGAACATTAAATCCCCTCTGTCATGTCGACAATTGTGCCCATTGATTCCCTCCTACAGCTGCAACACTGTTTTGTTTTCTGCACTTCACATCTCTGGAGCTTTATGCCATGAAGCTATGTCACTGGTATGTGACTACTGCGGGCGGAGGAATGAATTAGGTTTGGAAAATGGGGTCAGAATACCTACGCTGGGGTAATGTTCTCGGCATAGACAGCACCATGTGTTACCCGACTGGTTACCACTACACACAGAGGAGTGAGGTGTGGTAACAGTAAACAGCCCAGACACAGGAATGCACAGGGCAGTAAAACGCTATACAGCACCATTCATCACGGCATCTACACCTCGGCAGGGGCACAAATTTCCCCTTTCCCCCACACGCCCTGTTCCACAAACAGATTTCAGCATACTTTTAGTCTCCCACTGTCTATAATTCTGCACCATGTGCTCTACTGTTTATAACTGACTGTCCAGCGTTCTTGCTCTCATTCACTGATGCGCCTGTCTGAGAGGTTTTTATTATTAATAGCTCTGCAACTAAACCATTTGAGGTTTAGGGTAATGCCACACGGGCCACGGTGGTGGATGCCTTAGGGGTCACCTGTGGGACAGAACCTCCGGAAATGGCTCCGGAGTGGAGGGCTAGAGCAACTGAGGATTGAGAAACTAATATCAAGGCTGGGTAACAAAAATGTTTGGGGGACAAGAGATGTCGCTCTCAATGACACTGCGGTAACTTGCTCTGCATTAATAGGCAATGATGATGATATATGAGTCAAAGACTAACCTGGTAGATTCAATAAAAGCAAATGTCTGTGACAAATTAGAGGAGGTGCGGTCCATATACACCGCTATGGATCATTTCATCCACTGTCAACAGAGTAGGACAGCAGAAGTGAAAGCATCTGTGACATCCTGGAGATGGAGGTGTCTGTGTGTGCGTGTGTTTAAGTGTGTAAAAAAAAACAAAAACACTGTATGAGCCCCTCCAAACCTCTTTAGAGATAAATCCAAATATTTCTGGCCAACTTAAGAACTGTATAAATCTGTCCTCGGAGCCAGTCAGCAACAGACAGCCTCAGGGACAGACGTGTAAAGAAAAAAAAAAGAGCAAAGAGGGACACCTAGCAATCTACTCTTTTCTCCAAATGTCCTTCCTCATGGCGAAGACAATCACTGTTTATCTCAGTAAAGCTTTTAAACTTACAATCCCCACCTTCTCTGGTTTCCTGTATGACACACGATGGCAAAGAGAAAAAGGAAAATAATAAGTGTGAGATCCAGGTACTCATAATAGGTATCCACGTGTGCTGTGCTCTTTCCATCCTTTCAGAGATTCCCTGGGATATTGGAAAGGCAAATGGTTTTACAAAGAGCTGGGATTAGAACAGCGGTGAACGAGGTGCTTGAAGCAAAAACAAAAAAGCAAACAATGAGCGATAAGGAAGACTAAGCGGGGAAGATAATTAATGAATAGCTGCGTCAAATAATACAAGCTGTAACAGTGGGACCTCTTGTCCTACTTCTGCTGCGTATTATGCGACTGCACATGCGGACAGACGCGTGCGCACACACACACACACACACACACACACACACACACACACACACACACACACACACACACACACACACACACACACACACACACACACACAAATAAGGGGGAGAAGGGGGAATTAAGAAGCTGTTCCAAAAGGAATTTAATAGTGATTTACCAAAAGACTTTCCCATAAAAAGTCTTAAGGAAATATAATATGAAACAGCATGGGTCATTGAAAAACACAATTAGAATAGGCAAAAGCTGGCAGACAGAGACCTTCTTACAATACTGCCGTTGAGGTCACACTGCATTTGAAAAAAAAACAAAAAACAAAAAAACCCCCCCAAAACATTGGTCAAATAGTGGTAAAGCCCAAAACTTAAGGTGATGTGGGGGTCAGGGGGGTTCAGGGATTTGTCCTGCAGAGGGGGTTTTGGAGTTCACATTTCTTTGTTAGGCCGTGGCAGCTAGTCAGAGCCACAGGGGGAACCGACATGCCCCAAAAAAGTCTGGACAGAGCCGAATGGTCTGAGAACTATTTTATATGGAAATCCTGAAAACATGCTAGTATTAAAAATGCAACTCAGACGTGAAAAAAAAAAAAAAACATCTATTGTGCAAATAATGAAACCAGTTTCTGAAGTTGCGTATTTACTATATGATGTGATTTGTAAATTAATATTCAAATATATTCAGTTCATGGTTCCTGCCTTGAATTATATGAGGTAATTTTGCCACTGTTGAGAAAATGCCTTATTTCTGTGGCAGGTAATTGAGAGCAGTGATGTGAATAGAGTGTCGGATATGGTGAAGGCCTGACTCTCCCCCTGGCGTCAATGTCTCTCTGAGGCCCAGGAAAGAACCATTGTTCCATCAAGGGACACAAAAAAAGGGATTAATTTGAATTTGGTTTACAATGCCATGCCTTTCAAGTTAATCCATCTGGCCTGTGCCCCAGAGTTGCCAGCTACTCCCTCCATTCCCCATTCATTCTGCCAGGAGTCTTTGTCTACAGAAGGGGTAAATGTCAACTCTAACACTACTTGGACATATAGAGTCCTGAGAGATACTGAGACAGAAAGAGAAAAATGAAGACAGAAAGAAAATAACCTGCGTTTAGAGAAAAAAATATGATCTAATCCTTAAAGTTGATTATATTTAGTCATTATTCTCAGATCAGTCTCCCTCCCATTTTGTGTGACATATTTATGATGGGTATATACAATCAGATGTATCTGTTGATAACATACACAAATAGAAAATCTGTCCACATGCAGAGGAATTATGCACAGCAATGCTGTAATTTTGCTTGAGCAGATGGCAATCTGGCACAAAGATTTTTATTAATAGCAGGCTGTGTGAAAAAAAACAAAATAGTCATGTCCTTCCTTCCTGTGAAGTTACTAAGTGGCCCACATTATCTGGCAACCCCGCTGAGAGTATTAGGATGAGTCTCTTCATACATTCATCTTGTCTGTTTCCCTCCCTTCCCCCAGAAATCCAGATTCTACCAAATCGGATAATATAATAGGCGGCTAATTGGTTACTGTTTGACACACTCTCCCTCAATTCTACAAACCATTGGGCGGATTTCTAATATAAATATATATCTTGCTATAATAGATGTGTATGTGTGTATATACATGAACACACACACTATTCGAGACCTAAAATCATAAATTCGCATAAAGCTTTGTAGAATTGAGTGAGAGTGCGACTGTGAAGCTGCAATGAGAAAAAAAAAACAACTTTTTCTCTACCATCACTGGCCGTGATAGAAGTGCAGCCTCCCCTTCACTCTCTCCCTTGTCCTCTGGGTGCTGCCAGAGGGACAGTGAGACTACTGACCTGTGTTTTTTGCTGCACAATTCCCAATAAACCCCTGAAGGATGCACCGACGGCAGATCAACTGAGGACAAAACTGAGCAGTTAAAGCAGACATCTGCACGGCAAATGTGATGTGGAGAAACAACTGAGGGATACAGATGGGGTTTTTGAAGTTTCTTGGCTGTTACCTAGTTAACAAGCCTTTCAATTAGCAGGCAAAGAAATCTACGGCAACAAATATCACTAAACACAGAAAAACGGTTCATTTGGAGCTGAACTTAATTAATGCAATTTATCTAGCTCCCGAGAGAGCTAAGCAAAATACTGATAATATATACAAAGAACAACGGAGGGGAAACACAGATTTTAATTAGAGATGTTTTATCAAGCAACTCTACCATTTCAGCTGATGTCCTCCTGGCGCCACTGAAATACCCCTCTGCATTAATCAGGCAGCTCACAGTAGAATAGATTATGCATAGAGGATGTCACTATAACTCTCCACAGAATCTAAGACATGACAAAGACTCTTTCCTTTTCCTTATTTGACTTCATTTCCAATGACATTACTTCTTACTTTGTCCTTATTTTAGTTATGGGGTTTCAACAAAGTAGCATAACAGGCAGACCAAGATGATACAATATAATGATTAACAAAGCCGGCTTTGATATTTTATTTATGAATACAGCTGTTATATACTTTGCACGGAGCTTTTCAAAGGTTAGGATTTCTGCACAATTTTCAGATTCTTCCAACTTAAAAGGTGTTGTGAAAAACGGCTGTCAAAATGATGCCAATTTAGACTAACCACCTTCAACCTATATTCAAAACACCTGCGAAAGCTGCATGGTTCTTCCTAGAGCAAGACGTCATATGATAACTGAAAAAAATGAAAAAAGAAAGTTTGGTGATATAATTAAATTAAGATGCAAAATAGTAGAAGGGAAACTACGATGCCTAAGGGGGTACTGTACTCCAATTACAGATTTGGGTTTTTTAGGTCAAATCTCAGTAGTATAGCCAGGATTTAACTAATATTCAATTACACAGTGGCTTAGTTCTAATAGAAGCCAGCAGATTTAGCTGTCACTCAGTGTTTGACAGCATGCAGCATGTAAAACTGGAATAAATGGACACAGTGTTGTGGCCATGTCAGATGTGTTTAACCTAAAAAGACCCTGCATCCTGCTCGCACTTCCTGGTACACAAGCATGATGTCACTTTTGTCTAACAAAGGTCTTTTTTTCCACAGGCTTAAAAAGGTCAGTTTTATGTCCAGTGGCATAATAATGCTTCAACTTCTTCAATGCCGGCATTCTTCGGCATTAAATTTGAAACTTTACACTTTAGCAAGAAGTACTAAACATTGTAGAGTGGAGAATTAGAGAAACGCAGGGTGTACAGCCCCCTACACAGTAAGGAGGTATATTGAGGTGGACAGCTCATACCACCCCACTCTCATACACCATTAGCCCTGGCTCAGTCCTGCGCTGCACATTCCAGGCCCCCCGAGTGTGTCGGGGAAGTGGGGCCCCTCCACTGTGGATCTATCTATAGAGTGCTAATCCACCGCTGGGCCATGCAAAACAGGGGACGACCAAACATAAATAAATAAGAATGAGTTGAATCCCTGTCTACTTTTCCCATTTCAATCAAGTGCGGGGATGGAAACCAGACGGCACGGTCACATTCAGGGTCAGTCCAGGCTCAATTAGAAAGGCCCTCACTGAAAACAGTGTGTGATTATTTTTAAGCCCCTAAAGTGTCTCTGCCTGCTGGCTGAGAAGTGTGGAAGTGGGGCTCAGAAAGATTAAAAAAAAAAAAATTGGCTTTGCCCCCAAACCCGCCTTTCTCCCCAAACCGGCTGTCAAACTGTATAAAGTTTATAAACAGAGACAGACAGGATTAAAGGTGCAAGGAGGGAGGTCAAATAGAAGGGAAAGGGAGATTGAGGACCCCCAACTCTCTCACTGACAGATACCATTCACTGGCAAGCGCCAAGCTGGGGCTGATCACAAAGACCACACCGCTGTGGAAAAAATATACTGAAGACTGCAGGATCAGTAATGTCTGGAAACTAAAACCTACTGTATTTATCCTTATCAGTCGATTAGCATTCTGTTCTGGGCCAGTACATGCAGTACAATGATAGGCACCACACTGAGGAAAAAAGAGGGGAAAGGGTGGAATACATGTTGGCATTACTGGTTCATAAGGTTCACCTAGGGAGCATTATTGTGTAAATGGTAGTTACTGTACAGTAAAAACCCCACTTTTACAAATGATAGCAGCTGAGCCTCAGAGAGGGAGGGCTGTATCCTGAATCTAAGTGCTCTTCAGGGACACTATTCCTGCTTTTTGTCTACTACATCAAAGAGTTGCAGTTGAAGAGCATCCATTTCCATTGCTAAAAACCATGTACTCTGGCTATGAATGCATGATCCTGTAGCTATATCATATATCCTATTATTTCAGACACCATGTCTACCTCAGTGTACATTTGGCTTCCATAAATAACTGAAGAGACTTGCAGAGCAGTGCTCTATTTAAGAACTGGGGATCAATTTCATTAAAACCCTGCTTGATAGCGCAGTTCATTTGATTAACTCGATGACGTGCAGCTAGTTTTAAGCTCCACAGCTGAACACTATTAACGCATTACCTCTATCACCTTTCACTCACCACCCAAAGTGTAATTCCACCTCGAGTATCACGCATAGCACAACTGAATTTCATTACCTTAATACCAATACATGTAATGTTTGCAAATATGGCAATGAAATCTCCGTGGATCAGGAAAAAAGGAATAATAATGTTAATATTTTATTCTCTTAATGAATTAACCACTGCTTACTGTCTATGCTAGGGGCATTGTGTTCCTGACCCAAGGGTCAAACTGTGCCATTGCCCATATCAGCCTGAGAACCTCTTCTACCGGTCTAGTCCAGAGATATTTAACTCCGTTAGCCAATTACAGGCCACCGCTGTCAGCAGGACAGAGCAATGCTGAAGATCCCTGATGAATACAGGCATGTGTATAGGATATAAATTGGTTTCATCTGGAGTCTGCCCATTCATCCAAAGTGCACATACAAGTACGCACATGTGCACACTTCCACGCCCACACACATCCCCGCTGAAAGATATTCCCACGAGTCTCATCTGTCTCACTTTGTTTCACAACCTCACTTGTGATCGTTTGCAGAAAAAAAAAACTTATACAGCATCTGTTTAACTTCGCTTTACAAGAGTAGAGCCCACCAGTCTTTTAACTTGACATCAAAGCTGACCGATGAATATAGTCCAAAAGTACTTAGTAAGTATGCATCTTCGCTACAGACCAAGTGGAGGAATGTGACTAAGATGAACTGTTATTACTGTATTCTATCCTGTTTTGCAGTGGTTGTAACTCAGAAGAGTTCTAATATATATAAAAATCTCATTTTGCCCCATCCAGGCTCGCCGAAAAGAAAATCTGTTGCATCTTATGTGAAAACATTAGTAAATACTCTGGTATATTCAATTAAAATGACCCCTTTGAAAAATTAATCGATAATCCTTGACTCGTCCAGGAAATTTATCGATTCCCTTGACATTCCCTGTCTCTTCAAAGGTGCTGCCAAAATGCCAAGATGGATCAGAAACATTTTAAGATAAAATATTGTCCTAATATTCACTGAATTCCTCAGAAAACCCAGATGGTCAAGGTAATACAGCTATGTTCTGTATTTAAAGTCTAGTCTACCATTTTCCTCCAGAAAATCTTTTGTGTACAAGCTGGATAGATGCTCATTGTCCATCTGTGGCTGAGAGGATTAACAGACGGGCTAAGGGAGAGCCTTATCCCACCTTGCAGAGATAAACCAGACAGCGACACAAGGCGCTGCTCATACACTGCTCTACGGAGCAGTGGAGTGCGAGACAGAGGCATTTGAACAGAAAAGCCACACACAGCCTCCTCACCAGACTGTTTGTTTAAAACCTGCTTTGAGGGTTTACGCTCTGCTCTGCCTGCCCTCAGGAATGATCGAGCCAATGGCTATGGGCTGCACAGTTGTTTGGTATGGGCAGGATAGTCACCTTGATCTCTTCTCCTATGACACTTTCCAGACATCATGAGACAGAAAAGATGTCTCCCTTGAGAGCTTGCCTGACACCTACTCACATACTCTTGTCTTGTGGTAAATATATATATATGTGTGTGTGTGTGTGTGTGTGTGTGTGTGTGTGTGTGTGTAATCATAAATCCTGCCGTATTTAACCTAGCAGGAAAACAATAATCTGACAAGTGAATCTAAGGAATCGATTTCAAACCTAAAACATAGGAGAACACCTGCTTTACAGGTTCCCCAAGGATACAGCAATAAGTGTCAGGAAACCAGAATTTCTACAAAACTATCACACTGCCATATCACTGAATTCCACATTGTTAGATACACATGGTTGTAATAATTGTATGCAAAGACTTATGTGTACAGTTCTGTATCACAAAAAAGTTGATGCTGACATTTCCCTACTTCTACATGCCAAAGTGAATGTTATAGGACTTCTTACAACTTTATGGTCAAGATGAATAACATTTGATGTTCAAAATGGATGTATTTATAGTTATATGAGGACGGCTATAATAACATCTGTGTGTCTGGAGGACAAAGCTGGCTTTATGTGGCTTTGCCTCTGGGGAAATAGTTTGAATGTCGTGCGGGATGAAAGGAAACGATATTTTCTGATACAATTCAAGCCTGAAAGTACTGCAACAGAAAATCTTTTTGTAGCAAAGAAAATCTGAAAAAATGACCATGTCTGTCCAAGTTGTGTGCAATCTAGTCATTGCACACAAGTCATGTGCCTAAATCTAGTCATTGTTCTTACAGCACTGATTTGCAACAGTCAGGCTCGATTTTTTGCTACTTTTCAGAAAAGAACTTTCCCCTTTTAGGAAGGGCAGATTAAAAACAAATTCCTTAAGTGCACAAGGAGACACTAAAGAGGGAATCTGTTTGAAAAACTGTGAAAGTGAAAAGTGAAACTGTTATTCCACTATGTAAATGAAAAACTTCTCTTTTATATACAATCACCATTAAGAGGTGTGTATTTGTCTGTGTGTGTAAAACACTCTAGGCAATTACAAATTACTGATCTGCAGAACTGTCTCAACAATTGTTATTTACCAGGACCTTCAGTCTAAATTGTTACCTGATGGGATGCACATTTGGGAGAGAATAAGCTGGAGGAATCTTGATGGAGTCAATGTGCATAAATGATGAAATATGATGAAATATGTGTGCCCAATGGGCTGTAGGTAGGTGTAATTATGGTCCTTAAGGGATATTCAGTGTCATTATGGGACAACTTTAACAGCTGATTAGATCAGGAATACACTCACATTACTGTGATTCATATGTGGTGTAGGCTACAGCTTATAATCAAGACAGATAGGGAATAATATATTTAGAGATAGATGTAGAGAAGATACAGATGGTGCTGGTGACAAGAGTCCTTTCATCTTAGAACACTATCATTCATTTTGCATATGAAAAACTTCCCTGCCACAAAGAGGGTACCTAGTCAAGGTGACCTCTGGGGTGTGAAACATCAGTGGATCAGGTGCAGGCCAACTGTTCTATTGAAGCCGGGAAGCTGAAAGGAATCACAGCAACTTCAAAGAAACCGCCGGCAAAACACAGAAAAAAAAAGAGGACACTTAGGAGCAGTTGACATCAGTCAATAATGGACTAGGAAATAGATTCCCATTCTGTTGACCGAAAGCAGTGCTGGAGGGGTATCTTTATCCTAAGCCCCCCACTAGAGTACGATGGCCACGAAAGCATTTAAGAGCATGAAACACATTTAAGAGCAACTTGCAATTTGAACAAACTCTGCAGCACCAAGGGATGAAAGCCAGCTGTCAGGCTATAGTGGTAACTGAGTGCTTCACCACTGAGGACAGTGTCTGTTTGCCAACAGCAAATAACCGCCTCTGGCCCATTTAGTACCATCTCCTTTTCTGCAAACAAAACCCTCTGCCACTGAGATGACACGAGCTCTTCTCAGTGGCTACCACTATGCCGCCCGATCAAACACAGAGCTGGATGTGGAGCACGCCCAAAACCAACACAGTAAAGAACTCTGAACTAACCAGAGTACATGAGGACTACATACTGCCAGGCCAACGCAGAAGAATTTGAAGTCCCCTCTGGTGTGGGTCATTTCTGATCCCAACTTTGCAATGAAAGGTCTTCTTTTCGTTGGTCATGAAATCAAGTTTTATGAGAAAAACCAGGCAAGGTATAGAACTTTATTTCTTATTTTTAAAGTGATGCAATACTTGATACAATATGTTAAACATGAAGTCATGTCAGAAACAGAGTATGACAGAGGCAAAGTCCAAAGTCACATACAACAGACAGGGAGCTCGAAAAGTGGTAACAGAAAATAAACATCAGACTTAGTAACATGAACAGACCACTCCTTAAGTTTGTAGTGGATCAGAACAGGAATCAACCTGCTAGGCTTTCAAACATTATTGCTACACAGTGAAGCCCTAACACACAGGAAGGAAATATTCTTGGAGAACAGACTAGTTTAACATGGCCGTATGCCACGGGGCTGGCAGCGAGTGGAAAAAAAAACACAAGGAAACTTAAAAAAAAAGGCCTAGGTATAAGAGCTGAGGCTGACTATATGGGGATATCTCAGCTGGCAAGTGGTCAAACAACCAACAGATTTAGGCACATGTACCTATAAACACACATGCACTTATAAACAAATGTCAAACATACACGCACATACACACTCTCAGTCACACGCACACATGCATTCTACGGCAACATGCTTATAGCGAGAGAGTTGCCAGCTGTCGGAGATCTTTGAGAGAACAGAACACCACCTGTCCCCTTATCTTCCCCTCCCGAGCCAAGAGAGACTCTCCGTCCAACTGGAGCCACCTCCCTCTACTCTCTCCTCCCATGCTTAATGGCAGCTTGTCTGCTCTTTTCTCTTTGACAATTTATCCCTGTCTTTGTTGTTGCTTCCCATCTCTCCTTATGCGCTTTTGATCTCAAATCAGCAGATTCCATGCAATTATTTTAAATCACATCAAGGGTTTTCTGATGAGAGAGTAATCTAAATGCTCTACCTGTAGTCCTGGTAGTGATGAGACCTGATAAGGTTTAGATTTGTGTTAAGGATGGACAGTTTTTCCAGATGTTCCTCCTGTTGCTGCTAGATAGGAATTTGGCCATCAGGTCAGCGACAGTGTGGGCGGGATGGGGCGCAAGGTCAACTTTTCTCTGTCTCTGTGTTTACATTATTTCACCCTACACCTCTCTCCTCTGTGCCATTGTTTTGCTTTTGGTTAGCCGAGTATTTGGGTGCAGACAGGTTGATAGAAGCCAGGCTCAGGCATGGCCAAAGTCCAACCACAGCTAAACCCGGTTTAGCTGCTTTCTTTGTAAACACAAGTTAATGTGATACACTCAGAGCCCTTTCAAAGTAAGCATATTGGGCAACGGATTTTGGTCCGAAATGATAGCGCAATAAGTCCTGGTCTGGAGACTCTGAGGTTAAAATGGAGTTATTCAGCTCTGCTGCAGCCCATGTGCGGATGCGGAGCACACTGTTAATGGCAGCTTTGCTTGAAGCTGTTAACGTGGGGGAAACATTCTCTCAATCTGTGCTGGCAGTTGAACGGCCATCATTCAAATAACAGCAGCATGTGCAGTTGCCAGGTAACCATCCGTAGTTGAGAATGTGTATACGATGGCAGTGGTAATGGGCCAGAGTTCCTCTTGGTAACACAAACGTAACACACACACACACACACACACACACACACAAACCAAGACCTTCCCGCTCATACTGTACACACATGTACACACCACAGAGGAGCACGTTAGCCTGTGAAAGACTAGTGGAAGAAATGAGTGATGGCCCGACCAGCTGTCTGCGAGTTATGGTCTGTATTGTGGAGGCCAGGCTGATGTTTTTCAGACAACCTGAGCAGCACTATAGCAGATGGAGGTCACCACTGGGTAGCATAGCTAAAATTAACCCAACTGCTTAGCAGGAATTGAGCCGGGCCCCTGGGCCTGCATCCTACAGGATTGAGCTGGGCACGGATACCCAGGCCAGCAGGGACCAGAACGCAGCTGAGGAAAGGTTTCATGAAATCAGCGGGGTCCCATCTTTCCCAGAGCAGTAACTCCAACTCCTCTGAGGTTGAAAGTGAATTTACATGGCAGTGGTGAACCTTGGGTAATGTGATTAAATCCTGGCAACACACTGAGCGATGATTAACTTATTCTCTCTCCTCTCTGTGTCCTTCCATGCTGCTTCTTGCATCTCTGTCAGGCAATCAATAAGCTATTATAGCTCCAAACAGTAGGGTAAATTAACTTAGGGTTCCACCTGCAGAGTCGGCACTCTCCACTAATCCCATTGGCAGGGAAAAACGAGACTGGACGCAAAGGCCAGCCCCCAAGATCATCTGCTACAACACTATGATTATCAGCATGATGCTTGCACAGAAAAAAACAAAACAAAACAGATTGTGAGGTCAAAACATGTCACCAGTGGTTAGGTTGTAAGGCTCTAGAGAGGTAGGGGACTTATACTGTGCCTCTTATGAGTGAGTAACACTGCACTACAAGTACAAGATGGGGATACTGGTTAAATAAGTGTTGAAAACCAGCATTGATGAGTGTCAAATCCTAAGCTATCTTTAGGGAAGTGAAGAACTATGGGAAAAGGGCCAGTTATATCCCACCCGGTCACTGAAGGTCTTTCTGTCCCATCCATCAGGTGGGAGCCAATCGGCTAAATGGAGCTGAGGCACCACTGACAGATTAGAATCTGATACTGGTGCAAGGCGGAGAAAGAAAGAGAGAGAGGTCTGGGAGGGAGAATAGATATGTCACCCCCAAGCCTTACAGCAGCACTACGGTCATACAATACCAGGCCTCACTGAGTCAGATGTCAGCTATTTCAAACTTACCCGCAACAACACTGACGCCTGTTTGAATTTTGAATGGATCTCTCGTCTTTTCTCCTTTTACACATGATGTCCCCCTGTCTGTCTTTTATCCAGCTCTTTGCAGTATATGGTTACATGGAGATCCTTTTGTGTCCCTGCCACACCCTGTTCAGGGAAGGTCAAGCAGGCACAAAGAAGAGGTGAGGGTGTATCTGCTCTATTCACCGCTTGGTCAAGCTGCCCTTCTCCTTATGGTCCTAATTAGGCTATTGTATATGTTTACATACACTCCAGTGAAGATGATTAGGTTTAACACACATGTAGCTATGCCTGAGGTGCGTAAACAACATGATCCAAGTCAATAAGATGAGACAGATGTTTTAAACAAGTCCTTCCAGACATGGCCTGCATACTTTCAATTATGTTCGCTGTTAGTTTGTTGTTTTTTTTTTCTAGTTCATCCAATTCTTTTTATGTCCTTTGTCATTAGTACAACATTGCTGTGGTAATGAAGTCAAGGCCTTCATTTGTAACGCGAGACCTAGTGTGCTGAATATCTGGGGCTTACGGATGAACTGCTAGCATGACAGAAAGGTCAGGATCACATAGAGCTGGCATAAGAACTACACGCAATAATGAGCAAATATTCTCACTTATACCGATCCTGTTTCAGGACACACTCTTGTATCTGTAACTCGACAAGGAGAAACTCATTTTCTCCCAATTGTTGCTGTAATGATCAGATTAGCTACCACGGCAACCAAGGGCAATTAGATGACAATTGAATGCCGTCATGTATCCCCTGTTTGCGTTTATCATTGACTGATGGCAGGGCTGTGACTATCCACAGTCAGCAGCGAGCAGACTGCATTTCATTTGTAGTCAGATAGCACAAGGCAGATCATTATCAGTGTTTGGGTCTGCTGCTTACCTCACCAGCTCTTCCTGCCTGTCACACTCCAGTCTCAGCAACATGCTACAACTCTGATGAAATTTCAGAGGTTCAGAGGTTTTTTTTTCTCTCTGTCTCTCCCATTTTCCTGTTCTTTCTCCTTCACA
This sequence comes from Istiophorus platypterus, assembly GCA_016859345.1. Classification (NCBI taxonomy): domain Eukaryota; kingdom Metazoa; phylum Chordata; class Actinopteri; order Istiophoriformes; family Istiophoridae; genus Istiophorus; species Istiophorus platypterus. Next base: position 7,676,351 of record CM029116.1, read on the forward strand.
GAGGCCTTAAAAATACACCTCATTTCTCTTGCCTCAACCTTTTCTCACTCTGTCAATTCACGGAGGGGAATAGAAGAGATAGGATGTTGAAAGGGAGGGTATGCTGTATCAGATTAAGGCTGATATAGCTGTTTCCTGTGTTAACAGTCCATTGAACCTAAACAGAAACAATCTGCCTGCCTATGGCTACTGCTGGGCAACCAAATCTTTGCTTCTCATCACCCCAAAAAACCCTACGAATGATGAATAACTTCCGTGTCAAGGATGAAACAAAGATGTCACAGTACATTGTCAATGTCACTTAAATATCCAGATAGTGACTGTCACTGTGCAATCAAATGCAGATAAACTGCATGTAGTTTTACTTAGATAAAAATAACCCATAACTTGTTTTGTTTTATTTTGCAAAAGCCATCAAAACTCATAAGTATTTTGGGCTAAACTTGTTGAGAATGTGCCTGACATCTCCCTGCTTTTGCTGTGTACTCTTGCTGTGTACTTTAACCAGGAGTTCACAGCTAGATGTCTGCACTCGGCTGACAGTTAGAGGGTAGCTGAAAAACTATCAATAGGTGGTGAATTGGTGGTCTGTCTCCCGGGGGTAGACAGCGAGGACAAGGGGAAAAAAAAAAAAACATCACAAGGTCTGTGCAGCCTCACCTAAAGTTGACTGCATGTGCCCCTTGAGCACATTTTTCGAACTTTTCCAAAATGTTGGCTGAAAATCCCTGAAGTTCCAGTTTCCAAACCCCTTAATCCTCCCTAACTCCATCGTCTCGGATCGAGGAGCATGATAGAAGGTTTCAAGTAAGGGCTTAACCCAGGTTTAATAACCAGAGCATGTCCGCAGACTAGAGCGCCTCGTCATATGACCAGACACCAGAATGCAGGCACGTACGCACACACAAACCGGGCAGACACATAAACATACATTCGCACGGCCTCTCTAGCCACAGGAGAGGCTCAGACCAACAGGAGATTACACCTCACAACAAGAGTAATACCAAGGTCTCCACAGAAGAGGTGGAGATTAGAGTCAGCAGCGTACATTCATCTGCTTCTCACAAGCACTGACACACAGCTCGCCACCATGAGCATTTATCGAACATGGATCAGAGTCAAGTACACACCTCAAACGAATATGGAAACATGTTGATAAAAGATGCACATAAAAAAATACACTTACTGAACACTAAAACATGCACAAACAATGTTGATGGTTTTTAAGAGTAGAGGAAGCGAAGGTACTCTGCTATCAGCCGTCCTCCACTAGAGGACCACCCGACTCAAGAGCTCATATACTGTATCTTATCTCCTCCAGACTAGCACTTCATAATGTTAATATCATACTTCATACTTCACCCAGGACCCAGCACCCATCATACCCATGTGTTCTGAACAGTAGCCAGAGGCAAGGATTACACAGAGATGAATAAGCAGTCACTGTGGTGACCAGAAAAAAAAAAAAAGGCTCTGACGCAGAAGAATTTAAGGGAAGTGCCCAGACACCCAGAAAGTAAGCTGTGCAGTAGCACTACTTTTCAAAGACAGACCCTGGGATATCTTGGAAATGTCACCGTGTTTAAAATGGATGGACTACAAAAACCTCCACAGAAACAGAGGAAAGTGCTTAAAGTGGACTCCATAAGTCAGCATTCCCCTCCTTGTTAACAGAGACGAGCCATTTCTTACATGAATGCACACTGAGAGGAGATCTGAGAGGGGAAAAAAAAAATTCAGTGTGAAACAGCTTTCGTAAGCTGTCTAAATTTCTCTCTCTATTTTTTCTTTCTCTAATTTTATATATATATATATATATAGCGAGATCAAAAGGGCAAAAGTCCATCACACTAACGAGACTTACTCAAGTTTAGCCCACTAAAAAGTACTTTCGGTCGTCATTAAAAGAGTAACTTATTTACTCAGGCTCTTTGTTTATAGTTTTATGGTGCAATTCCCTCCCAAATTCCACTGGTGGCAAACTGATAACGCAGGTGATAAAGGTAAAGAGTGTGGAATCACGGGGAGTCACATTAGTTGTATCTTGCTCTCTTAAATTTGGATTTTCCTTGTCCTAAAATTTCACATGGTTCCCAGCCCTGTCTTCACTTTCCGTTGTCTCCAGGAAGCAGAGAGATAGATGGAGGGATGAAGGGTGTTCTGGGGTACTTTTGGACGGCATGTCTCCCCTGTCCCAGTAGGCTGTCACAGACGGGTGGAGCATGGAGTGATGGATGGGGCGGATAGCAGGCTCCTGTGTCTGTACAACCGTGCCTCATGTACAGACTCCTTAACAAAACCCTCTGCTAGACATTGTTCCCTAGACCAGTGTACACACACTGACAGATTGATGGAATCAACCACATACACACTCACACACTTCCTAAACACAGGAAGTCTTGCCTCACCCAGTCCTGTTCTAACGATGGCTTCATTCTTATATAAACCCATCCATTCGTGCTACTCTCTCTCACTCTACATGGTGTGTGATCTCTTTAGGCATGGTGCCAGTGTTCGCTGTAAAACAACACAAAGCACCTAAAACTCTGTTAAAAAGCTGCCCTGCTTCTCTGCTCTGGCTGATCTCCACTGCTACACTGCACTTTCCCCTCGGTGATCGTTTTCGGAGCTTGGCCTTGAATATAGCCAGCAGTATTGGTTTTGGTGGGGGAGGGCTACGCGTGGGCGAGGTCACGCTTGTGTGTTTGCGAAAAAACATGCTCCAAAAACCCCCCCCAAAAAATCAGTGTGACATTTGAAAGATTGTTAAATGGCTGAAAGAGACACGAGTATCTTCCTTCCCTTCAATCTAGGATTCTGTCACTTGAGGGAGTGACAGTTGAATTTTGGTTTAGTTATGTCAGCCAGGAAGTTTGAAGGTACATATCCAGGTCACTAACAAGCACATCATGCCATCAGGATCACAACACACTTCTATAATGCCAGGTGTGCCATGCATCACAGATATTCGGTACTTGAAAATGGCATTTAAGTATTGCCCAAACACAGCAAATAATTACTCCATGTGTAATTACATGGGCTGCGCTAATTTATGCAAACACCCCGAAGTGTTAAATATGCAAAGGTTAAACAGACAACACACAACATGCATGATAAAACTCGTTCTCTACATATATGGATTCATAGTAGACTACTTGAAATGCATGTGCTGAACATATCTTCTCAGCAGAGTTTTCACACAGACTGAGCTGACAGTTATGTGCTGAGGGGAGTGTAACTAGACAGTAGCCTGTTGTTTCCCATGTTCTGTAATTTCAAGATAAAAAAAGGACTGAACTAAAATGGCCTTGACTGATGGTGCACAAACTGCAACTATTCAGACAGGACAAATGAAAAACATAATTTACTAAATGAATATACAGGAATTTGTTTTAGAGCCAACAGCTTTCATGCAAAAAAATAAATAAATTTTTTTTACAACAGTATAAAACAGAGACTTTTCTTAATAAACAGAGTACAGCTTTGTAAACCACGCACAACACTGGGCTTTGAGATTGTAGAAGGGGTCTGCATTCCAACATAAAACAGATTGGAGTGGAGGCCAAGGAGAGTCTGTGGTGTGGAGACTACGCCTCAGCTGCATGTTGACTCATGAAGCAGACCCTGGCTGTGCCGTTTGCACCAATTTGCTCTGAACCTCCCTGAGACAAATAACTGCCACAGAGCAGTAACACACTCTGCCTCCAGTCTCCTGGCAGCTTGCCAGCACACTCACTGCTGATTCTGCCGGGTTTTTCAGCTGCCCTGATTTTTTTTTTATCGGTCTGCTCTGGTTCTCTCGTTCTCTGCCGTTTCCTTTCCTCTGCCTCAGTCACTCCTTCTCCCTCTTCACCTCGTAGTCTCAGTTTATGCTGAGCAGAAAAGGTGGCCTACAAGTCACCGGAAAATAACTATACATTAGGGATAGATGGGAGTTAAAAGTCAACAGAACTCCAAAACAGAGAGCTGCTGCATTTTATTGCCAATCATGTAATAAATTAATGGAAGGCATACACCATGACAAATTAATAATTACCCTGCCACCAAGGTAGTAGAAGACGCTGTTCTGGTCACAGGGCTTGTTCAATTTTAGTGTATAGTATTGGAGAAATAATGAAGAGTTAGGAGGAGAGACTAGTGAGTGCAGGGAAGAAAGAAAGGCGAGATGGAGTAAACTCAGATGTTATGTGTCAAGAGGAGGGGTCTGGTTCGGGAGGGGTTGAGTTGAAGAGGACCACATAAAGACTCAGAGTCTTTGAGAGACAACAGATGTAGTACAAGGGATTTCCTGCAAGAAAGACAGGCGGATCCTCAGATCAGTGGGAGGTGGCTATGCTGCCTTTAGACTGGCGCATGCCAGCCAACTGTCCTCCGCTTTGCAGATGACCCTTAGGAATGGCCCCAAATCTGTCAGGATGAACCCTGCCTCCTTCAACATGTCCGACTCAGCGACCTTCCCCCACAAATCTTGGCTGGCGAAGCCAGCTGGCTACACACGGTGACAGGGACTTCACAGGAGCATCGAGATCAATGAGAGTGTGACATAAACTTGGCAGAATGGAGTTATATGCAGTGGACAGAATTCAAGTCAACATGCCTTTGCTCCTGTTGTTAGTGGCTGTAAAAAGTAAACTTTGCCTCTGGAGAGCAGATTCTCTGTGTGTATATAAGGCCTGCAGCCAACCCTGTGCGGTCAGCACTGTGCAGTCGGCCAGGCCACCAGACAGCAGGCCCTGAGGTTATCGCCTACTCAAGTGAAGCAGTGTGCCGTCCATTACCTCACTTTACTATCTTTTGCATCCAGGAAAAGGGAAGCAAGCTATTCATAGAGCCTCTCAGGACCTAATGCAAAGCACTGGTTAGAGGAAACTATTCTGACATATCGCAGAGCATAGCGTACACTTTACGCATACTGTATTGTGTATATGTGTCTGTCAGTGATTCCTAAATAAGAGTTGGTACCTTTGTTTGTCACTGGTGACAAAACTGTGTTCATATGCACAAAACAGATAAATATTAATTAATGAAGGACGGTATTGGCTCCCATCTTAGTGGAATAGTGGTAAAAAAAACATTCTCAAGGACAAAATCCAAAACATATACTTAAGAAATCTGTCATGCTTTAAAGAAAACCTGACAGGGCTTATAACATGCTGTGCAATATTTTCATCAAAAAGAATCTCTGCATCAGTTTGAAGAGTGTTAATCCATTGTCTGCCATCCATGTATTTTTTTCTCTATTACTTTTTAATTCTCTTAGTGATCTTTACCATTTTCTTTGTTCAGCGGTTCACAAAAAACATGAATGGCATGTAAAGATGCATGGTTAATGGAAACATAATTCCAATGTTTAAGGGCACTTTTTAGTCTTTTTAGTTTAGGCTTTACTCTTAGTTCTTTATCAACTAGCAGTTGTTAAACACAAAGGAAGCTGACATCTGTAATACAAAGAAAACAGTAACACAATAAATAATCCTATCTTCAGCTTATTTGAATATACTAGGCAAACCGGATTCATGGTAAATGCATTAGCCTTGGCTTTGGGCTAAGAGGCTCAGATAGAGAGATTGTGGGATGTATTGTACATGTGGTTAATGATAAACCAAACAAACTGGGTTAGCTCTCCTAGCCTGGCAAAACAGCACTTGTTGAAACTTGGATTATGTTAACAATCGCTGGTGAGTAAGGGAAACTGTAAAAGCTAGGCTCTAAGAATAACATTTCCAAAAAGCTGTGTTTCTAGCTTTTAAAGTGAAAACGTTAGAGGGAAAAGTAAACACAATTAAAACCACGACTTCCTGCTTGGGAGTTTCATTGGAAATTAAAAGCTTGGTTGTACCCTCAGTCTGAGTGAAACACACTGTCTGCAAGGTTTAGCTCAACAGCATCGGAATGACAAGCATCTTTAATGACAACAAGGAATAGAAATTGCTCTAAAACTTTCTCAAATACCCTCATGGGTCAGATTTATGGCTTGTAGTTTGTTCACTCCTGCCTTGTAAAGAAATCTCTGTGTTTCTGAGCTTTTTTTTTCTTTTTCTACAGCAGGGTTCCATCCCGGTTGCTCCGACAACATAATTATACATAGTTAAGCATGAGCTGCAGAGAGGGGAGCGAGAGACACCGACTGAGCGAGAAGGAGAGAGAGGGCTGGAGCACAGTGGCTTGTCATTATGGGTCTTTTTGAACCTTATACAGAATAAGCAGCCCAGAATTGAGACGGAGCCAGTGTTGCTCTGTATTCTGGTCCTCGCAAGTCCGGCCAAATGTCTTTTTTTTTTCTCTACTTGAAAAACCCACCTCTGAAATAAACGCTGTCCATCATCTTACTAGGAAAAAGGTTTTTTTTTCACTATGACCTGTGGAAACTAGTAACATGTGATAAATACTCATGTTCTCTTTCTTTTTTCTAAAATGTATTTTCATATAGTTAATTTGCCTCTTAAATAGTTAAGATATTTAAATTGTGAGGAACTGTAATTTTTTTAATCACATCTTGGCCAAGACTCCTGCATTTCTGCATTTCATCTCCTCCCTGATCATCTGAGGGGATACTTGTACTCTGAATTCAAAAGCAAAAGTCATGGTATACACCATTAAATAAAAGGTCAGGGGGCCTCTGAAGGTCACTGATCTTATGCTTCTCACTTTACGTTTCACAGCTGACACTGTAGAAGGTAAATATCGAAAACAGATTCTGCAGCAGAGCAGTTTTGTCTCATCTGTATAGGCTACTCAAGAGATCCAAGTAATGTGGTTTAAAATCTAAAAATCCACAGGAACCAGTCCTGCACTGACCAACACCTCAAACCCGAGACTATTCCCCTCAGCAAGCCAGCAGCCCGTGACCTGTCCCGCAACACCCACTCTCCGCATTCACTCACTCACGTACACATTCAAAACACATACACCATTCTTTCTTTCCCCATCTTGATTAGATTACAGTGAGCAGGCTGGTGACAGCCTCTGGGCATGCAAGACGAGTGGTTGATATCTGAGCTTTTCTTCCTCAGCCTTCACTCTCAGCCAGTCAAGAGAGCAGAGAGATAATATATCTGAAGAGCTGGCCTCACCAATGAATGCATCTTTTAAAGAATCATGGGAACAAGTTTGTCAATACAGGTCACCACTCACAAAAAGACTAAATCGTTTAGAAAGATTACTTGCTCTTCCTACATTGCATACCCGCTGACTGCCAAATATTCTCCCTGCTAATATGTCTCCAAGCCTGCTTGTTGACTATGGAGATGCCTAAATCCACTTTACATGAAAGCTAGCCTGTTGTTTCGTGAGTGTAGCAGACAATAAAATGAATCTCTGATACTTCAATGAAATGACTTGGAAAGCGCTTCATTAAAAGATGACTAAACACAGTTGCAATGATTGCATTCCTTTTGATATAAAACCTTCTATTTATATCTATCTCTATGACAAAAAGCAGAAACAGGGCCGAAAAACAGAAAGGGCTTTGTTTTCATTGTGGCTCCTGACCACCTACCAAGGGCCCTTTAGAGGAGCACTCACCCTAGAATGATCAGGCCACTTCTCCCCGAAGGCTCTGCAGGCCTGCAGAGACTGCTGGGCCAAACACATCCTGCCCATCTCCTGAGAGATTATCCAATTCAATGAACACATTGAGTACAGAAACACTGGAGGAAACTGGAGCCTGCTATTCAGCTGCATCTAAACCCAAACTCTTCCATTCACACCCACACTAGAGGCCAAGGAGAAAGAATAGGGAGACATGCTGCACTTACTGGCTACTTCCAGTGAGGCATTGTGGCTCACTGCCTCTCCCAGGTAGTTGCGGGCAACACAGATATAGGAGCCTTCGTCAGGTTTGCTCCGTCGTCCATGGACGATGCGTAAGAAGAAGAGGGAGCCACTGGGCAGCAGCATGCGCTGAGAACGGGGATTGTCTCTGTCCGTTTCCACCCGTTCTCCATCCTTGTACCACTCCACTGTCGGGGTTGGCCGCCCCTCTGCCTTACAGTTGAGAGTGGCGGGCTCCCCTTTGGATACAATCAGGTCAGAGGGGTGCTCCACAATCCGGGGTGGGGTGTCCTCTTGGCGCAGACGGGATCCTGAGAAGAAAATGACAAAGATGAAATCTTCAAGGATAATACCCCTTTGAATGGATTCTGAAGTTCTTATTTAACTGTTTTAATAAAGTATATGATACAGATCCCCTGATCTCGTGCTTGATAGGACAGTTTTAAAGGGAGGCTGATGTAATTAGTAACTGATGGTAGGCATCTTTGAAATACCAAGTAGAGATCACATCAGGGTCAGATGTGTTACAGCTGCTGTCACGGCCCACTATTCTTTAGTTCCACTTAAATTTCAGTTAATGCTCTAATTATTGACCTTTATGTCATGTAATACTATGATGCCATTCTGTGATTTTTAATTAGCTCGAGGGACACATTTCTCAACATATTTGGATGAGCAGTGCACTGTATAGACCTATGTTGTCTATTGATGCTGATACAGTATATCAAATATCGCGTTTACACGCAGAAAATATAATTTGAATGTAGTGGAAGTAATTCTTTATGGTACAATAACAAGTAAAGCCGATAAATAATAAAAACCGAATAACCTAAAATATCTGTGTGAAGTCCCCCTTTAATTACTGCTAGAGTTCCTTTGGTAAAGCTTAGCACTGCTCCAGCCTTGTGATGCTGTCATTTTTTCAGATTAAAGAGAAGAAAAGAGGAAAAAGAAGGCAACAGAAAACAAGAATATGAGACACCTTAAAAGAAATAGGAAATTAAGAGATAAAGGATAAGATATTGACGCACTGCATATCTTAGTAATACGAAAGGATTGGGAGCAAGATTACACTATTCAAGAAAGACAGAGCAGCCAACAGCAGTGCCAGCAGCAGTGCCAAGGAGGTTAATACCCCAGTGCTATCTCAGGTCATTATTATTGCTCCCTGACTAGTCAGCTGTGGCTATCAAACCTGCTTTACATGCAAATTAGCTTCCTGTTGTTAAGTCCTGAAGGGTGGGACTTGTGGTTGTGAATGCATTGTGTGCCTACACACAATAGTGTGTGTGTGTGTGTATGTGTGTTTGTGTGTGTGTGCGTGTGTGCTTGCATGCGTGTGTGTGTGTATGAGCCAGAGAGATAGAGAGCGAGAGAGTTCTTCCCTCCTTGCCATATCTCCCAGCATAGGCCTTTGGAGCTCATTCAGCACCAATTAAAGAGAGTTGGGTCTAATTGGAGGCACAGGCCCACTATTAATTTACCCAGCATCCCGTGAACTTGCCAACCTGCCTCATTTCTGTGCCCTCTGCCTATCCCCGTTCCCCCAGAAATACGGTGCTGAGAGGGCATCTTTCCTGTGGTCACCATGTATTTTATGTAAAGTCAGCATAATTGGTGACAGCTCGGTGGGAAGATTAATCACTGCAATGCAAATGTGTAGTGTGGTCAATGAAATGTAATTAATCTAGCACGCCAACAAAGGGACATCATTATCATGGATCTTTTCAAGTCATTCCTAAACAAACATTTATGATAGGCTAGGGCTGTGGTGACTGTTTGAAAATTACTTGATCAATGGTGATCATCAGGAATAAACTAACTGTTATAATGGATGAGTTTTTCCTTGAAGGGTTGATTCACAAACACTGGGTTGTCCCTTGTTACTTGATGTAGTCTCCCGCTTTGGGGTGTTTCATGTTTATATGCCACACGTGTGCTTTTCTGAAAGCACTGGTCACTAACTACATTCGTTGTGCTGCTGCAATGACAGTGGAAAACATGACCGCAGTAACAAATGAGCTACCCTTTATAAGCGATGATAGGCAAAGGTACTGGTTATTTCTTCGCACAAACATTTAAAGTATTTTCAGATAGGCTAGAGTTGAAAATAATGAAATGAGATACTGCACTTAATGTGCTGAGATATTATAGCAGTGGTACAATGTATTTTATGCCACAGAACACTGTATTCAGAACTTAACAGTAGATTAACAGCTACTCTATTTGGAGCAACATGACAAATAAGACAGTGTCTTGCTGAGAATCCCTGTGACTCTGAAACTGTCTTGCTCCTCCATGTCATTCTATAGATAGTCTGTGGGTATGAAAAACACATCTGTGGAGATTAAAGGATTTCTGAGAGAAGGACAGAAACAGATGAGAGAGAGAGTGGCACATCCAAGCCTTTAGCAAGAATGAATTAGTCTGCTATCTGATGCTGAATAAAGTTTATAAAAAATGCATACCCGTGCTTCCTGGCAATTGGAGCTGTCTGAAGCACAACTTGGCTAATTAACCCCCATTTGTAACCTGCCTCCATCACAGGCTTTTGAACCCACAGGAACGTATGCTGACGAGGCCCAGCCCTGTGGTCGGGCGGCGCTAACACTCCTCGCTATGCCAGCATACACAGGTCTATTACCACCACAGCAGATTCACCACTACCACCACCCATCACAAGACAAGGAAGGCTAATATGTTTTATTAAAGAGGACTTTGAAGAGCTCTGCCGCTATCTGCTCTGCCCATTCCCTTCCTGATTTAGATAACTCCTCTCTAATTTGGAATGGTCTGAAGTTTGGGGCTTTATGAGGGAACTATTAACTATTTAGATGTGGCCCACTGTGAGGGGAGCAGGCAGTGCTGTGTTTGATCAGTGGCTGTTTACTGTAGATGATTACACGGGATCTGCATGATTAAGATGCAGACCAAGAACAAAATATACAGTGGGTTACAGTATCATGTTACAGAGAAGCTGGTAAGAATATGCTGGTAGATAATTATTCAGCAATTCACATAGAAGTCTAATAAGTGTTATGTGTCTGATTCCTGAGAGGCTGTGTATGTTTTGAGCAGGGTGCAAGCATGTATCAGTTACATAATGCTATTATGCTTCTCTGTTCCTGATTGAATTCATTGTGTGCCTGTGCGTATGCTTTGCTGTGCTGATCCCCACAGACACAGTGACCCCCCGTTACTTCAACTCCATTACCCCTCATCAGGGGTAAAATACACAGGCGGTGTAGAGGATTATCCCGCCGCAGTACAAACACTCCCATGACCTCCTTGACAGGTGCATGATTTCAGAAGATGGCCAACAGGCTAGATTCACTCCCTCCCTACAACATGCACCGAAGACCAAATCAGAGGCAGAAACAGGAGAGGAGCTTGCACACTTCCCTACTGAGCCAAGCTGTTCAGTGTCTCTTTCTCACTTTGCTTTGAGTCGTCTAACACTCCCTTTATTTCAAAGCGCAGCCCTTCCTTCTCCTCCGCTGCTTTCAACCGCCCTCTCTCCTATTTTCTATCCCCCTCTTCCCCCCTTCTGTGCTTCCAGACAGAGAATGTGAGATGAGCTAATGCAATACACAGCCTCACCAAAGGGAAGCTGGGACTTCAACTGCAAGGATCTGATCGATTGGTGCCTAAGGCAAGATTCTCCTTCTCCCTTAACCCTCTCACTTGCCGGAGTGCTCTCTGTTTCTTTTTTCTCATTTACTCACTCATACACACAGATAGATGCACACATATACAAAGTTAAACTATGCTTGAGGGAGCCTTCGCTCGCTGCGGAGGTAATTAAAAAAACCTACAATTCTCTGTGAATTTTCTCTCACTGCTAAAAGCAATCTCAGTAATGAACAACAAACCATGAAAGCCCAACAGCAAAAAACGAGAACGGTGAACTGAAAAGCCTAAGACCCATCCATACAGCCACCACTAGGGTCCAGACCCAGACATTGACCCATATAGTCACAATATCTGTGTACGTCCTTGGATTCATGCAGACCTCGGGGTATTTGCCCACTCTGAAATCCAGGCTCTTTCTCCCTCCAATCCCTGATAGACACGGCATGATCGGGAGAGTCGTGATGGTTCTCAAGAAGCCAAGGTCACTCTGCTGGCCTTTAGATCACTAGGCAGACATTGTATATTAGCATTATAGCTACTAGCTTCATATCGATTCATCTGTTTCTTGGAGCTAAACTTGATTTTCGCCCAGCAACATGAGTAGATGTAATATAAATCTATATTCCACTAGATAAGAACCCTTCCTTAATCTTAAGTCTACTTACCATGCAAATATAAAATAACATAACACGATCTATAAAGCAGAGCAATCATACTGCACTGGACACTGAGGTAAACCATTGACACTATTGCCATTACAGGAATTGCAATATTAATTATGTGTAATGCCTCTGCAAGTCAGTAATAGCAGAATCTCATTTAGGATAGTTATGCCCACGTAAATAGCCAAGATGTCAACTGCAAGAAAATGCAATTATATCTACTAGTTTACAGCTTTGTGCTGGTACAAAGCCTATGTGTCTCACAGGCAGCAACTCAACCAACTACTCTAACTGAAAGCAAAGAGGAAGACCCTGGAACCACAACCTAGACCCTGAGCAGCCTCAGGACAAGAAAAAGCCGGACAGGGTCACTCTATCGGAGCTAGGGTCATTCCTTAAACACAGCACATTTGCCCTTTGCAATTAAAAGCTCATGTACCCCCATGGGAAACCTCATGCGTATTGCATTTTTATTACTAATCACTCTCTGGTGAATTAATCCATATATGAAGGACAGACACTGAGAAGGGTGGAGGCATAAAGGCCTCTTCTCCATAGATCCTGTCTTGGCAGAGTGTGAGGGAGAGGAAGGAAGCCAAGCACCCGCCTTTACCCCAGAGAACTCGCAGGGGAAAGGGACAGTGAGGCAATTTAGATCTGTTGTCAGAGTGGTCTTTGGATAATGTGTGTACTTCCTTCCCAAGTGATAAAACAGGCTCACAATACTGGGCCATTCACTCTAAATCTTGTCATAGAACAAATGATCCCAGACTAGGACTGCATGCTGTTAAATGAGCAATATCGTGGTAAAGTTTGATTCCCCCATAAAGATTTTAAAGGTTGAAGAATCTCTTTAAGACAATGTAAGAAACTGAGAAGAGTTGCAGGAGCCCGAGGCCATATCATCACACCCCATATCAGAAGCCCAGCTGAGCAATGGCAGAGACATGGAATATGGATCTGTGATAAGGAGAGCCAAGAACAGTAGGGCACTCCATATCTACAGCCCCATTAATCTGTGATTAGGGGACTTAAGAGGGATTTATGGCAGCGATAAGAGCAGAGGGCGTGTCCCTCAGGGAAGCCAGGCGGAGGCTTGAGTCACGGCTGCTCTGGACGTGGCCGGCCGATAACGGACTGAAAGCAAAAGAAAAGGCACCCTTTTCTGTTGAATTAGAGAAGATAACAGAAAGAGAGGGCTATGATAAGAGTGAGAAACAAGGGAAGAAAGACGGAAACAGAGAGAAAAGGTACGGTACCACACCGAACAGATGATCGGATGACATTAACAGGAAAGTGAAACTGAATCTTTTCAACATCAGCATCCCACCGTGGAATGCGCCGCATGAATGACTTTGCCAGTTGCATCAGATCAGACCTGTTTTTAATGTTACACAAGGCTATCACTTACACTCCTAAGAGGCAGGATTAGAGCCCTGTGTGCAGGGGTATGTGGGGACCCAGAGGTGGGTTGACGGAGGGGGATGATGGATATCTTTATGGCCTCTTTCTTTCCTCAACTCTTTGTCTCCGTTTACCAAACAGAATAGGGTAAGGTTACCTCAATTATACTATGGCAGCAATTGAGGGAAGATATTTATTTCCAAAAACATAGTACCACTGTCCAAATGTGTGCTTTTTTTTTAAATCAAAGCAAACCTGTAACAGCATAGCAATGAGTTTATGCACAACAGTGAAACTCAACACTAAACTTTTTGATTTTTTTTTATGTGTGTTTGCTGGTACAGAAACAAAGTCTATACCCTCACAGCTGATTACAATGCTGCTATTGATATTCAAGTGAAATATTGCTTCTGAAGACTGTAAAGCAAAAGTGGCACAAAGTCCCTTTGTTATTATCAAGGCTAAGACATTGGACATGGTTAAGGATTGAAAGTCTGCTCACTGTAGTTTTCTGTGAGCTCTCAACAACATTTTCTGATCATTTATTTCATTTCAAACAATAGGAAGGTACGATGAACAGAAAAGATACTATCGGTAAAAAGTAAAAGCCAACGACTTCTTAACTTCAACGTCACTTTTGTCAACAGAACCTAATAAACTACTTAGATCTGTCAGAATCACATTCCCACTGTTATTGCCTTTGCTTGCCCCGTTGCTCATATACAATAACGAGGTGACAAATCTGCTGATGATACCATAAACAACTCTCCTTCCCTTTCTTCCCTTGCTGTGGGCCATGGGTTATCAACAGACGCTCTGGGGCTCAGGCAGAACTGCAGTCGCTCATTGGGACAGGATCCAACAGAGGTTTGAAGTCCTGGAGCCACCAGCCCCAACTCCTGGTTGCGTCAGCTGGGAAACACATCCCTGGCTCTCCCCTGGCAATGCAGGCCGGGCAGGGAGTCAGACAGTGCCGCAGCAGAGTGCTCCTCTGGGAGGCTGAGGCCCATCCTGCTCTGGGGCCCCCCATCTGGAGCAGAGACAATAGGAGCAGTATTTCCACTTCTGCTCCAGGCTTCTCCCAAACAGGCCTGGCACATTTGGAAGACACCTGGCACGGTCAAAAATATGATAGAAGAGAGTTGATGCTCATGAAACACCTCATCAGTCAACAAGGACAGCGAGGAAGTCTTTGTTTCATCAGTCGTCAAAATCTCTTGAACAGAAACTCAATCATAGAACTATTGTTCCATTTTATTCAAAATAATATTACAAACTAAGCTATGCCCTCACAATTTAATTCTCCATAGTAATTTCACATAGACTGTCAGAGACATAATGATGTGGAATGACTGGGAAAATACTTGACAAGGGGAAAACATACTATACTATGAAGCATTTTCATCAGAAACCCAGGGGACACAATTGTGGATGAGTTGTAGCTCCTCCTGATGCCACGCTGCTCCAGTGAGTGTCATTAGACAAAAATAAAAGCTGTCAAACTCTGTAGAAGGCTATGAGGGCAGAATTTATTCCTTCAGGATGAATGCAGTTCCTATGGTTTATTATATCCATTCACTATGGAGGAAATCTGTACTGGAAAAGACTGGAATGCTTGTTAGGAAGCTGCCTGTCAAATTGGCTCTGGAGACCGGGCAGATGGGCTGAGCAGAGCAGGGTGGATGCGAGCACACTCTGTCTGTCTGTATGTGTGTGCGTCAGTCTGTCTAGTATCTACCCGTCAACCTATCCACAATGTGCATATTTGTGTGTGACTTTGACCAGACTAACAAACTCCTCAAGATGACCCTACATATTCACAGTGATGACCTAAGAAGAAAACCCAGCTTGTACATCTCATGGAAGAAATCCATCTCCCGTGTCAAGGACGCCATTCCTTCGGCAGAGCAGAGACCTCGGGAAAGGAGTTTTAATTAACATGGAGCCCCGATGCAAAGCTTAGACCTTCTATTAGGAAGCTTCTGTATGCGGAACAGTCAAGGTACAGAATATGGGGAGGATTACAGAAAAGAAGCACATGGGAGCAGGAGCGGGCAATTACGTCTTGTTTTTGTTTTCCAGCGTTGCCAGTTTTTAATGAGGTTTGACCAGTGCAATCTCAGTCATACATCAAAGCAGCCTGCAACAGCAGGATAGGAAAGGCAGGGGTAATTGAATATTCTGGTATATTTATTTCCCAACAGGGGACAGCAAGAGTCTCATTGCTGACTTCTTCCATGAGCTACAAGACTTGTAATCCTCAAGAGACTAATAAATTGTTTTTCAGCAGACCAATTTGTTTAGTATCTTGAAAGACAAATATACAGTTAAAAGTTGGCATTAGGAGCATAGATCTGACAGGGGTCGATGGTTATGGCTCTATTTTGCGTGCTATATAATGTATTTATTGCAGAAGAATAAGAATAGTTGTATTTGAAAAATACAATAACACTTGTCTTCAGCTGGCCTTATATTGACACTTGTCCTGAGTTTAACACTTCATACACTTGACTGAAACCATCTCTGACATGTACAGGTTGCTAAAACCAGACCTCTGAAGACACTGACTGGTATCACGTCCTTTTGCGCTAACTTTGTTCTAGGGTATGAAGCAAGCTCGTTCCCCATATATACTGTACATCTGCAGTATACGTCAGTCAGTCTTTGTAGACTCTGTCTATGATATATTGATCCCTTGGCAAAGGTTTTTACATTCTTACAATAAAATAATCGGAAAACTTTGTTTCCACGATCATTATTTCAAATTTCCACCACAACAGCACTTGAGGGTTAATGTATATAGAGCTGAATGTCTTTCTCAATCTGCTGTCTGCTCAGTTTTGTGTCCATAACAATAAGTTGCAGCAGTCTGCTCCTCCCAAGGTCACTCTCCAGAGCGGCTGCAGTATTTCTGTTCCTGTGACTGGCCATGAGGAGACTGTGATAGGTGGCGGGGAGTTGAAGTAAGGCAAAGGAGGGGCTGGGGAGCAGTGAGGAGGAGGAAGGTCCAGCACACTCAGCTGGCACAGTCCAGCCACAGGGAGTATGGCATTTGGGCTCAGCGCCAAGAAAAAGAACAGCTCTGAAGAGATGCCAAAGTGAATTGGGGCAGGCACGGCCAAAAAGCATCTAATGCTTTTTAAATGTTATTTACTTGATGGCAGTGGCTGATACAGGCCTACTGTTGGACCGGTTTTATGTTACAGTCCCTGAAAGCAGAGCCAATGACCTTAACCGCTTATGTAGGCTATTCTAAATGTTCAGCCAAACACATTCTAAAGCAAATCTCAGACAGCTGGGTGTTGAAAGGGAATTTCAGTTACAGCATTCATCCGAGGGTACAATAGTAATGTCTGAGCACAGAAACTTGGCACATTTCCTTCTGGTGCCCTTTTGGGTTAAAAGGGTAAGCACAGAACACATAGCACTGAAGTGTCAATGTGTGCAGTCTTGTGTTTGTGCATGTATATACTGTACGTAAGAGTATTTCATTCACTCTAGCTGTAGATACCAGATATTATTAAAGTGAAACATGGCTCCCAGTGGCCTAGCATAGGTTAAGACTCAGTGGAGCCAGTTTCTCATGTGGCAAGATCCCAGAGACACCAGCATGGGCCTGCTGAGTGGGGCATGGCCCGAGTCCAGCCAAATGGAACATAAATCGCCCGAAACTGTTCAAAACCTGGCCTGGAAAAATGAAAGTGGGATGTAATGCATGCCATGTGATGCACAGTAAATATTTGGTCAAAATTAATGAAGGGGCGACGTCTGCCAAGAGGCCTTTTTCTATCGTCCACAGAGGGGAGACTGTGCCCAGTCTGGCATTAAAATGAAATTTCCTTCTACAGACAACTGCTCACTGGCCTGTCTGCTTTCCAGCACCCACTTACCACGTACTCTCCTCAAAACACACACCAACTGTCCAGGTACACAGTGTATCTAACCAAATACTGTTTTCTTTTCATGCTATAACCGCAAATGACTTGATCGTAAATGTATGCCAGCTCCTTACTTCCCATCTGTCAGTTTTCTACATTTGACAGCAGAAACACTGAATAAAATTTTTAAGAAAACCTGTTTTCCTCCATGGTTGGAGACAGAGGGGGGGGAAGGGGAAACTGATCCGTTTGGGACAGCTGTGATGGCAAATGCAAGAGAGGAAATATCCCTCTTACCCATAGTCTTTCAAACTGTTTTGTAAGGAGAAATAACCACCCTGAGGACATTTCTTCCTTCCACTGGTACTGAATTTCATTGATTTCCCCAAACTTCTCACTTAAAAAATGATCAACGTTGAGGCAGTCCATCATTTATGCTTTATTATTATCACTCAAAGGGGGTAAGGTGCAACTTTATACTAAGAATATATAGAATATGACAGCAAATATAAAGCCCATATATGCTGTGGATGTCTAGATTAAAATCCATCAATTTCCATCATGCAAGATTAAAAAAAAACAAATCCAAATAAAGGAGGCCTTGGCTCAGCTTAATCAAAGTCACAGGGTAAAGAAAACACTGAATAATTTTGGCTTTAGCTATTCGGAAAGAGGAAGGCAAATACACTTCAAGATGTCGAAAGGGTGGCCTTCATTATTATTTAAAGCACTGAGCAGAGGTGGAGTGAGAGGAGAATAGTACGCTCTGATTAGAGGACATAATGAACTGGGATAAACACAGGCTGCCAGGAATGAATGTCAGAAAGAATCCAAACAGTCAAGTAGGACCGTATTTATCAAGGAGCACCTTCAGACATTTTGCAACAATGTCTCCTGAGCCAAAAACTGTGAGATTACTAAAACCAAGTGCATGTAGGGAAATGAAGGTGAGGCTCTAAACCTATGCGGGTTTGGGCTATGAAACTTCTGATTAAGACTTGCCGACAGACATGCAGTGAAATACAAAAGCAATCTTGTGCTTAAAGGCCTGAAGAACCTGTCTCTCACCCCGTGACTACAATTGTTATTCAATTAGAGCTTTCACTGCATAAGCAAAGAGAAGCGGTGTGGGAAGGAGAGAGAGTGACTGCATGAGAAGGAGGATTGTATAGTTGAAGGAGACTGGCAGGGAGTACTGATAAACGGCTCTGCGAGTCTTTCAAAATGGAAAAGTTTAGTTTAAAAGCTTTTGGAAAAGGTGAAAATCCAAAGGCTTCCGGTCTAAGTCAAAAGTATCGGTCCCGTTCAAAGGGTTCAAACGGCGTTTGCGCTTCTTAAAAATGGAAAGTGGCACCACACACATTATCTGCAGCAAAGAAGATGATGAAACTGTTTGGGATTATTGTCTTCATTTCAACGGTGACATGAATTTTAGGGAAAATGCCGCCAATTTGTGGGAAGTAGGTACGCCTGATAATAGATCAGGATTAGAGTTAATCTCCCAACTCAGAGCGACTTTGTATTTACATGTTGGAAATTCTGCCAGTCATTTGAATCTTCATCACCATGGTTACAGCTGAATGGTGGGAGCACCTTCAAAAGCAGTTCTTTAATAGTGAATTTCAAGGTCACCTTCTCACTAATTATGTTTTCCAGCGTTTCCTCTTAAATAGGGCAGACCCCTCCTACTTTTATCACTGTCTTTTGTGTGACAGAATTAACCCCCAGGAACTTGTGCATTACGTTGCTGATGCATCTCTGGATAAGAGTGTCTTAAGAGTGTCCTAATGATACATGGATTTAAAAATATATGTTTAAATTTTTTTTAAAATAAATGGGAAATGATGTTTGATTGGGAAGGAGAACCTTGTCACCAAAGGGAATTTTAACTACAACAGTATGGCTGAGAGGGGGAGGAGCCAAAGACATTAATCAACTAATTAGCAGTCTCTCTTTTAACTGCTAATTTAATCTATTCCTCTCAGCCTCTTTAATGGTATTTTCCCCTGTCAGTTATAACCAAAGAGAGGTTTAGCATTTCAAAAGTGTATCCAGGCCTTGCAATGAGAGGGTAATAGAATGGTCACAGAGCCTGGGAGGAGGCCTGAGCTTAGGGAGTGAGAAAGAAAGGAAGGATACTGGGGAAAGGCCGTCCTCAATGCCATCTCTCAATCTCCCCAGTGGAGAAAATGAAAGGGAGGGAGGTCTCAGCCCTTTTTAAAATGCACAATGCAAAGCACCCCACGGTAGCATAGCTTCGCGACCACAGTAAACGCCAGGCCCAGGGCAAGCTTTCTGGGAGTTCCTGAGCATGCAGAAAATGTCGATACATGAGGGGATGTCGGCCATACTGCATGACACCAAACCAAACCAAACCCTCAATGCCTCACTGAAGCTTTGTACCAGGACCTTTTATTTACTCAGCACTTCTGAAAATCAACCTCACCTCTCCCCAGATGTCCATTTTTAGAGAGAAAAAAAAAAACAACACTAGCATCCTCTCCTCACAATTTTCCACCATCACCCCAATCAGCACTTTCGCTGCCATGAGGGAACAGAGAGAATGTGCAATGCGAGCACAGAGAGCCAGATCAAGAGTATTCCCAGAGCTGGTGTATCATGGTATGTTTGACTGCTCCGTCCTCCCCTTCCTCCTCCACCCCCGCCACCTCCTTCCACACCCTTGGGTAGCCTTTGTGTAGCTGCACCCCCCCCCCCCATACTCCTCACACACCCTCAGTCCCTCGTGAACCATTCTCTTCCCCTCCTCCATGCCTTACAATCGCCCTGTTAAGGCGACACAATGTGGCCTCCCCGTCCCCACAGGCTTTTTCTGCATGTTGGCCTGCCTTATTTAAGAAAGGCTCTGGGCTGACCAGCCACAAAAAAAGGCACGTCTTAAAAAATTGGGCCAAAACAGAAAATGCGGGGGATGGGTAGGAGGATGAAGAGATTCCTTAAGCCCCCTTCTGCCACCCCACACACACAAGAACGCACACCCCACCTCTCGGTTTTTCCTCTTCGCTCACATCTATATTAGTGGAGTCATGGGGAAACTAATCCACTGTGAAGACAGGATCAAGTAAACATGCATATGCAACACAGAATCAAATGAGGATTAGCATTATGTAATTTGCCTATGTATTACTGTGTCTGCAGTACAAGGTTTTTGCAATTCTCATAACAGGAAGCAAAAGCCTTGGGAATTCTAGATGTGCCATTTGTGAACAAGGACAGAAACCAAACAACACCTTTCATCCAATATTAGGAGACACCATTTATCACTTCTGTACCAAGCGGTAATAAGGAATATTTTCCCTCCACGTCACCTGTCAGAACAAGATGCATTAACTATACTGACTGATCTGTGATTCTAATATCCTGGACACACCGGCTGCCTTGTTGTATCAAGCAACTCCAAACTAAAAAGCTTAGAGTATATTAGGATCCGGAGTATTCCTAACTCTTACTTGCAATACATTTTTAGATCTCAGACTAAAAGGACAACTTGATGGCCAAAGTCATGCATACATTCTTGCTAAATAAGTCATACAAACAACAGCAAGCACTGAGCACTATTGCCCTAAATTCACACTGTTCTAGCTAAAGTCTGGTTAGACACTGCAGTGTAATTTGAAATGGGAAATTGGCTAACACAAAGGGCACTGAGATGTGTTCACAGTTTCATAAAATGATCTCAATCCCTGTCACAGACATGCATATCAGTCAGGCTGCAGCCACGGCAAATTACAAACTATTGACGTCAGATGGATTTGTTAATTAATCCAATTAAGCAGGGCTTTTAGATAATTAAAGGAAGAGCTGTTGGGGGAAAGCAGATCATTAGGAGTCACCTCCTAATTTATCTGCCCTCAAACAAACTGCTTTGAAAAGTTTATCTAGTCAGTCATTAATGACTTAGCTACGGTTCTCATGAACAGGAAGAGGACACGGGCCACCCTCCCACATTCCTTCATGTGGTTTCACTAAGCCAAAGTCTGCTTAATCCTGGATCTGAGGGTGTGAAACCCTGCTTGATTTGGATTAGGATCAGATTATTGTGTATTTGTAGAAGTTATAGAGTTATAGCTTCATGGACACTTTCACCTCACACAGGTGTTTGATTTTTCAAGGATTTTTTTTAATGAGGTGACACAGCAGACCTGACTCTCCTTTCCATGATGTTTCTCTAGATGCCTATTGCCCTCACACAACATCTGTGCAGCAGGTTAAACCACCCAAAACAAAATAATTTTTAGTTATTTGGTAAACCAGAACACCATTTCACACTCTGGTAAAGAAAAAAAAAAGTGGGTAGATGCTAGAGATAGTGAGGGGGAAGAGGTTGGCTTTAATGAGTATGTTTTCAGGCCATGTGAAAAGTAATTGCAAGAGGACATGAGACAGAGATGGGTCTCACCTGTGGTCTCTGGACATTAATTGGCTCTGCAGCCTGCTGTGTCCTGTCATATCGCCATGATGTAGGAGGTGGAAGGGCTCTGCAATTTATCAGCACTTACAAGTCAATTTGTCAAGACCTCAACGGTTAGGCGCTGCGGGGCTGGGGCTGATTATCAGGCCACCACTCCCACTGCCCGTATTTTTTTTTATTGGCATTATTACACAGTCCCACTCATCGTTATGCTTGGATAAAGTATTCCAAAGAGGTTACAACAACGCGGATGTAAAAAGAAGTCTTATATTGGCCTTGAAATTGCAGTATAGCTTAATATATGTCACTCTAACTGCCCTTATCTGCTCAAAGTAATCTAGGGTTTCTCAGTGAGCGTGAGAATTGTATAGCCACCTCTTGCCCTCATCTGAATGGTACCTCTAAGGTGAGTATAAGGTCTGATGAGCACTTTGAGGAGAGATAACAACAATTTAGTGTACAGCAGGAGGACAGATCGCCTGATAACAGGACGAGACATGATAGATGGAGGTATCAATTTAAAACCTTCAGACAGTGCAAGGCGGCAATAAGCAAGTCACCACAAGTTTGACAAGGGTAGAGGTCATCTCATCTCTCTCCCTCTATACCTCACATACAAGTGGTTTAAAAATACTCCCTTATAACCAGGTCAGCAATGTAAATATAATCTAGATGTGATCCATAGAGATGTTACTAAACACTGTTAGGAGTTTACTTAGGAGATTTGATACATTTCCCACACTAGAATCAATTCGTTAACCCTCCAATTAGCAGCAAAGATGAAATCTTTTCCTGGCAAGTGGTGCATAATCCAATTTTCCTGACACTGGTGTCTAATCCTGGACCAAGCCTTTGAGTATCTGCAGTCCGGTTCATCTCTATTAGCAGACCCTATTCTCACGCCTCTCCCCAGAAAACATCCCCAGACATCCCCGCAGCTTGGTGTAATTGGAAACCCTGGCGTCTGACGGCCTTTCTCACAGGACATGGCCATTACTGGCTCAACTCAAGCCTAGGATCCGGCTGAGGGTGGAGCAGACGGAGCCGCCACCTAGTTCTCAGTGCTCACCTCTGACCCCACTTCCTGTTCAGGTGCTACAGTGTTTCCTCAAACCACTTCGTTGTCACAGGCTTACCCTGCCTCGTCTCAGGAAACAAAGATCCAATTCAGGAAAAAAATCAGGAAGCATGAGTTACAAATACCTATGCATCAACAATGACTCAAAAAATCTGGAGGAACACAGCTATCAGACAAGGAATTAGGATTTTAAATAGAAGACATCTGATTATTTTTCATTTACAATTTATTAATTTATCTATTTTCAAATTTCCTATTGAATGCACCAGGAAAACCACAGTCTTTTCAGTTTGAGCATGATTGAGATCCCCGACATTCACACAGAGACATCACTTTTAGGGACATCTGGAAACAGACTACGAATTTGGACAGGTAAGCCATAATGACTTTTCAAGTTTAAACTTGAAAACAATTACACTGACTATTACTTAGATAATTATATAGGTGTGTTGGAGCCATGATAAACAGTAGCAGAAGGCCTAGATGTTACTGCTGTTTCTCTGTTACAGTACTTTTGTTATGCTTACTATATACAAAAATTAACTACCCTACAAATGTAATTTTTATTTCTCTTTTTTTTTTACTTGGGCGATTCAGTTTTTTACAGGTTCTGCACAGGTTTTTTTCTTCGCGTAACTTGCCCCACTATGCCCCCATTCAGGACAGGCTTTTGCGAGGGTCTTTTAATTGTGCGGCAGGCGTTTGCTTGCTCATAACTCAGAAGTAACTGACCTGGAAAACCCCAGCTATCATGGTCCAGGAGCTCTATAAAGAAACCCATGTGATGGTTGAGGAGGAATAATGTGAAAGATAACAAAGAACAATACAGAAGGCATCACATGACAAAGACAAGTGAAACCAGACTGTTGCAGCCCCACATGAGCTGTATAAACGGCACAAAACCGAATTAAAACAAGTCTTGTGGTCACACTGGAAAGCACGTTGAAATTTAACAACCTGTCATTTGATATGGTGCAGATTTACATTTTTACATTAAAAAAAAAAGTTGCACTCAGCAATAAAAGTCATCCAATGGCTGCATCGTGACATTCATGGAAACATGGTCTCCACAGGGGCTTGTGCTGTCTGTTTGACCGATGATAGCTGCTCTCCCCACTGATCCCCACATGGCTTCAGCACTTTATGTGTGACTTTATGTATGCTCAGCTCTTAAAAGTGAGACAGCCCCTTTGAGTTGACTTTCTCGGTCAAAATTTATGTATCAGAATTTCGCCCTTCCTCATTTCAAAGCATGAAACTGAAAATACAGACCAGAGATGAGCCTCTTATAGAGCACGTCAGAGCAGGGCCTTAAACCCACACACTGTTTAACAAAAGTCCAATGGTCAAAATGAGTTTTCTTATGGTTGAGAAAGTTTGCCTCTATGTTAGCCCTGCAGTAACCATTTTCACTGTAACCTGTAACTTTAATAAATGTTTTCAAAATTAAACTTCTGCTCTGCATATAGTCTAAGTGAATAACTGTATAAGGCCTGTAGCTTTACAAATAATAATAATAAAATAAATTTCTATCCTTACAGATAAGAAATCAATTGGGATTTTTTTTCTCCTCTTACTTTTTTCCCCGTTTCAAAATTCGACTTGTAAAATCCAGAATTAAAAAAAAAAAAAAAAAAGCTAAAGCAACCAGATTACTGGCCATAATGATCACTGACTTACCTGAGCACACATGGAGAATTCCTAACAGAAATACAAATCCAATAAAAGTTGGAGACATCATTCAGCGTCTCTCTTATGAGAATTGTCCTAGGGTTATCCAAATTATTCAAAAAACAATTTAGGCAAGCACTCCTTCATGTCAGACTGGAAAAGAAAATCTCAGAATCCAGAGTTTGAAAATATAAGACCCAGATTTTGGTTTGCGATTCACAAAAAGGGCAAAAAAAACCACAAAACTATCAAAACAGTCCAAGAGCAGTTTGTGACGAGATGGCTTTGGCTTCTTGTTACAGATGAGAAAAGAGTGGGAGAAAGAATAACACAAAAAACGCTCTTGCAATCAGGCCGGAATTTCAACACATGCTCTTCCTCTCTAGATCAACTGAAGTGGACGGTGGCATGTGTTAAAAAAAAACCAGGGAAGAATATCTGAGCAGAGAAGAAGCAGAGCTCTATCCTTTCTTTGAATTCATCCCGTTACTGCCGAGCGCTCAGTGACCAGCCAGGCAATCTCATTCAAATCATTTAGTTCCTTTGTGCAAAAAGGAGAGAGAGAGAGGAAGAAAAAAAAAAAAAGATCAATAATAAATCCACTGCAAACTTAAAGTTAACTCAAAAATAACGCGGGCGGTCGCTGTAGTCCACGCTAAAAAGAAAAGGCTCTGTCCTTGCAGTCACATTATTTCAGTCCAGTTGTGAATCTGTCAGTCGAGATCGGAAACTTTGCGAGTTAGTCCGGTCCTTCTCTCATCCGCCAGATCCACACGAGCGCACAGACGCGCGAGCGCGAGCACACACACACACACACACACACACAAACACACACACCAAAACACACACACCAAAACACACACACCACGCGCGCGATCAGTGCAACTTTTCCATCACTTTCCCCCCCTCGGTTTTTCCTCCTCCGCTGCTGCTGCAACTCCGGACCGATCGCGGTGCGCGTCGCGGACCCCGAAAAACCTCAGGCGAGAGGGGGGAAAAAACACGGGTTCGTGTTCACAGCATTTCATTCAAGGAAAAGCGGAATGCCTCCGACAATCGGTGTGCGCCTTTCTGCCCCCTTCCATGGACCCGGCAACGTTTCCCAGAGAAGAAATTTAACCTCTTCTCGCCTGGATCCCACCGAGCGGCGCAGGCACACGGCGCAACGCTGGCAGGCTGCTGTGTTTTCTCTAACCATGTCCAGTAATAAGGGGGGGAGAAAAAAAACCTTATAAAACTATTCGGACATATTGTTTTTATTCTCTCTGCAGTTCCTAAACTAAAAACAAATGCAACAGCCCATTCCAATGATATTCCTTGAGGGACTTAACAGTATGTTCTTGGAACTCAATAGTTATTATGTAATGGTTCTAACATACTTAAGGGTTTTGTTTTGTCTCCTGTGGTTCCATAGTCCATTAGCATTTCAATATTAGATACTAATTTAGCTTTAAATTTCTTTTTTTTTATCCCTCTGAAATGCATTAAAGGACAGAATCGTTTGTCTTAAAACTGTCCTGAAATGATCTACTGTGTAGGTGTAGCATTTTGATTAAAAGACCTTTTGTTTCACATGTAAAACCTCGTGCTTTTGGGCTGCATGCACTCGGACCGAGAACTTAATTCTCAGACAGCTCCAAAACCATTTTCGAATAAAAGCACGTATTATTATATAAATCCAAAGTAAAAGAGTCACTGTGTACCAGCGCACAATTTATACCTTGATATAATGCATACTATATATACTGCTACATATTAAGAATGTGGCCTGCTAAATTATCCATGGTCCTAATTTAACATTTCCCCCCAGTGTGACATAAACTCGTGACTCACCATGAAAATGTGTTTTTAATTGTAGTTCAGAAGCCACGTCTCTCTACAATGGTGTGAAGTGTTCAACCCGCAGCCCACCATTTATTTACACCTCTGGGGCGAAAACCAAGTTTAGACACAGACCTGACTTAGGCCTGCACCATTTGTGACCGTGCAGGTCGTCTTGCGTTAAAAGATCTAAAATATGTGGAAGACAAAAAGACAACAACAACAAAAAAAGAGAGAGAGAGACGCAAGGAAAGAACAGCAGAAGAGTCACACGCTAAGCTCGGGTCGGCTCAGCTCGGCTCGGCTCGCCGGAGCATTTGTTACCGAACAGCGCCCTCCAGTGAAGGCAGCCTGAACTGATCCGACAGGCGCCGCAATAACCAGCAATATCTACTGAGCATTTGTCTTCTATAGGGCCCAGGGAGACGTCAGTCACCGAGCCCGTGGGTTCCTGCACTGTTTCATGTATCACACAGATATTACTCAAAGGAAACTCCCACGGCTGATGACGACGTTTTATCTGAAACTCTGTAGAATAAGCCTGGAAACAACATGAAGAATAATCATATCCTTTTTCTTTTTTAATATCCCAGACTTACATTGAATTAAAAAAAAAAAGATGAATTCGACTTACTTGTGCAGTATGAAGGTGCATTCATAGAACCGCACTGTAGCTTGTGCTTCAACTGATGCTCTCAGAGAAATATAAATCAGTGTATCCACTAACTTAATCCATACTTTTAAAGGTGAGCACGTTTTTTTTTTTAAATACTTTTTTATAGGTGCAAGGACTAATCGTTCATTGCAATATGCATAATCAATGAAATAAACAGTATAAATAGCCCTTCCAAGTATATTTTCCCAAGCAGGACCATGAAGGCACTCAATTTAGCAGATTTTACAATAAAAAATAAAAATACAAGCCCTTTATGTATAAAAATAAAATAAAGTACAAGTTAAAAATAAGGCACAAGTTATCCTCATTCAAATGAAAAGATGAGAACCAATGATAATCTGGGTCGTTAAGAAAATCGCTGTTCATCGCACTCATGCTTGGAACAGCACCTTGTTCTTTGCCCCAGTTTCAAAAATTGAGCTTAGATCTATGTGAACTCTTCACTACGCCAAGTTTATCCCCCTCAGTTACCCTCGCATGCGCCTGTGCGCTAGTTTGAGACGGTCTTTGAGCTCCAAACATGTTTTTATTTCTCATTCATCCATGTGTACATTATATTCCAGTTCTACACACTCCATTCCCAACCAGTCCTCATGTGCCCCGTTTTCCTGAAAGCTTTCATGGCCCTGAAACCGCAGAGAGGCTGTTCAGCTGAATGCCACCAATCAAATAGTAACAGTTCCTCTAGCCAGCAGCAGGGAACTGCAACACAGAGGCAATTATCAGCAAAGTCCTCACTTAGACCAACCAGGATGTGTGCTTTCTAGATGTTTAATGTGACACAGCAAAGACAGAAAATGCTGAAATAACACACAAAGTGAATAATTTAATCATATAACTAACAGTGCTCAATTGTCTCTCTTTCTCAAATTAACTATAAATAACAGGAATAGGAAAATAAATGTGTAAAGCAATGAAAGAGAGACTTATGTTAGTAAACTGTTATTTTACTGGTATGATTGTATTTATAAACTTAAAAGAACATTCCATGATAATTAGTATTATGCTTGTGGGCTACTCTCGGACTTGACCATGACTTGACCATAGCCCCACCTCTACCACAATTTCAGAGTTTGATGTTGCAACAGACCCTTTTGTATTCAGGTTTGGTTTCACCCTTCATCTATGGTTGTCAAAAAAAAAAAAAGGAAAAAGGAAAAGAAAAGAAAGAAAATCCCACAGTGCCATAAGTAATGACGTCTGAGCCCTGTGAACAGTGGAGGCTCTCTGTCCTCTCTCTCCCCCCTCCCTTGCAACCCCGATCAGACCAGCAGAGGCAAGAAAAATGACACGTTGTCGGGGCCATGATGGCAGCAGAGACAGCGGAGAGCTTTTAACACCACAACCAAATCATTTTGCACTAAACTTCCAAGAATATACAAGGCACAGAAGGATTAAAACTTCCCCATCTCTGACTGCTGAGCACTCCAGGGCTTCACTGCTTTAACAACCACTAAAAGAGAACCAAAACAGCTTTGTGAAATATTGCTGAAGACTTGATGAGTCATTATTTTTTTGGATGACAGTTACGGAATATAACAATTTTTGTACTTACTGTGAGAGGCCTGGTTACATTTGTGTGGTTTGTTGTGGGAGTGCCTCAGAGTCTGGTGGTTTTGGTGTTGTCCAAAATTATTAGGCAGCCGTTTGCACCACTGAGACTTGTGTAACGCAGTGAGGCGATGGGCTCCCTGTGGACCCTTGTGGTCTTTAGGAACCCCCAGCATGACCAGCATGGCAAACAACACCACCAGCAAGCACACAATCTGCATGGTGATGCGTGTGGATGACACAGAGCCAGTAGAAGTGCATATAACTGTCCTAAAAATACACCTTACTTGCTAGTTCAGTGGCTGCAGTCTGGTCTGTCTCTGCAGAGAAATGTTAAGAAAATTCCATAATTCACTGTTGCTCTAGTTACATCACAGGTGTTCCTTGAAAAGGAGGCGAATAATAAAAAGACAATCCTAGGTCCTCTTGAATATTCCTAAGAACAGCAACAAACTGCAAATATTGCTGCACTCCCCACCAAGAGCCCCTCATGCTGCTACCCTTGAGATCTGCCAAATACATAAACCCCTGCAGTCTTGGCTAGTCTCTTAAATCCAGTGACAATGTTTCCCCCCAGAGGATGATGGGATCCTAATGAGGGCAACTCTATGTACAATGTGTATGGTGAAGTTCACTCTCCTCTCCATCTCGCCGTTCCGCTGCTCAATGGGGAGACTGTCTCTCATCTTCCCGGCCTTTTTTTAACTGCGATAATTCTCCTTTTAATATTCAAAAGGAGTTTTTGTACGTTCCGTCTTTTCTTATGATGTTTCTATGCATGCAGCAGGACCGTGGATCCTTTAGGCTACACGCTGAGTCTCCTTTCAGATGTGTTGGACTCCAACACAAAACCTAGGCCCCCTCAGCATAGAGGTGATGGGGTGACACACAGGCGGGGTAAGGCAAAGGAGCCTGCATTCCCTTTTCCCTGACTAAGACTATTTAATGGCTTTCATTCTGATCTTGCCAGCGCACCAAAACAGGATGGCATAAAACAAAACCTTTCCCCCTCCAAAAGATGCTCCCTGTTGAGAGGCAAACTTAACAATCCCAGTGGACAGAAAAGTAAGAACACTTTTCAATCCTTAGAATAAATGATGCATTTTGGGATTTCCCACTCTGCAGGCTGAAGTTTTAACCCTTGAATATGATCGGAGGTAAAAAAGAGTGTGTCAGAGTTGTGGCCTAAGTCACCTTGGACAGAACGTGTCAGTCACAGGTTCAGTACGACGGAGTTCCCTTAACAGGCACTTTCGTTGGATGGTAACCATTTGTCACTCTGCCTCACATGCACTAAAGCCTTTTTACCATTCCTGTCCTGTTCTTGAGGAAAAACCCTTTTATATATTTATTGTGCTATTTTTCTTTTCATAAAAAAAGCAATTCAAATTTGTGGTCTTTTTAGGTGGCAATGGGAACCCATCATTTCACGGCTCTCTCCTCACCAGGCCTGTAGACTTAAAAAAAGACTTGTGTCAACACATGGAATAGCATTTACTCAGCTGAGCCAACATTTATCCAATCTCTCACAACATATGGTCATCTTTTATTTTTAAAACTTCCTGTAGGAAGTAACTTGATGCATGAATGATATGTGTGGTCTGCAGGATACATCATTTTAAATGAAGGGCCGCTTTGTCATGCAGGGGGCTTTCAAGGAGACCTCTCCCCTCTCTGTCATGGTACTATTGAGAATGAGATGATTCTCAGGTGGGATGACAGATTGTTAACATGGGAAACACAAAGACTGAAAGGATGCAGTGGGAAGAAGAAGTGATGCGAGGGAGGATGGGACAGATGACCTGAAGTCCTGAGGAAGTTGGATCATATTGGTGTTATTATGCCACTCCTAAAAGAAGCACCTAATCATTTCTGATTGCTTGCTGAGGGAGTGATGAAGCTCCAGGAGTACAAACTGTGTCACAGCTAACTCCACAAGCCCCTGCCATTGGAAGAAATCTACCGTGTTTGACTTGAAGTGACTTTCTGTAATGTTTCTAACTGCAGACCAGCCAAACATTTTGATGTATGTCCATTAAGGTGGCTTGTAATCAAAGCAGACTGACGAAAAGTATGAATAACATAGTTAAGGTTCATACTAGAGTGTAGTGCACACATCAACAGAATTTGGATATTAGACTTAAAAATAACAAGGGGCCAAAAGACTAAGTTAAATTCAAAGCACAGCTGGCCAGTAAAACTAAAATCAACCACATGTAGACATTGACACATGGCAGCAGAGACTGAAAGTGAAGCATAAAGTGCAGTCTTGTCATATTTCTGGAACAGCTACAACAGAAACCTTAGTGATTCTCAGGCCATTTCACCTTACCTGTCTACTGTGGACAATACTCCGGCCCTTCAGCTCCCCTCGAGGGCCCAAGAATGTATCGCTCTGGGCACTGGCCCAGAATAAATACAATTCACCCACTAATACGAACCTCAGAAACAAGCCAAAAAGTATTTTATAAAAGCGAACAAGACAAAAAAATGTCTCTCGTCACTATTGTATTGAGAGTATGCCAAAGAGTAAAGAAAGAAAGGGACAGGCGATACAAAGCAAGTGAGATGCAAAGCAGAGTGTAACAAAACATAAACAGTAGAGTGAGAACACTCTTCTTCTAACTATAGCCTCTCTGTTCTGCTTTCAGACATGATAAAAAAAAAAAAAGACAGGGCTCCAATGAAAGAAAATGACGGAAAACTAAACAAATCTGTTCCTGTTCAGGGAATGCCCCCATGCATGACGTTGCTGCAAAAAATGTGAGGTGGGAGGGGGCAAACACTGAGGAGAAAGAAAGACGGGGGGCTTCACAGGATGCTGCGACGAGGTTTGGTGCACAAAGCAGGATGAGGCGATAAACAGGCTGTTGCTTTTCCGCTTGCCTGCACACACTGAATCCCTTTTTCCCTGCGTCTTTTAATGGGCCTCACATTAGCATCTGTTTAGCGTCAGCCCCGACATGGCCTGTGGAGGCTGATTAAAATAACCCAGCTATCACATAACATTCTGGCAGCAACATCCAAATTAAAGTCAGTCGTCGGAATATTTGCAGCAACGGATGTTAACAAAGTTTGCGTGAATGTTTGGCACCTCTGCTGCCAGAACAGCGTTCTCTGCTTCATTTTAAACTCTCCTCCAATTGAGATTGTGTTCCGTTTGAAAAGATGTGAAGTTTGTTATGTTAGTACTCTATATTCAACACTAAGATTACTATGCAGCATTTGAGACTACAGTATCCAATTTGTGAATTTCCGTGCATGACTACGAGAGCGTAACAAGCAGACAAGCTCTGAGCACAATTAGACAATATTAAAGTATCTCTGACTGTCCTTGAATTGTTCTTCCTTTCACTGAACGCAGCTTGCTGAGTAGCCTGCGCCTCACTCTCTTCCCCATACAAATGCATAATGGCAAAATTGAGTAGCATTATGTTTCATGCTTAATTGGCTTATATAGTTCAGAGACAGGAGAGCTTTAATGACCGACAGTGAGGCTCGGAGTGACTGAGCCGAGAGACTCTTTTGTTCTTATCGCTACTGGACCTCAGCCAATCACCTGGCAATGAGATTTTGGGACAAGATCCTGACCAAGAGCGGAGCTCAAAAATCTCTTCATTATATCTGAGTCGTACATGTCAACTGCATTATATATTTGAGCTTCAGCTGTTAAGGTTTAGCTTTTGAAAAGGGGCCTTTTGTTCAGTCAGTTTTTGGTGTACAGATGTGACAGCACTGACAGTGACAGCTGAAACAACTCACTCACTGTTTCATTTAGGAGAAACAGTTTACACATTCAGAACACTGTTGCTGATGTATAAATATACAATCGCCCCTTAGACGTGGCAAACCAGTAAAAATGTTCAGTTCTCAGACACCAGCTAAGAGTAATGGAGGAATGATTATAGATGATCAGATATACACAAATAACTGGACTGTGTGTGTGTGTGTGTGTGTGTGTGTGTGTGTGTGTGCCTGTGAGAGTGTGTGTGTGTGTGTGTTTGTGTGTGTGTGTGTGTGTGTGTGTGTGTGTGTGTGTATGTTCAGATCTATTGTGAGTTAGTTGCAGTCAGTGTCTTAGCAGCTCTGTGAGGCTGTACTGTGGCTGCTTTGAACTAAATGTTACATCAGCAAGCTAACAGGCTCACAGTGAGAGCATTAACATGCTGATGTTTTTCACTAAAAACACTGTTTTTAGTTTAGTGCTTTAGCATGCTAAGATTTGCAAATTAGCACTACACTTAAAATAGCCGTGCACCAGAATAGAAAATTTTAAAAATTCGACCCGATGATGGCACAAGCTGAAAATTCAGGAGATCATCAAAGATGTAACAGTTCATCCTGAATGGGACATGAATGGGAGATGGGACATGTATGCACCAAATTCTTGAAAAATCAGTTAAAAAGTTGTCGTGATGTTTCACTCCTAAGTGCAAAAGTCAATCTCACGTTAGATAAAAAGGCAGGTCACCAAAGTCATTAGGACCAATCATGTGGGGGGCCATGGATTTTCTGTACAAAATTTCCTGGCAATACATATTATACTTCCCAGATATTTCAGTCTGGACCAAAATGGTGGACTTACCGACCACCCAACAAACTGACATTGCTATCCCTAGAACCAACACCTCTTCACTGGTTAAAATGTCAGTCAGTGCTGAGATCAAACTGCTTTCTTCCATATTCTGGGCTAGATAAACATTCCTAAATCAAATGATTTGGTTTCCTTTTTTTCTTCCATGTCATTAAAAAGAAATCAATCAAACAAGTAAAAACAATTTTTTTCTTTCAATAATCTAGACAAACCTCAACTGGAAACCCGAAGTGCCACGGAGCTGAGAAATTGATGGGACATTAATTTTTTCTCTTTTCTCAAGGTTATAAAGTCCAGAAACTTTCCAGAACTGTACTTAGAATATCATTCTGCAGTAGTTGTGGTTTCAATGGGGCCTTAGAGCCAACATCAGTGACTGATCTCTCTCTGAAGACCCTGAGCAGAGAAAAATGCAAAGACTCTGCTCATGCTTAAAGCATTCCCCATCTCTAAAATAAAAGCCTATTCTTTCTTCCCTTATCCCGGCTGCGATCACCTGCCAAAACAAACTGGCGCTGTGATGAATGTAATAAATATGATCGATGGGATATCTGCCGCTGCTGACCTCACACCACGCGCCAGGGTCCAGAGAGCAGGTGCTGCTCAGATTTACAGCCCCCCCCACTCCGATCTCATGATATTCACACGGACGCTGAGCCCTGCTGAGACACAGTCACACTGCTGAGTCTCCACAGCCCCCTACAGCTCATATTGAGTCTCAGAGAAACAGACCTAATATTGGCTCTGGCTTCACATCAACATGACTGTCCATGAGTCATATCAATAAAACCAGCGTTTATTTTACACATCATCAAGCTGTCAGTCATGGCTGTCAGTTATTACAGTAATTTCTGTTGGGAGAAGAACACAGGGCTCTTGTTTAGGTCGAGACGCTCTCCTTACATGTTTGCTAATAAAAGCTAATTGATCTGAAAGCAAAAGCGGCTCTGGAAAAGAATATATAAACTATGTGCACTGATTTGTCAGAAGTAGTTACAAAGATGCTGCTGTGGATGGGTTATTCAAAAAAGCTGCAATTTAGGAGGGATGTGCAGTGTCTGTATTCCATTTGCAACTACAGTGAATTTTATGTTTGTTTCAATTTTAACAAGTTGATTTAACATAGTCGATCATAGCAAACCTCTGAGTGCAGCTCAGGTTCTGAGGGCGCGTTGAAAACTCAAGCAGACAGAGAGTTTAGAGCACTCCACACTTGGAGTGATTGGAATATGCACTTAACGCTCATGACTCATTATTGTGAAAATGAGTCTTTGGCTCATGAAGTTGTGGTTTGGACTTTATGAATAATAACGTAGGTAAGCTCACCAGCGTAACCAAACAGCTGTGCAATTTCAGCTGTTATTCAGCTAATATTATATAATATTAGTCAAAGTTGATATTTTCAAGGAGAACTCTTTTTTTATTGCTCTTGGCATATAATGCTACTAAGCTAATACAATATTAACCACACTAGTTTGCCGCTTTGCAGTGTCAAGGTATTGAGGTTGGATGAATTGTGAAAAACTGGATTCTGTGTTTCCCAAATGGCCTCATTTATTCATATAAAAAAGGTGCTCGCTAGGCCCATGCAGGCTTCCACATTCTTGAGCAAAGAGAGCTTGTGCACCAAAGTCCCTCTCTGTCAAAAATGTGTTTAGAAAATATACTACTAGCAACATAGTTCAGTGCCTGACGCTGGAGTTCCATTTTAATATTTTACTTCTCTCCTTTTTTCTTGCTCCAGTTTGCACTGAATTGCACTGTAATGTATGTTAGTGATGGAAAACAAAAAAAAATTTAAAAAATTGAATTCACTGTCAGTGTTATATAGGCTATTGTGAACCGCACACTCCTGTTACGTTAAAGGAGCCGAAGCATTTTCTCCTGTCCCTATAGAATGGTGAAGAATGTGACCCATTAAGAAAACAGTTGTTATACTCTCAATGGAGAAATTAAAGTGTGTTTGACAGGGCAGGAGCAGCTAATTATTAGCACTTAGCAAAATCCTATCCAATCGTCTTCCCAGTTATCATGAGGACACTAGAAACGTGAATCTGGATATTCTAATTTAATTCTCACCTCATAGTCTTTGTGCTTTCGACCCCTGTGCACTTGTGCTGACTCCCATTTCAGATCTTACCCCCACTCTAGTGCCTCTTGACCACATTACTCCCCTTGCTATCCTGACAAGAATGGCTAATAGACCCATTTCCCGGGACGGTGGTAAGCTAAGCTGTGCAGATCAGGGAGATGAAAAGAGATTGGATCGGGAACAAAAAAAAAAAACCCTCCACTGGCCTCAGCAGCACAGAGTCGTTAGGGGAAGCTGCTTGTAGGACATTAGTGCATGGTTATAACTAATTATATCCCAAGTGAATTGCTCCTCCAGGCGTGGCCAAGGATCTTTCTCTATTGTTACGCTGGCAAGAACTGCTGCTGCAATGGGGATAATATGTGAGAGTGCAGCTAACTGAACATGTTACACTCTCTTTGTTTCCTGCATCATGATCAGCTGGGCACTAAGAATGATGAACATGAGTGAGCTCTAAGGTAATATATATGCAGAAAACACTGACAAGGAAATTGGTTTTCAGAGTGGGGACTCAAGGCCAGTGCAACAGCCCAGTAAAGAGAGCAAAGGATGGATATAGTATAGAGTTCTCCATCTCTCTCATGGTAAAGCCGTTAGTGCCAGGTATTCAGATACAGACCAATTCACCTACACCTCTTTAAAGTGAAAACAGGCACCCTGTCTCTGCTCACTGAGGGCCAAGAATATGGAGAAAATCTGCAATAAATTGGTTCTAAAGTTACAATCTCTGCAAAGTAAGCTAAATGTGTTAAATAAGTTTAAATATTATATTATTTCTCATTGCAGTATAAAATATGGTTAGAATTACCTTCTGTATACTAATGAATATGAGCAACAAACAAAATAACGTGTCTTGCTAAAAAAAAAAAGTAGAATTATCTGATTTGGATTCTTGTTCCTATTAAAAAGGCTTGGCTGTTCTTGAAGATAATGGCAATGTGGCAGATTATGGTTTTATGGTCAGATAAGGACACAAAGTGCATGTTCTACAGTTTAAAAGTCAGTCAAGTCTAAGCATAAAAAGATTAGAAGGAAATAAATATGGAGAAAAATTATTATCAGTATTGACGACAATTGTGGGTTTCATGATCTCCAAATAAAAGCATATGTATATAATGATTTGTGGGTAATTTATTATGAAATATCAAACAATTTAAACAAATGTAACAAATAAATATTTCCTAACTTATCATATATCAGTGTTTTCCAGGTATATGTTTCCAACCTCTGGTTAGAGATCTATTAACATTTGCTTTTGAAAAGCTCCTGCAGATATGAATGTTTCTTTTTTTAATTTTTTTTTTTACATCTTAACAGATTGTTTAAAGTCTGCACAAGGATTTTCTAACACATGTGCATTGGGTAACATTTGTGTGTGGATTTCCGAGTCTCTATTTAGAGTTTCTGATTCACAAATGCATGTTGCCTTTAAGCACTAGTGGAAAATGTCTGACTTTTCAGTGCATTCATATGGGAAGGGTATGGGAAAGGTAACTTCTCCCAAAAAGTCAAGGCATTACTGGTGCATGTGCAGAGGAATTTGAGTGGTTAACGTACAGCAGCAAATTTGTTTGCCAACACTACAGTTGCTCATCTAACTACACACAACTGAAAGAATAATTGGACAGACTCCTGTATTTGCTTAGTATATACATTTTAGAGTTTGGGGCTATTGCATAAATTCTTTGACATTGCAGGCTGGAAGAAACTGCTTAAAGTCTTTTCTGAAAGCAAATGGAAAAATTAGAATCCATGGGTACTCAGTAATAATAACCACATCTGATTATGTCACAGCTGATGTGATCCCATTAAAAGATGGTCTTAGTTTTCTTCAGGACTGATTGAGAGTGGGATAAAGTGATACGTGACTTAAAACAAATGTGGGCCAAGTGTGTAAAGGGGGAGAGCCAACAGCCCCTTCCATACTTCTAGCCCCCCTGCAACTGGCGCCCTTGCTTAGACCACAGCCATCTTTACAGTCGGCCTTCATTTTGATCTCAGCTACACACCTATAAAGTTTCATGACTGTATCTTCCATGGCTCTGACGTTATTGCGGTGAGACAGACAGACAGACACCTGCCAAAGTACTCAAATCTGCCTACGTGGTAGTTTCCACTACACTAGGTGTCCAGTACACACTCACGAGGTGATAACATTACCAACCCCACTGTCACAGCAGGTAAACTTTTTTGTTTCTTTTCACAAATGCTGTTGACTGTTCTATTTTTTTTTAACTTATCTTTAAAGCCTTTTAATCTCCTGTTGAACTGCCCTATGAGTCAGCTGACAGAACTGTGTCACGCAACACCTTGAGCTCATAGTTCAGTGATTGCATGTGTTCTCATTACAGCAGCCAGAGGTCAAGCTCAGCTTAGTCTTGTTTATATTCTTTGAGAAACATGTCAGAAAGCCTGAATTATAGATATTTTGTAAAGAAAAAAAGTTATCTTTTGCCCTGTTCACAGGATAGATCCCCATCTTTAATAGAATTAGAAAGAAAGGGGCAAATATTAATCACTACCGTAATTGCACCGGTCTGGTGGGTGTTTTAGGTACTTTTCCCTTAAGCCTCAGTACTCTCAGAACATGCAGTTTTCTCAGTGAATTATCCTACATTCAACCACAATCGTATGAAAAATACTGTATTTTGGAATCTGTGATATCTGTGTCTTGGACAACATCAAATTTGGCTGCGATATAAAGTAGTGACATGTTACCCAGCAGTTACTTAAGAATAATCTAGGCTTAAGGGTTCTTAGTCTTCTTTCTCTCTCTCTCTGGAGGTGGTTTGTGGGGTGTGTGTGTGTGCGTGCGTGCGTTTGTATGTGTACAGACATAGAACAGTAAAGACTTCACGTAATACCATCAGTTGGCAAGCCCAAAGGTGCAAGTGTGAACATGTTATCAGAGTCGTACGAATACTGTCTTCATTTTTATCACTGGCTGTGCACTGTTCATATTTTCACCAATGTGGTAGAGGAGCCTGCATTGTGCAGTGTGTTCTGATGGATATTTTCAATGCTATCGATCAAATCTTTGGGATTTGTTCAGCAATGTTAATCTCCCCGAGTCCAGAGCTTGTTCTCACATCACTTATCCGTATATCTGTCAGTACACTGAATGGTTTGTTCTAGAGATTTGGGGACAACCAGTTTGAGAGAAGATAAAAAATGCGGTATTACAGCAGTCTGGTCCCCTTTATTGTGTAGCCAATCAGGGATGGCAGCGTGACAGCCTTCAGTTCCCTCATCTTCTCCCTATCTTTATTTCCATAACCTCACAAATAGAGCGGCTCTCTGAAGTTGCCGACCTTTGTGATCTGTGACAAGCGCAATGGTAGCTGTCAGTGGAGGGGAAGGATATGAGCACTGATGTGCTCTCTGAAGACGCGCTCAGCCTTTCATGTCAGGGAATAAGAACCGAAGACCTGTCTCCTCTCTGTGTGTTTGCCTGCCGAGCAGTGGCCAGCAAAGTGTAAGTGCAAGAGTTTTAGTATGCCTCTCTAATCCACTGCCTTCACACAGGTCAGTCCAATTTATTATGAATGAAGTTCTGCGGGAAGCTCTTCGATATCGGGAAACAATTTAGAGCTGGCGGAGAGTCAATGTCTTGGGGGACCAATAAAAAACGCTTTAAATGCATTGCAAACTTCAGGTCAGCACGTTGCTCCTTGTAAAATTCACAGTAGGCTGTATTAGTCCCAGGTGATTACCCTATAAGACATCACCATGTCATCGCCTCGTACTGTGCCAACTGCTTTTAATTTTATATGAAGTCAAGAATATCAGTTTATAGTTACAGTGGTACAAAGTTCTTCCCTCAACTCGACACATCTATATTGCTTATTTCTGATACTACAGCAGGACGTGGGGTGAGCACACAGCCCTCTTTTTCCTCAATGTCATGTGTGGAGTGTGATCAGATAAACAGCGGAACTTACTCATAAATCAATGAATGTCTTTCACCGCGAAGGTCACCGAGATCACATTGCAGAGAATCACAATTAAACACATCCAGGCACCTAAAAGA
Source organism: Istiophorus platypterus (assembly GCA_016859345.1). NCBI lineage: Eukaryota > Metazoa > Chordata > Actinopteri > Istiophoriformes > Istiophoridae > Istiophorus > Istiophorus platypterus. The sequence goes on from CM029116.1 coordinate 7,715,646, forward strand.
TTCCCCGCTGTAATGCTTGGAGGTACACTCCCTTTTCACCTTGGCTAAAACTGGCAGCTGTCAAGATCATCCTTACGTTCCACTCAGCAGGTCACGCTCCCTGAAAATGGAGTCTCTGGCAGCCGCCCACTTTATTCTATCAACGGCAGACTGAGGTATTAGGGCACATTAGTCTCATTTCCAATTCACTGACCGAGCCAGATCGCTTTCCTTCATTTCCATGCACAGATGGGATTAAATGGCCAGATTAAAGATGAACTCCTGGCACTGTCCGCTGGTCAGATTTATCATTCTGAGAATGAATTCAAATGCAGTGAGGCAGATACGACATGATTTTCGCCTTTTAAACCCTCATTAAAGCATGTGGAGTCCATTAAAAAACTGCGAACTTTCAAGATATGCTGACGCAGAGTTAGATTTAAAGATTCAAGTACCAATATTTGTTTTGGCTCAAACTTTTGCTAGTTTTCACATTTTCGATGAAAGGCTCAGTGCGATTCCGATGATAGCTGTACGGTCCCGTCAGTTATTGACGGAGTTTCTAGAGCTGCCAAACTGCTGTGCACAGCGATGACTGTCATACCAGTCTCGGCAGTTAATTTGGACTTGCCTTTTTCTGCACCTTCCTGAAGCTGTGTGAGGTCCAGTAAATCCCCTAGGGAGGTAGGTCCCCTGGCTGCGACAACAAACTGAGAACCCATTTTCCACCAAGAGCAGAAAAAAACCGAACCAAACCAAATGTGTCATCAGTAGTTTTCTCCAGGCCCGATTTCCTTGTGTGTGCTCCTCAGTCCCTCAGGTGACCCCCATTTCTGGCTCTTCTTTTCTGTACAGAGCTCTATGGTCTGAGTAAACACAGGCTAAACCCACTTATGCCTTTGAAAATGTTCTTTATTGCCTCCTTTCCCACAATTCTCTTCCAACACTCAAGCCTGAGAGGCTCTTAGCAGCAGCCACAACCTGGAAATTTTGTTTAAATATATATTTGCCATGGAAACACATGTGGAAACTCATGTCCAACATTGAAGTATATTTATTCTATCCAAAGGCTTTTGAACTGTGGGATGATTTCTGATTGAAAAATGTAAACAACTAGCTCCCCTACTTGCATTTTGGAATCATTTGAGAGGGAGAGCTTATAAATAACAGGTTTGTATACCTTGTGTGATAGAAAACACATGCAAGTTTCTCATTAAGAGTTAAAAAAAGACAGGCCTCATTCTTTTTCAGTGAAAGACTTTGATCTAATGTGCTAAATAACCCATTTCATTTCTTCATCTAGGATCAACCTGTTATTATTATTGTTATGTATTGTATGCATGTATGTATGTAACAATGGCACATAAAAGATCCCCATTGGGATATGCTTTACCACATAGAAAAAAAAACGTTCTGATTGTAATAATGATTTTACATCTATTCTTTCTCATTGAAAAGCCCGGAACTATGAATAAAGGTACAAACATTTTTCATTTCAAATTTTTGCTGGACACAAGGTGTTTCATACTTCATTTAAAAATTCTTTCTCAATCTATCTATCTATGCTGGGGTTTCAAAACTCCACATCACAGTCGTGTATGTGACATTTTTGCCCATGATTGGCTCCAAAGTAAATGTGACTAGTATTGAACCCACAAAGCATCTTAAAGTCAGATTTAAAGTTAGCACCGTGAAACTTTACATCTTCAGCTGATGAATGTGAAAACAGCCTCCTTAAATATATCACTTGGCACAGTCAAGGTGAAACATCCAATCGAGATAACAAATAAGCAACACATTTTGTGGAGGGGAAGTGTTAGGTATCATGGGGAAGCAGCAGCAGTACCTGTGTAGCCCAAAGAGTTGTCCTCCTCTTGTTCAGTGGTGGGAGCTGGGGTTGCCTCTTCGCTGGCCCCTTCCTGAGTTACTCCCATCTCTGTCAACAACAATACCACAGGGACTGAGAACCTGGACGCATTCTGCCCAATTTTCCCACCCACGGTCCCAACATTCAACCCTCTGCACCCTTGGAACAAGCAGAGAGCAAGCGCACTAAGAAGTGCCAGGTTCCGTCCTCGGAAGCTCTTTCTCTGGCTGCAGAATTCAAACATCCACATTGCAGTAAGAAACCAAACATCCGCAATCTCAACAGATGGGTTTAATCCAATCTCTGTGTCTGGGCGCCAAATAAAATGATGATTTCAGACACACGTCAATCAGCCATTGGGTATAGATCCGTTCAAATAATATGCTGGTGCAATCTTCAGTCTTCAGCTTCTCTCATTGCTCAGCAGGAGGTTGTCCTGTTGTCCTCTGTTCAGCTTAGGTCTAAGTGTATGGGTATAAAACAGAGTCATCTCAATAGCCATAAGTGGCTGAACCCCTAAGCGAGCACAGGGGCAGGACAGAGGAGGGAGGGCCAGGGCACACACTGCATGATTGACAACGCCACTCTTCATGCACACATACACCGTGTGCGCAGTCCTGATGCAAATACAATGATGCACCATTAATTGCTAATCAGCTCCTTTTGATTCTGGCTCGTCTTTGTGCCCGTGTCTTCTTCAGTGTGACAGGTTGAGTGTGTGTGACAGGCGGCGTGAGGGCGTGACAGTGGGTGTATGGGGGGGGGGCAAGAAAAAGAGGGGCCAAAAGGGCCAGGGCATATATGGCTTATAGGGGAAGGCGGGTTGGCCAACTGTGCCCTTATGATGGCTCTGTGTGAAATAAATCAGACTCAGCCAAGCCCATTCTCTTTGTTAGCCACTGACAGGGGGTTAATTTCGGCAGGGTGGCTGGGATGGGGAGGTGTGAGGAATCTTAATCAAAGTGCATCCAACCCCTTTAGCCGAATGAGTGGCAGTCTGTCGGAAGTATCTGTTTCCTCAATGAGATCTGGCATTGCTTCTGATAAATGGCAGACGGGCAGACAGAATTGTTCATTGGAGAGTACTTTGGATCGCCGGAGTGCAAAGGCGAAGGCGACCGATCATTCCAGCCGCCCCACCCACCATTAGAGGATTGACAGCATAAATCATAGCAGACTTTGCAAACATAGTGATGACTAAAAAAAAAAGTCACTTTACAACAACAGTTCTGGACACATTAATAATAGTAAACACAAAGACGTTCAAAATATAGTGATCATGTCCCCCCCCTCCCCAATTGCTCCTGTAGTGTTCCCAATAATGTGACAGTTAATGTGTCTCATGCTGGGCCAAACCCATTATTTGGCACTTCTCTTCCAGATAATTGATAGCGGTGTCTGACTGACGACGCTACAGGAGAGCAGTGCCTCTGTGTCACAAAAAAATAATCATGTTGGTTGCTCAGGGTCCCATGCACATAAATGGAATGCAATGATACTCATAGCACATGAAATGGAAACGTGCTTGACATGGAAAAACACAGACATCAGTCAGAGTCCGGTGTTATGTCTGACACTTGCAGCGCGACACCAGCAAGATACATGTGGTGCTTTCAGAGTGTTGAAAACAGATAAATTAGACATAAATGGAACATCTGTTTTTGACAAAGTAGTAGGTTGGCAACGATAGCAATTATAGGCTGGAACAAATATAGAAATAAATAAATTATAAATGTGTACAAAAACGTCTTTTTTGGTAAAACATACAAATTGTAATGTTTATAACCTTTTACAAACTAAACTCTGTACAAGAGTGATATTTCCATGTCCAAAACACCAAATAGATATAAAGCATATAGATTGAGTACAAAAGTTAATTCTTTACTTTGGAAATGATTAAAAATAACCCTAACTAGAAGTCCGTATTGTCACTATCCTATAGAAACATCAGTTTTCAAAGATGTAAGAAACACACCCCTTTTTTGGACACTTGTAAATGATGGAGTCCTCATCAAAATAATATGGTTTTATTATGATAAATATTACTGTTAAGATACAATTCTTGAAAAAATATATATATTAACGCTTTTGCCTGCAAGACTTTCGTCTTCATGCGGACTCTTCCTCTGTCCTGTTCCCTGGGTGGTCCACAGTCAGAGGTCCAATTAGTGACCACTTCAGAGCTCATTAACAGGTGGCGTGCCCAGCTGCCCCTGGGGCATCGGGATAGAAAGTCGGGACCTCAGTGTTGCCTCACTGCCCCCTTTTAGCTTCAACACAGCCCCTGGCCCCAGCTCCCCTGTTGGCTAATTAATGGGGCACATGTGCGAATAAGTGACTATGTACCAAAAGATACAAAGGCTGGGCCTTCCCCCCTTCACTCATTCCTCCTGGGCCCCAGCCTATAAGTCCTGTCCCCCAAGCCCTCCTTAAGAGCATGTCCTCTTTTTCTGGGTCATAGGCCCTTCTTCTTGGAATAATCCACAGTGCGCCGTACAGGCACTTGGCTCCATTTTCCTACTTCAGTCACAAATTGACTCAAACTAACTAGATTTGACTTAAGTGGCTGTTTACAACACTGGGGCTATGTGGACCCAATCAGCACTTTAGCTGCTGTACCATCTGACATGACAATATATGTTATGTCTAACTTATTGCCCTTGTAGTCGCGGCTGTTTAGGCTGACAAATAGTGGGAGCTCTTAATAGACGTGAATGAAGAAGCTGGAGAGACTAGTTGTTGTCTCATTGTTCTCTTGTCATGTATTGGCAGCAGCTCTTTGGTCGTGGCAGCTCATATTAGTGATGGATGGGGTTAAGATGATGAGTGTGGGGAGTCTGACTCTGGGGCTTGTTAACAGGACTGACTGATTGTTTGCTGTAGGACAAGTTCCTTCACACAGCCTGATCAGAGAGGCGGCATATTTCTGTAACATGACCTCAAGCGATTCTAGTGATTAAATTGGTTTCTTGGAAAAAGCTCTGCCCTAACATCTGTTTACTTTTTGTCTGATGACAGAGAAAATATGAACAGCCAACAAGAATGATAATTGGGGGGTAAGGCCAATCAGATTTCACCTCTTGCATTTGTAGCCTTCATTCTCAGTGCTGAATATTTAAATGATTGGATTCTGCTCCTGAGAATCAAACCCATAACACCGCCTTAGTAGTATTGTCATCATTTTAGACCTGGATTCAAAAGTCTTCACTATTATTAAATACAGACAAAAGGAGACAAAAAGTGCTAAAAAAGTCTTTTTCAGCAGATTCCTAGTCTGTTCGCTTCATCTGTTTCCACAGCACCATTACATTACTCATTTCCATTTTGATTACACTTTCTTTGTTTTCTGCATGACTAATGGAGTTTTAATCAGGCCTTGAGATAATACATACATATGCAGTGAGCACACACTGCTGGAGAGAAAACGGAAAAGTATGAAGTCAAAGTGGAGTAGAATTTTTTTTGTCTATAACTTCTGAAATAACAATAACTCTCAAAAAAGGAAAAAAGAATATTACACAGAAAGAATCACATTTGAGCACAAAGCCCTTAAGATTTTTGTCTGGAGATGAATTAAACAGTGTGTGAATAAGGAGACTGTTTATCTGTGGGTAAAAAAAGGAAAACAACCCCCCCCCCCAAAAAAAACCCAACTTAAATATCTCCAAGCAATCCTTGCCTTGCTTCAAAAGAGAAATGCATAAAGGATCCATTATCTCACTACTTGTTGTTAAGATAAGAAAAGCCAGGGGTGGAAAGTCACACACACCATAACTGCGCATCTCTCTGAAGACAGTGTTGCATTTAAAGGAATTTAGTTCCTTGAGTCTCACTGTTAAATGAACACAGTGACAACAAGATCCCCTGAAGTTACCAATACTGGCCAAGAAATAGTCCAATATATAACCCCCTTGCAAAATCCCAACTTTTTCCACTGTGATAAGGCAAAATAAAACAGAACAAAACAAAAAAAAAATTAAAAGAAGATCCATAATTTAATTAATTTGTGAGCTATAGAGGTGCTGGTACAGAAAAAAAACTGCTGTAAATGGATCTTGTTACCGGATGATAGAGCCAAGCTAGCTATTTCCCCTCCATGCTAAGCTACACTAACAGTCTCCTGGCTCTAGCTTTATATTTACCATATAGCTAAGGGAAGCCAGTGGTCTCAATCTTCTCGTGTAACTCTTGGCAAAAAAGAACACGAGATTCCTTAAAAGCAAGAAAAACACTGGATTCCCATCATAAAAAAATAAAAATAAATCAAGTTGTGCTGAAGCTGTTGTTAGAAAGTGAAGCAAATGATGCACAAACACACAAACACACAAACACACACATACACACACACACACACACTTGGCATGAGCTTTGCAGACTGCTCTTAACTTTCATGTATGAAACTCCTGCCTTCACAATCATTGTAGAGTATACTAATAGCAAATTGATGGTACCTTCAACTCCAAGCATGAAATAATTTTTATGCGTGAGTCATGTGCCATATTATAAATCACTTGAGCTGGAAAATTTATATAGCATGTCATACACCATTACAGTATATATCTTAGGTCACACTGCCAAGCCATACTCATACCCAGCAATAAAATATTTTTGTCTGCGTGTCTGCATTATAATTGCCAAAACATGATTGGTGGAGGATTAATATACAATTTATCAACCAGTTAAAACACGAAGACTGATTTATTAGTGAGCTATAAGAATAATTATGGGTTATAAACTGGAAAATTATAGACACATTTTATGTGTTTTTTTTTTTAAGCGTATGTTTCACCAAAAGATTAAATGGAAGAAAGACCGAGAGAGGGAGAGATTTGATCATTTAAAAGCCCCAATTTACTTCACACACACTGCTGTTTTGTTTTCAACAACTGCTTAAGATTCTAGCCATAATTGCGATGGTGACAAAATGCAATAATTAGGACTATATTAGTTATTGCGGGTGAACAGAAGTCAAAAGGAAATTTTTGCAAATGTTAACCTCAATGTATTTTGCAGATATTTTCCACACAATCTGCTGTTGTCCCTAAAAGTCACAATTTCATCGCTTATTGCTCCAGCTGGGGGAAACAATAGTGCAAGGACAAACAGATAACCATTCTGAACAGACTTGCCAGCTTGTGAGTCAATGGATGCACACAGGATTTTGATGCTGATAGTTATTGCAGCTGTATGTTTTGTATCACTTTCTAAACCAGTTTTTGTCGGTTTCAAAACCTACAGTGAATTTATCAGTCAACCCTGAAAACTGGAATGTGACTCATCTCTGAATATAAGACCTGTTGATTGAGGTTAAATAAAAATGAAAATGTCAAAAAGAAATATGTGCCAATTCACCTACTGATGGATTATCTCAAAGGGCATCAGCAACGTACCAGAAAAAGAAAAAACAGAGAGACAGTTCCAGGACATGTAGTGCCGATTGGTTTGAAGTGTGCTAAATATTGTATGGTCACTTGACAGAATTCTGAGCAATCGCTCAGTGCCAAAGCAGTCTCACAGTGAGTTAGCAGCTCACACTGTAACCATCACAGCTGCTCTGAGGGCAGTTTTATCCCTGGTGAGCATGTTAAATCGAAGGAGGGGTTCTTATGAAACACTTTCCACGGATATCTTGTTCCCACACCTTTACATTACGTAGCATGTATTAATAAGCCCAACTGGAACTTCGCTTCTTGGCTTTGTGAAACAACACTAACGTCAAATCACCTCAAAGCCTGCGAAGAATCTGAACCTACTCTGACGTCCCCGTGGAGCTGAGGCGAGCATCCCCCAAGCTACCAAAAGCCCTGATGTCCATCTCAATGACACCGGAATCCTTTCTCTGGCCAGAGAGAGACACATTTAAAGGACGGGAGCAGAAAAAGAGTGAGCAAGAGACTTGTCTTAGGTGAGAAAAATAGGTCTTTCAAGGATTTAAAGTGTGCTAGCCAAGGGGAAGGAATCTTCTGAATGCCTGTTATGTATCACTCTTTTCTGGCATTTGCAGCCCATGGTCATGACTCATGAGCATCTCACCAGCATCCACACCACCACAGCTGCCAGACTAGTGTCCCTCTGTGAATTCTCACTCTAAAAACTGCTTCTGGCAAGTACTTTAACCTGCACCCCAGTCATGTCCCATTAAATTTTTTTGCGTGTGGTGCCGATTTGACTGAGAAAGGATACCTGTTTTATTTTACTTTCTCTTGTCCTATATCGTTTGTTCTATAACCTTTCGTGAAATTATGCACCATCATCTTCAGTACCATTTGAAAAAAAAGGGAAAGAGAAAAAATGTCGTTTATAAGAGAAACTGGAAGCTTGAGAGTTGGGAAAATGAATTTAGGGGGCAGTGGAGCAAATAATTCAGACCTTTTTCAAGGCAGTGGCACAATAAAGACAAACTACAATGATGCTACCATTCCCTGCTCTTTGATTCACATAATCAGGCACATGTGCTCTAAACACACACACACACACACACACACCCACCCATACATGCACACAAACAAATTCAAAGGGAAGGGAAAGAGCCCCCAAACTGAATTCACACATGTTTTGTGTATAACCCTTGAAAATTCCATCGGTATCTGAATGTGAACAATCCTTTCCCTGGCTTAGAGGCCAAAAACCAAGGCTCTAATCTGTCATATGTCCCAATAACATTTTCAAAGTCTGACTTTCCGGGCAGAGGGAAAAAAAAATCTCTTCAGCTGTTATATTTAAATGAGATGCATTCCACAGTGGTTTTAAGATCTTTGGACCAGAAAATGTCACCAAAACCATTTAACTTTTGACTGCAAGACTATTTTACGTATTTAAAATTTAACTAGCCTGGTTTAAATTTTTTCTGAATGAGTATATAAAGACTTGAGGGTTTATCCTCAGTTCACCTGTGTCCTCGGTGCCTGGTATTGTCTCCAGGCTGTTTGTACCATCGACATGAGCCAAGGGGAATTTTGCAACTTTTAATTAGAGATTTTAGAGAGGTGAAAAGATTCGTCAGTGATGCATAACCTCCACAGCTTTGATGTGATGACACCTGGCTTTCAGTTCACACTGAGAGCTTCTATTAATCTCTTTCTTCTCCCAAGCTGTGTTATGGCCAAAACAAATGAGCAAACAGTTAATACCTCTTGGTTTGGCAATGTTTTTTTTGTTGCTGAATAGCTCCACTAATATACAATTCTTGATTGACACCATGGCTTTTTCTCTGACTCTTCTTAAAATAAAAAAAAAAACATACAAAAAGAACAAAGACAATAGAGTTGCTGTTGAATAATATATCTATACATATATTGACTGATATATTTTCTTCAACTATAGGCTATCTATATATTTAAAGAGGAAGGTGAAATCTCTCTATGCATATTTAAAAAAATCATGTTTCAAATATCCAATATATACAATACAGCACTTCTTTTTAGAAAAAAAACATGAACAACAGAAACCCTTTAAAAACTTAAATCAAAAAAGACCAAAGAAAACACTCATAGTCTAAGAAATGGCATCTTAAAGTAAAAGAAATCACACTGAATCAATTTATGAACAATGAAGTGGCTTTTAATCATGTAGGCTAAACTGTAAATTAAATGTACATTATGGTTATTATATTACATTACTATTGTATGTCTTTCATTTTCATTCCTGAAAAATTTACCTTTAATTCAATTCATTTCAATTCAATTCAATTTTCAATTCAATTTAATTTTATTTATATAGCGCCTTATCATAACAGATGGTATCTCAGGGCACTTTTCATATAGAGCAGGTCTAGACCAGACTCTGCATAGTTATTATTTACAGAGACCCAACATTTCCCACATGAGCATCACCTAGCGACAGCAGCAACAAAAAACTCCCTTTTAACAGGTAGAAACTTTGAGCAGATCCTGGCAGATTAGATAGATAGATTATATGTAATCTATCTAAACATCAACATAGCAACATAGCAAGTACAGCTGAGGCTGATTGGACAGTTAATTGTACAGGTGTTGGGTCATCAACAGAAGAATTGGATATTAGGATATTTGCGATATATGCAATGTCCACACTAGTTTTTTGGCAACACATCCAACAGTTCCTGACGTAGTTCAATCCGAACCACAAATGTGAACCTCACAGTGATGCCTGAGGAAAAGTCAGAGGAATCACCAATGTCAAAACAATATAATCATCTAGAAACCACAAAGGTCCATACAAAATTCCATGGCAATCTATCCGATAATTGTTGAGATATTTAATCCTGGATCAAAATGGTGGACTGACTGACGCTGCCATCCATTGCCATGCTTCTGTTGCTAAAAATATAGAGCTGACAAAAACCTACAGGTTTTTTGTTGACTTCCTTCCTCTTTTGTAGAAATTCCACCTTGTCACTCTGTAATATGGGAGCCTGAAACCAGTACTCAGATTATAAAAAGTAATCCATAATTGCACCACAGCTCTTCTCTGGTTGTTGTTTAGAAACATGCAGAGGGGTATAGCAGCACATCGCAGTTTAGTAATAACTTCAAGGTACTGATTCTGTTCATTTTTCTATGATTGCCTGTGTCACAGTTCAGTCACCATCTGATCTGAAGTCAAGCAAATTGAACAAACAGCAGCTGCTATCTCCCCTTCCCAGCCTCTCTCTCCCTATGTCTACACCACACACACACACAGACACACACACACACACACACACACACACACACACACACACAAACACACACATACGGACACACACACACACACACACACACACACACACACACACACACACACACACACACACTCATTCCACCACGGATTGGTGCTTGTCAGGGAGGAACATGTGTATGCTAATTTACTGGAGCACACACTAACTATTCACAGTCCAATGAGAGAGTGCAGATAAACTAACTTATGCTCTCAATATGTCTAGTTCTGATTAGAGGAGATGGAAATGAGGCCCCGAGATGTCTGGTGAGAACAGTGCCGGCATGTGGCCAGTTTCTCAGCGTTCCTGAAGAGAAAGCGAACAGTCCCAGCAGACTGTCAGATCAATACTGGTAGCTTAGGTAGTAGAGGCTATGCCAGGATCTCAGTGCTGCATGTCCACAGATGTGCAAAGCAGTTGATCAATGAGCAACGGCACAAATCTGCAGACACAACGAGCATCATTCTTCTTTTATTGTTCTAAGTTACATTAGTTTACAGCTGGGGACAATGAGGAAACGACGGCAAGCCTGTGGCACGGCTTTGATTTTGGTTAGGAGCACAGGTTAGGATAGGATGGTCAGACACTTCTCAAGCGTGTTGAACAGTCACGCACAATTTCATCATATCGCTTTTTGGTAAAGAAAACCCAAACATTAGTTTTACAAACATCCACTAACTCACTGGACAGGAATGCAAGAGAAGCTGTTGGTGAGCCAGCTGAGATTAAGACCCATTCATGGTCCCGCCTGTTGTTAAAAGAACACCCTTGGCATTGTCAGGAGAGTTATGTTGTGCCAAAAGGAGAACAGATGATGTGTTAAAATGTACAGACACTGAATTCATTTAGATGTTGAGTAAAAGAAGGCTTAGGATGAAGGAAATATAGTCTATAGTACCTAAGGCAAGTTTTGAGACAAAAATTCTTAAGGATGAAGGCCAGGTCAAGATTTATAATGTGAGAACTCGGTGTCTGCTTTCTCTGACAGGTTAAGGCATACATTTTCCCCATGGAACGCAGAGAAACACTTGTAAAGCAGTCAAGTAAATATTTTAGAGATATCCAGAGGATTTAAAAAAAAAAAAGATATCAATCCATCCACCCCCTCAAAGGTAAGATAATGACTATTACTGAAAAGCACAGCATGTGGCTGCTGACAACATGACCTCAAATCTGTAAAGCAACATTCTTCCATGCAATCTTTCAACCGTCACGTCCGTAAATCAAAGCTTGTTTCTATCTGATGTCATGCCGGGGGGGGGGTCTTTATTTTCTTATTAAGCAATTAATTATATCTCATTACATATTTGCCCTAACTAATTTCAGAAAAAAAATCTTTCAGTGTCAGCATATATATATATATATATATATATATATATATATATATATATATATATATATATATATATATATATTTTTTTTTTTTTTTTTTTTTTTAATATAAATTGGTCTGCATCAGTGAGGACGGCATATAGTGTTGGCACAGGATTTCTCCTATGGCGTATAGATTGTTGAACAAGTCATATACAAGTGAATATATAGAAATGAATAGATCCCAGCTGTAATATACAAGCCTATAACTCATATGGGAATATGGGGTGGTGTCATATGGAAACATGTTAGATTTGTTTGTTATCTTGATTAACCCTACATATCATGCTTTCAGCCGTCTGTAATTATTCAAAGTGAAGTTTGTTATCCCTTATTCTTTTATTGTGTCACATTGCTGCCTTGATCATCCTCATGGGAAAACTAAACATTTCCTTTGATGCTTACTCTGAAATCATTACCTTCTGAAATGTGGAAATAAACTGCTGTCGTTACCCAAAGAAATAATGAGATGAATCATTTCCAAGAGCTGCTAGTGTCAAATAAACCCTGAAACAGGCTTCTCAAACGATGATGGGTTTTTTTTCCTCGCTACAAAGCAGTGGTGTCACATGACACACGGGAGTGCCGAGGCAACCGAGGGCCAGAGGCTGTGAAAAGCGGATCGTAAATCCAGAAAAAGGCAAGAAATGCAACAAAAGACAAAGTGCAACTCTCCACACCCTCTGTCAAGGCGTCACACAGACCTCCCCGCTGTCACCCCCTTCACCGCACAAAATCAGCCAAATTTATTGGTGGCAGGTGACTTTCTGGATTGCAGCTACAATGTGCCACAATGCACAGCATTACATTACCATCTGTTTGTGTTAAGCCTAAATGCATAAAAACATCAAGTGCATTTTTATTCCAAAGAAACCAGTCATTCTCTCCTTGAAAGCTGAGAACGTAAGAGGTGGCTGCACACAGTGCAATGCCCTAATGCAATTGTTCATGCTTTATTGCAGTAAATCTGCAGCAATGTAAATCACATGAGACATCAGCAGCGTTTTTGTTACATTCATGCGTCCAACAGGGTTGCGGAGGGGGAGACGAACGCCACGGTGTCAGACATCTGGTGGTAATATGTCCAGTAGTGCCTTCATGTGGTGTGGGACTATTTCTGTGCTCTTGCACTTTTATCCCGCCACAGCGCAGTGTGGGTCAGTTTGAAACGTTATAAAAGAGAGTACAAAATCAAGCAAGCACATGTGGCAACAAGAAGTGCAGATCGAAAAATGTACGCCAGTCCAGATGACGAGCTGCTTTCATCCACCGTCTTTTCAAGATGGAGACACAAAGAGGCTGTTTAGTATAACACCGACCTTGTCTCATTCCAGATTTTCCTATTAGCAAATTACAGGGGTTCATTTCAGGTTTTATGGTGTGAGGTTCCACTGTCATTCTTCATTAGTCCTGATTAGTGCCATTGCAAAGGCCAGGCTCTCACTGAGAATTAGATGAGGGTGATTCCTTTTTGTTCCTGTATTCTCACTGCACTCATAAAAGTCCGTAATGTATTGCTATCTTTACATTACAGCGACGGTTTTACAGCAAGTCAATACCATCTCATCTTACCAGTTACTCCTAGAAAGTTTAAAAAGCCAGGGGCAAAACCAAGACTATCACACAGACCCGCTGGAGATAAAATACTTTGGAGTGTAATTTCCTATTGCTTACATGTGCGGCCGCCAAATATGGTGAGAATGGAGCTCAGTTTGGCATCAGGGATATAACGTATATTTGGCCTTGGATTCTTGCATTCCACACAGTGATGCCAATTGACATCGACTTCGATCCCAAAGAAAATCTCCTCTCCGTCTGTGTTGTGGAAACAGATGGCTCAAATGTCTTTGCACAGATGCAAAACACAAACTCACAGTCAACCGGTGTTTTTTTTTTTGGGGGGGGGTTAGTTCGTTTTTTGCGAGGAATGTATTTCCATCATGACTGTGCTGATGCTGGTAGACCGAGCCGGGGATTGTTGGGAGGGAAATGATGTGTGCAAATGCTGCGTCAGCAACAGAGGGATGCTGATGCACAGACCCTCACAGTTCCCACCATGGACAAGCAACCACTGACACAGCTCGATCACACTTACACTGATCTGGGTATGCCACTGCAGCAGCCACGCAGACAGCTGAGAAGGACAAGTTACTGAGCTAATTTCCATAAGATATTCTGTGGGAGGAAAATATGTTTTTGTTTGCTCGTCGCTAAAAAAGATTCTACGAGTCCAACGATTGTCAAAATAAAAGGTATAACCATAAAATACTACAAAGTAACATGAAGGGTGCAGTCGCTTTCCTGAACTTTTTCCTTAAGTTAGCTGTGGTAATCCATCAAAATTGCACAGTACTGTCATGTGTCGGTCATGTCACACTGGTCCAGGCTATATAGTCATAAAGCAAGAATTACCCTGCTCTTATCTGACAAGAGGCAGCACCAGCCATTTCTGCTTGTGTTGCTCATAAACCTCCACTTGCACAACTCTCAGCCATAATGTCTATGGTCAGTAGCATGACCGAAATGTGTCTGAGGCAGGCAGAACAACAGTCTGCCTTCAGCATAAAGATGTTCTATTCTGTTGAGGTGTGAGGCCTCTCCTATAATTACCACCTCATCAGTGAAGTAGAAGGAAAACAGAGGCACCAGCAGATTTTTGCCTGGGATGGTAAACAGCTTGCCCCGACTTTGCTGTGGTTGGACGGCAGGCTTTGCTGCTGTCAGCCAGACAGGCTGACTGCCCTCTACAGTATGTGTGTGTTTATGTCTGAGTGCCCTACAGTATGTATTTTAGGAAACCAAGCAAAGCTGTCTCATCAGTGAAAATGATAATGAAAGAGCTGACAAACAATACTTTAAACTGAACTCATTCTGTCACACATGAATATTTTAACGTGTATAAAGTATTGCTTTTAAACAATGGCAGGGAGCAGAGTTTCTTATCACTTTCCAGCTAGAATATGCATCAGGTAAAAATAACATGGTTCACACCATCCGGATCAGATACACCTTCTTAAGTGTAGAAACCCTAACCAACCAGTATGGCCAGTATCACCAAACTGGAGGGATTTAACACTTGAAGATACTTTATTTTTCTGTCACAATGATATAGGTGCAGGTATTTGTCAAATTTAGCAGCATCTGCTTAGATTTTGTATCATAAGAGGCAGCATATAATTGCTTGCTCACTAACCCATTAACAAAGTTTTTTTTTTTAATAATTTGTACATTAAATTTCTGATTTACAGCCTATGGTAATGCGCTAATCAAACTACCCAAACATTTTTCAACTTAAAATTATTTATATGTATTATTTCAAGTAAAATCAATATTTAAAAACTAACTCTTTACACCTTATTCCAACACATTTTAAATGCACACTCCTATAAGTGTTCACAACAAACTTTACATTAGTTTAAGAGATGACATTACCATTTTTGGATTGTTGCATACATCCAGCCAGTTTGTGAGTCATTATGTGGACTGTTAACGTCTAACTTCCATTTGGTTCACCATTACACATTGTTTGAGTAACAGCCAAACTGGACGATAAAATAGTAGCTAAATGTCTCCTAATTGAGTGACGTCAATGTATCAGGTGTCAGGACTAAAGCAAAATACAAATGAGAAAGAAAAGCCTGTGTTATTTCTTAACATTTTATTTGTCATTTTATACGTCTCACATCCAGATGTGGAAACCAGGTCATTTAAATGTGCAAACATTTGCCTGTAAAATAACTGAGGTGAAAGTGGCGTGAAAAAGGAGGAATAAAACATCAAGGAGTGGTACCATTTGATTTCTAACCTCTAAAAACTTGCCTCAGCACTTAATGACCCTTTGACCCTGGATATCCTCAGAATTCCAGATCCCTGCGCTTTCACTCTGGCCCATGCCTGTCAAAAGCCCCATATTTATGAACCATGTCTGATTACAGTGTCCACCTGCTTTTTCACTTCTCTCCGCTAAAAAGTTCAATTCTACTCATAATTCATGGCATACAAGGTTGTTTTCCTCTGTGTGAATGCAACAAGATACCAAGTGCTGCGTCTTTCAGCACAATACCCATAAAAAATGAATACAGTTACTTTCTATGCAAGATTGTAAAGTCAGCAAAAAGTAACCACAAGGCATTTTTAGATGATCCATTATAAGGCAGTCCTCTTCGAATGCTCCAAACAATATTTCTAGTTTATTTTTCACACATACAGGGAGAGTCTTACATTTTATGCACTATGATACGATGAATATTCAGACATTACTGACCCTGAGGCCCACTCTCATTAATTCCCAACCCTCTCCCTTTTCCCAGCCTTCCATGGCATTGTTAATGACCTTGTGTGTGACATGCAGTAATTGAGATTCTCAGCTCATTGTTACCTAATTATAACTGTCTGAGCTTCAGAAAAGTACAGAATGACATGAAAAAAAAAGGAAAAGGAAACATCTGGGCCTTGGTACTCATTAACACCTCTAATAGTGAACTAGAGCATGAGTATGAATAATAATTTAATAATAACTTTTTAAAATGAGTTTTTATATTTGGATAAGATCAGAAATGATTTAAAATTATTATGGGAGGGTATTGTAAGATGGACATGGAAGAAAAATCATGATATTATAGTAGAAAGAAGGATCTGGGCCTAATGCTCATGGGATCCATTCTGTGCTTCATGCATTCCTTATACACGGTGAGACATGTGCTGTAATTGTTCTACATGCCTGTGAGCATCTACTGGTTTGGGCCTTGTTTCTGATGACAGTGTGTCTGTGGTTAAGATTGCCTGGACTCCATCTGGCCTCTGACCCAAACCACAGGATTCAGTCCACAGCTCATTAGCGCTCATTCATTCCCTTTCACTCCACCTGGCTTGAACGTCTCTGTTGCCCTCCATCGGATACATGATTCTATATCCCTGCGTATGCAACCAACGACGGAAAATAATTCATGCTAGCTACAGCTAAAACTGATGGTTACACAGTAGTGTTGGCACAGTTGCAAACTTTCTCGTAAGGACGTCTCATCAATTCAGGCAAATGAAAGCAGAGACTTATCCAGGCCAAAACCTACTGTAGCAGGCAAAACATACTTTTGAGTCAACATTGCTTGATAATTTGTCATGGCAGTTGTCCAGGAAGTGCTATTTTTGTCCAACAAACCGCAAATGTACAATATAGCAGTCTGCATCTATCCACTGTTCATCTTTATTTATTTTTCTTGCAGGAATAAACAGGAAAGATGTCTGGTCTCCAAAAAAACAGTCTGTATCTACTGTATCTAAAAAAAAAAAAAAAAAAGGTTTCTTGTACTTTGATCGAATTCTGAGAGGCAGACAGTCATATCTCTGTGGCCGCCATTAGCATCCAGAGCAGAGTAAATCAGCTGTAAATCCTATAATCTTCCTCATCCATCACAAGGATGAGGCCATGACAGGGAGAAGAACCATAAAGCTGAGCGAACCGCGCAAGGCTTTTGGTTCACTCTCTGGACTTGCAAGAACAAGTTGGACCAATGCTCATTTTTATGTATTAATACTGCAAATACACCGTATTAATTATAGATGATGTCATTTTAAAAGAGGGTCACCCCATCAACTTGCAGAAACACAACCACCTTCTCCTGAGTAGTTTTTCCGAAGTTTCCAACAAATTGTTGTAAACTCAGAAGGAGAAGATGTGAAAAGCAGAGCATAAAGTTGCAGACATTATGGACAGGATCGCACAGGGGGGACATATCTAAGATGTGTGGACTAGAGAGACAACTGGTTTGCTACAAATAGAATATCTGATATTTTATTTATCAAGTACGCACAATCACACATTCACACATTCACATACACACTATTAAACACATGCACATGCTACACACACACACATGCACGTGCGCACAAACACACACACACACACATCTAGTTTTATGTATTAGTCCTACTGTGGGAATAGGTACTTGCCAGTGTGAATGTGTACGTACGTGTGCGTGTGTGCACGAGAGAGAGAGGAGAGAGAGGCGTCGAGACATAGAGAAAGAGATTGCCCGTCTACATGAACTATAAAAGTGCACATCGTGTTCTGCCAGAGAACAGCTCTGCCTTGCACAGTCTTAAAAGAGATTTAGTCCCTGGCAGCAAATAATAGCTGGTGACATTATCACTTATATCAGCGGGCTGCCCTCGTGCATATCACTATATTCGTTGTGGGCTGCCAAATAGAACTTTTGTATGAAGACTGCAGCATGCCACATCCAGTATCCAAGAGATGAGACAGATAAACCCATACACATTTTTATAGGTAACGTTTTCATATTTTAGTTGTCATTACAGATAAAGGCTTTTTTTTTCTCTATATATGGTGGATTAGGTTACAAGATTAGAAAACACTAATATGAGTCTTTGCCAAAAAAGAAAGGGTTTCAGTGATTTTGTCGTAATATGGGGTGGGATCGAATAATAAAAAAAAACGAAACAACAAGACACACTATAATAATGTCAAAATTCAATTTTGATGTTACCAAGAGCAGCATGTTCCACAATAAATATAGTCCTGTTGACATTAGGGTTGATGTTTGTAGTGATGTTGTGAAGGAATATTTTGGGAACATATAGACCTGCTTTAACTGATCTGTTAAGCATTTTGGTGGAAGCAGAAACACGCTGTAAACACATCATTGACATGTCATCGTTTTTAATTTAGTACGTAAACTTGTTAGCAAACAATTGCGTATTTATATATCTACTAGACACGAAGCAACATTAGTGCTAATTTGGGGTCACCTGGCAAATCTTAGTCCAATGTTCACTATCTTCTTAGCTCTGCTTTGCTCTCCACCAACTTTTGAAGAATGTAACTGGCTCTTTATTGGCTAAAGGCTCCACTATGTTTTCCACTGCCTTCGTTGTGAGTGAAAACCAAAACTGTGAGGTTGTCAGCTGTAAATCGAAACCACTTCATATACACAAAGTCATTTAATCCACCTTAATATAGAAACAGATTATAACAGCTATGAATTGAAAACATCTTGTAACAAAAGTAGCACGATTATTGATTAGTACACCAGGCCCGTGATGGAAAAGCTGTTCTGAAACTAATTTAAAACGTGTTCCTGGATTATCCTGGACACTTGCACAATGTCTCTTGTGCGACAGTTTGGACACACTGAGTTTGGACACACTGAAAAAAACCCTGAAACACGTAACAATGCTCAACCTCAAGAAGTATATTTTGCAAAACCAGTCTCTCCTATATCTAAAAAACTGCCATTAATCAAAGTTTTACTCGCTCCATTGTACAATCTAAAAAAATGTACAAGTTGTTTTGTAAAAGTGCTTGTATGTCTTTGAAAAAAACAAACAAAAACAAAACAATATATAGCTAATATATCATTTCCAACTTGTAAATTCACAGCACAGTTGTGGTGGACCAGCCCACCTCAGCAAAACACTTCATGCTCAGAGTCCTATAGAAATACAGATAGAATATTTTCAAATGAGTCTCATAAATCTCATAAATCTCACTGTAGAATCAAGGGTGTTGTTTTAGAAGCAAGTAGTGCACCCAAATTTCCCCCCCATTTCACTGCTCACTGAAACTCATCTTCGAGCTGTGCTGATTTAAACATTTTTAACACTGAAAGGAGAAGAAACTATAGGATTTGAGACCACTATTGCTCTTCACGGAATTGGCAATTGTACGCTCCAGTAGCTAAATATAACACCATACTCAAGACTTCCAGTGTCATTGCCATTTAAAACCTGCAAACGATATCACTTTTCATGCCACCCTGAGACCAGCTCATGTCTCCTTGGGAAGGTGAGTGACCTGCTCTGGGTTGACTTAGTGCCTCCTCCATCCCATTCCAGTCATTTAATCTTGGAACAGTATCAAGACAGAGATCTCCCTCTAACCTCGAGAGAGGGGACAGACACAAAGGGACGCACTCCCCACTTCATCACTCAGTGTCAAGCAGTAGAGGCATGCCAAACAATCCCATTAGCAAGCAGCCAAAAGCCTGGGGACAGCAGCAATGTCCTGAATCAACCGCAGCTCCCTGCTCATTTCAACATCCTCTCTCCTCCCAAAACATCCATGCGCTCATGGGTCAGCATTTATAATGAACTCACTCAAAGCTACACTCAGCTTTTACTCTGAGGAAATAGTCAGCCCCATTGCTCTGAGTAGCTTTTTACAACTCAACACTGATCAATTAATGACTACGAATGAGACTCTGAGAAATATTCATGCAGGAATATTAGAGTGATGCTGTGAGAAAGAAGAGCAAAGGGAGCTGGATAATAAACTATGAATTGCAACTCAAGGCAAATCCAATAGCAGAGAGGCACGTTCACAGTCAAACACATACACACATAATTATATATATATTGATACCTCCTAAAGATGGCAGCTCATGCCAGGGTTGCTGGCCTCATTTATATGATTTATTTCATTCTCATATCCAGGTGCCCACCACAGAGAAATGAGCTGAGGCTTGAAAAGCCACAAAGTAATCAAAATGGCACACAGTGTTAAGTGCTTCCTGCATCTTACTTCACGAGTCCAGGGAATGAAATCGAACAGTGAAAGAAAGTACAGGAAAAATAAGATATTTGAGCCTCCTGGTCTTTTCACAGGCTGATAAAAATTCAAGAGGAAGAGAAGGAGAAGAAAGCAAAGAAGAAGGAGAGCAAGTAAAATGTAGCAATGGGAGGAGTTACTCACGGCTCCTGTCACCTTTCCACCTCCAGCTCCCCTTGTACTTTCCTGATCCATCCCCTGGTACACAGACTCCACTCAGCACCTCCGCCAGCAACATCACCAGCAGCAGGGGCATCCGCCCACCGGCCATGCCTGCCTCCGAAGCTTGCACTGGCGCTACAGCAGAGTGTCGAGGGCCATGGGGAGTGCTGTACCACACTCGGTCATAAACACAGCTGTACGGAGAGATCCAAAACAATAACACGTTCCTCCTCGGCTTCCCCTGGAGATTCCGCCCTGGGCCACAACACTGAAGCCCCAGAGGGGTCACACACTCACCGCAGACAACCCCCTCTCCTCCTGGGGGATTGGAGTGATCCTTTTGCAGGCAATTGCTTGACAGACTGACCGTAATTCCAGCATTGGAAGAAATGCAAAGTAAGCCTGGATATGAGGCTTATTGATCCTTTCCTTCTTCTCTTTCTCTGCTCTTCCTCTTCCTCTTTTCAGGAGTTAGGGAGGTATTTGTTGCAGTCCTGGTCAAAGCCTCCAACTGAGCTCAGGAGTAACGGCTCCCATGAGCAGAGATGGTGCAGGAAGAAGCAAACAGTTTTTTTTTTCCTCTTGCAGAGCAGGAGTTGTTCAGGTCACAATATGGACAAGAGACACCGATGGTGACACACCACTGGTCCAGCAGCAGCCAACTCTTGTCACTCGCACCAGGCACTGATTGAATGAGTGAGTGGGTCCAGGAGTGTGTGTGAATGCATGTGTGCCCCCCCCCCCTCTTCGTCCAACTATCACTCGTCTCAGATCACATGAGGCAGTGTTGTTATGAAAATAAAGAATAAATCACAGAGATAGCTCACTACAGAGCAGCCTTGACTTTGTCAACAGAGCATCTGGGAGAGAGAGCGAGAGAGAGGGAGAGAGAGGGAGAGAGAGAGAGTATATCTACGAAGGAAAGGAGGGAGGGAGATGTGGAGGAGAGAGACTGAGTGAGACAAGCGTGAGGGGTGTGAATAGCAATTTCTCAAGTGCAATGGCTCTTGCGCTTTTGCACACCTCTGATGCTCGTACATACGTGTGTTTTTGTGGTGGATAAAAACACACACAGCCTGGCTGAGTTTCAATGTTTTGACTATTTACTGCATCTGCTTGTGTACTGAAATGGGATTATTGTGATCTAATGAATTTTCAGTTTTGATATGAAGAAAATGTTGTAACTGCCTGCCAAGCCAACCGACTTTCCCTGTGTGCACCTGTATAGACAAGTGCACAGACCAGTCTGACGGTGTTCATGTGTGTGCAAAGGTAAATCTGTAACTGATGCAAATTAATACCCACAACACAGTTTAGAATGAATGTCTAAATGACATCAGCTTTACAAAACACCTGAACAAATAAACTGCAAGTTACTGCTAGTTAGTAGTCACAGAAACCTTATATATGCTATTATAGTTCAATGTTCATATATATATGTATATATATTCTTTTTTTTTTGCATGTACTGTACGTTTGTAATGAGCTTGATATATGCACCTTGATTGGCTTCCTTTTTAATGATAGTATGGTACCAGGTTGGACTGAAAAAAATAAATTCAGAGTAAGTTTAAACACTTAAGGCTGGTTTATGTACATTTAAGTGGTGGGAATGTTTAACCACTAACAACCTCAACCTTTCTATATAAATCAATAGATAACATTTTTGATAATTAATCTGGAAAAGCCCATAGTAGTCTCACATTTGTTTGCACCTGCAAAAACCTTTTTCAGGAAAAATATCCTAAAGACCTCCTCAACATTATTGCTTATTTCTTTTGCTGCGGCATCTTACAAATAATCTATATTGTGTTTGAAATATATAGAGGGCAAACATATATACAGTATGCACACCGGTACATACACACACATCCACACACACACACACACACAGGTACACACAGGTAACTCACCCTTAAGACTATTTTTAAGACTCTAAAAAAAAAACAAGCTCAGCAAGACTGGGTTTAGAGTTGCACCACTCGTTTCCTCTACCTGCCTGGGCTGTCAGAAGGCAGGTGAGTGCAGGTTAACGTGGGAAACTGGAGGTGTCAGCAGCACGCCCCCCCCCCCCCCGCTCCCCACCCGTGTCTCTCCCATATGCCCTTTAATACTGTTGTCTACAATGCCACATGCTCCTAAACAAACATAATGCAATCCAAATAAATAAGTAAGGATTGTGAAATTGAAGTGAGAGCGAAGAAACAAACTGTCATAAAATATAGCATGCATGCATTCATGTCTCCCTATATATATATATATATATATATATATATATATATATATATATATATATATATATATATATATATATATATATATATATATATATATCCCCCAGATTAAGTCTGATTACCTGATGGTCTTATTTTGTTGTATAGTGTGGACAATGCCTTACAGAAGTGTCCCTATTTGTCAGTCATGTAATCCTGATGTAGTGGCACTTAAGGACCATGCTCCTGGAGATGTAATTAATCACGTTACATTAGCCACTGATGGAGGTCTGATTAAAACAGCTCTCTAATGATTAGGCCTCTGGAATAATTACCACTGCAGTGTGGATGGGCCACTTCAACCCCTAGGGACACCAATCTAACACTCCACTTTACCTGTGAAATGTCACTGCTAATCCCAAATGCTCTGACACTTGGACAATGCAATGCAAGTTCTGTCCAGGGAGAATAAATGATGTAGCAAGTAACAACAGAGGCAGCATTTACAAACTGTCTGCAGGCAGCCTGATGTGTAAGCTTTTAAGGTGAAGTCTGTCTTTGTTAATATGCAGCCTGAGAAAGAGATTAGCTCCATGATTACACACAGCCAAATATACCGCAGGTGGATAATACGTCTGGCATAAAATACAAAACTAACTTTTTGTCAGTTTTCAAAACAATAGATAGATTGATTATGTGAGTCTCAGCACAGTTATTATGGACTTAAGTTGTGTTCTTTTGTTTTGTACAATGGCAAATGGGGCAAGCGTCAACATGAGATTCTGACGTCTTTAAAACACCATTGTTCTAGTTTATTAGGAACCCAGTTGAACTCCACACATGAAAGGCTAGTGTTAGTGCATTTTCCATTTCTGCTACCATTAGGTCATTCAAAGCAAATACAAGCAAATTTGATATGTATATACTGTATATACCTAAATTCTAATATGCATTAAATTATTATATTATAAGTTTAATTTATTTGCCTGACATGGCTGCTTTAATACGTGTGCATAAAATTTCACTGTAATGCAACTTTAGCTTGCAAAAAAAGCACCACTGCTGTGTGGGTGCTTCACTGATAAAATATAACAGTGCACAAATAAATCACATTAACACTGTAGAACATATTACTTCAATTCACTAACATAATCACACATGATGACTGGTTCTGGCATTTTTGCTAGTTAACATTAAAATTATGGGTAGCCTCACAGCTGGTTACAATAAACTACTGCCAAGCTACATGTATTTTTCAATTGTGTTTTCCGAACTCAAGCTGAGGTCATTTTTACTTCCCCATCCAAAAAAGGACAATGGTCAAATATGAGGTTCAATAAATCTGAGAAACGTTTTGTCATTTGGTTGCTGATTCAGCTGATACCTCTCATCCTGAACTCAGTCTGAATGTTGCAGCTTTTACAGCTTTCCCTCGAAGCCCCGTAACACCGTAACGCTGTTCATCTCCATTTATCTACCTGTGCATCACAGATTCTACATACATTGTGTCAACTGTGGGGCTCCGAAGGGTAAAACCTCTGTCCTATCTTGTTGTCCTTTATGCACTTTAAGTTTTCTATTATTTTGTATTCCAATAGCAAAAAATTACATATATATATATATATATATATATATATATATATATATATATATATATATATATATATATATATATATATATGCTACCCAATGCTGTCACTAAAACTGCTTTTAAAAGGTGAAAGCAAGGATGGAGCACAATTATCCTGTGCCAAATACCAGGTCCCATACTGCCCAGCAAAATACATCTCCTTTTGAGATAAGAACAATTATTCTCCACCTCTTGGTGTAAGGTTCGATGCACAAATTAACCTTTTGGAACTATGTAAAAACCCTTTTAAAGCCTTCTGCCTTAACAACAACACCAGATTCCCTCCTGATTTTTTAACCTCAGATGCAGAGGAGATGGACTTCAAGGCTAGGCTGCTGCAACAACTCTTCACTGGGGTTCTAGGCGGGGTCTTCAGAGACTCCAATATATTCATTGCAGCACTGCTAACCAGAGAGTGAAAACAGTATCAAACCACACCCTCTGTGTATCAGCTAAAGATGGCTCCCTTGCTCATTCACCTGACTGCTCAGCACAGCTACAGACTTGCCTGCCTGAGAGAACTGCTCACCCCTGCAATCCTCAAACCTCAGATCAAATGACTAACTCTAGGACTAAGCATGATAAAATGCTTATGCTTAGAAAAGCATTAAAATGCTTAGCATTTGTATTATGTTCTTGCACTTGTGTAAGTAGAGCAACTGTAAGCTATGTGTTTGTGTCTGGAAAGTGCTGCATAATGGCACATTTTACTTTGAACTATTTGAAAATACTCTCTAACTGACCATGTGCATGACAATCAAGGAGTTTTTATTTCTAATTTTTTTCTGTAAACTTATAACAATGCTCCTTTCTTGAGTAAAATATTTAATTTTTGTCAAGCAGAAAGCTGATAATGTAACTGAAGATCACTGCAGGGCTGTATTTCTCACTCACAACTCCTCTCCAGCCACCTTATTGCCTTGAAGAGTTAGATCCCCCTTTGTATTTTCCTCTCTCCATGATGTCAGTATGATGTTTATGAAGCTCGCATTCTGGCCCTCTCAGTTCTGCCAACGTGATGGGGACAGCAGGGTTGATTCCCGGACAGGGATGACACCCATCAGGGATGAACAGGCGGAGGACTGGACATTAGCACACAGCTTGGAGAGAAGCAAGAGATTCGGGGGGGGGGGGGGCACTGGCACCCACTTTCTGCCACTCACACAAACTCATACATGCAAGAAAAAAGAACAAGAAAAAGCAGGCCCATGGGAAGACACACTACAGTAGAGCCAGAAATTTCATTTTGAAAACTTCAAGATTTGACTTTCTATTGTTGGGCTTGATACAAAGAGAGAGAGGGGGGGGTGATCTGAACATCCAGCAGCAATGCTCAGGTGGAACCCACACTACTCCACATTTTATCCTCTGACAAATTCTGGTGTTTTTCGGCTCAGCATTTTATTAAGGTGCTGGCAGGTGGATTTGGTTAATGTTAGAAAGAGCCAGTCTATCTGTTTCCTCTTGTAGCTAAGCTAAGCTCACTGGCTTCTGGCTCTAGCTCCATATTTAATGGACAGACATGAGAGTGGTATCAATCTCCTCATGTAAAAAGAAAGCAAATATGCGTATTTCCTAAAATGTCCAACTATTACTATAAATCATTACAATCTCTATCATAAACTTCAGTATACCTGCTCATTGCTTTATTGGGAGTGATATCAAATTTATACTGTAGTAGCTGATAATGTGTTATAATAACAGTTCTCATGGCAAATTTATGAAATTAAGCATAATAAATCTGAATATGTGCTTTTGTAACTTTATTGTAAAATCACTTACTGTATATTGTACTCAGTGCATTTGATTAGAATTTTAATTATAGTGTTTCTGAGGAGGGCAGATGGAGCATAAATAAGCCATCAAGATTCGTACTGTTTGATGACAGATTTGTATTTCAAACTACATACCAGAGTTTCAAGCGATTCATATTTCATTACTGTCTCAGCTTAGAGAATGCATAGAGAGATCAGGATCCATCCACATTCATAGAGATGGGGTGTCAACCCTTGGTAAGAGTTACTGCATGACACAGAGTCATAGTGACATCTAATCTACAGGTTGTAAATAGAGTTCAGCTCTTGATCTGCAGCTCTGGTGCTATGGTGTGTGTGTGTGCTCTTCGGGGGAGTGCATTGATACTGTGCTGTGCTCGGAAACACATATTAGTGCATCTGCGCCAGTGCCCCAGCTGTTTCTGAATGAGTTATGTCCAGCATGCAGGATGATGAACAGGACCACACCCGGCATTCCCTGCATGGCGAGGTTACGATGGCCCACTCAATCAACACCGCCGTCCCACCCACACCTCCAGCCGCTATCTGTCTTTTTCCGATACACACACATACACACACACCCCAACACCACTTTCCAATCAATGAAAAGTCACAGGGGGAAGTTGGTTGAAGGTTAATGTGTGCAGGGAAAAAACACATGTGATCACTTACAAAGACATGGAGGGAAGGACACAACGTACACCCATTTACTGTAGATAAAAATTTCCAGTCTAAATAAGATAAGGTATAACCTAAAATGTGTTGATGGTTTATGTTCACACACACGCTTCAAATGGTCCCAGAGAAATAAATATGGTGAATGTACATGGGAAGTGGGTTGCTCTATTTGTGTTACTATAATTCCATCTCTCCAAGGTTTCATGGTGGTTAACTGTGATTGCAGCAGTCAAAACTGTATTTCACTCCAGGTTTGGAAAAGAAATATATTTCGGTTTTGGGCGGAGGGGCAGCGGGTAGGACTGTTGCCTCACAGCAAAAAGGTTCTGGGTGGCCTTCCTCTGCAGCGTTTGCATGTTCTCAATGTGCCTGTATGGGTTTCCTTCAGGCACTCAGGTCACAACCACAGTCCAAAGACGTGCAGGTGAGGCTCACTGGCGACTCTAAATTTCCCATAGGTGTGAACGTGAGAATGACTGGTTGTTTGTCTCTGTACGTCGGCCCTCTGATAGACTGTGATAGACCTGTCCGGCGTGGACCCATCCTCTTGCCCAGTGTCAGCGGTTTTCAGGAGAATTATGATATACGCTAACACTGATACTCAAGAGAAAGGATGACTAACTGACTACTAGGATCTGCCCCTTTATAGAGACAAACAGGGCTAATGCCATTTGCCTCCCCACAATCCATCCCTAAAGTCCTGGTTTCATTCCCTGTAATGGCTGTTGTAAGCGGTCTCACCTTGCAGAGAGATTCCAGCCTGCAGAACTATCGCGCATATGGCACAACACACAGTGATTTACAGCTGCTGTTGCTGCAGGGCCATCTGGACCATAACCACTCCTGAACACTCAGCATTAGGCTCTATCTCTCTCTCCTTCTCTCTCTCTTGTACACTCTCTCAGTACATGCTTCATGTTTGCTGTATGTGTCCTCTTCTATTGCATAAATACATTTTTCTTGTGTTTTCCACATCAGCATACAAAGTAACTGTTGGGATCTTGTTTTTCCACTCATATCTCTGTCTTCACATTCTACATGCATGTGCCCACACTCTATATAGAAACTCATATGCTTATTTTCTCTATGTTAACAAATTATAGCAGGATTCAGATGCAAAATAAACAATTTAACATCACTGTATTAATCTAGGCAAAATAAAGTAAAAGAGAGACACTAAAAATGACATCTATTATGTATTATGAAAGTGACTGCATATAATCAGAATCCATTACTACGATGACTGAATGCTTTGGACGGTACAATTTAATCTCTTTCTCTTTCTTTCTGTCCCTCTACTGACATACTGACACAATACTAACGCGCAGAGGACACTTCAGTGTGGTTGCCCTAAAGATACCTGCACATTCCACTGTGGAGAGTCCTTTTTAGAGTTCAAATCCACGGGAACACACCATCTGAACCGAGACACGGTGGCACTGGCTTTCCCCCAAGAAAATAGGTGATAATCACATAACTCTCAGTGTAAATGTGCCTCATTCATAATTATGGGACTGTCCTAACCATGGATCTACATCTTTTAATGCCCTGTACCTCTGATTCAATGTGTCTCTAAAGGGCTTTGTGCTGCAGCTTGTGTTCACTGGTCTGTGTGATGAGAACCACGTGAAACATCTGGTGTCATATAAAAGGTGTTAGAGCATTAAGAGCAAAGTTGTACAAGCTTTAAAGGAGCTGCCAAATATACAGCAGATGTACGAAGGGTGCTGCAGGGGTCAGCTTCTGTCGTATGACTACTGCCCAGCAGGGGGCAGTATTGTATTCGGTCAATAGTGAGCTGAGCCACCTCAGCCACAGATTCCACCCTGGGGAGGTCTGAGGACACTCGAGGCAGATCAGAGTTTAGGCGTTGAAGTGACACCTGGCAGCTGGGTCCTGAATTAGACCCATTTAGAATAGATCTGTAAATCAGCTGCTCTCTGTCTACAAGATCACTTACACCTTGGATTGATTGGAATAAATTATTCACGGTTCATACACTTGTACACAGCCCTCTATCCTCTAAGAGGCCCAAGGACAAGCGCTTTCTTGAGTCGATCAGGTGGAGGAGAGGAGCACGCGAGACAGAAACCGACGGAACAGTGATTTGATTCGTTGTAGTGAACCCAAGGACAGCCTCGTTCAGCATCCAATGCAAAGTACAAAAGTATTCGAAAAAAGAAAATATTCTGCCTCATTTCTCTTGGCCACGTAAGGTAAAACAGAAAAAAATATTAGGGTTGAAATGGGGCAACTCAAGAGGTCAGATAAAAGTTTTTTTTGTGTAGGTAGTGTATTATTCTTCTGCTTTGAGAGAGAGAGCAAAATAGATTCTTTTTTTGGGGTGGGGGAGAGGTGCTTTCACTTTCATGATTACTTTTATTTCCTTCTGGTCTCGAATCTACTTTTCACTTTTGTAAACCTCGGCAAAAGATTTCCTAATGTGTATATATACATGATTAGCACATGTGCATGTACAAACACGATCTCACTATCTGTTTGCGTGTGTATGTGTGTGTGTGTGTGTGTGTGTGTGTGTGTGTGTGTGTGTATGCATGTGTTTCTTAATAGATTTTGTGTGGTTGGTTTTGTGTAATAGGAGATCAGGGGACGATTACATGTAGTGCATCACATGGCCAGAAGGGGTCACTCTTAACCAAGCTAAACCTTGAACATGGCTCTTGGAGCCACTGACTAAACTAGTTCAAGCTGAAAATCCTTTTTCTTTTACTTTATTACAGATTGTTAAAGAGATCTAAATTTGATAAATGGTCAGCAATGATGAAATGATCACAGAGAGGAAGTAGAGTTAGAGAAGAAATCAAAGTCACAGTTAGATTGCTTCTTTGTTACACAAGGTATATATTCATATCTGTATCTTTAACTCGTGCTACTGTGTTGGGATTCATGCAGGTTACAGGACACATTTTACTTTATTGTCCTTGACTGGTTTTATCTTTTGCAAAACTTCAGGTTAATTAATAGTTTGTTTTTTCATGTTTCATTGTGTCCATCAAAAAACTGGAGCGCTTCAGTTCCAATGTGCGTCGTTGCTTTTAGAATGTGATTTTCTTTTTCAGTGCAAAAGAGGGCAGTAGAGTCTCATGTTGTGAGACCGTCCAGTCCGCATCTTCCTCACAGCTCTGACTGCTCATTCTATACTTTCCATGACCACATCCTCATCCTCATGCTGTTTCATTGGGACTAATTATACTGTCCTTCATCAAGAGCAGAATGTTAATGATTCCTCCGGTTTGTTTCCCAAATTGATAGTGAAATGTCTGCATTGGGTAAGCGTTCACTAACTGGGCAAGTAAAAGTGCACACACACAGGCACACAAACACACGCAAACACGTACACACACAAACCCATGCACGCGCAAACACACAAACCCATGCACGCACGCACATACACACACACACAAACACACACACCTAAAGTATACAGTGACATAATGCTCACATTAAATAGCCACGTCTCTCTCTCCTCCTCTCCCTACAGATGCCCCATCTGCATTATTTTCCCACTCTTTTATACTGTTTCCTCTTTCTCTCTCTGTGAATTGATTTATACTGTTTCCTCTTTCTCTCTATGTGAATTGACAGACCAATAAGCCTTTAATCCCTTTAATACAAACTTCCAACAGAATCACTTTTTAATTGCATAAAATAAACAGTGCATGCGTAACCAGATCTCCTCTCAGGATAGATTTAGTTCGGCTACAGACAGCGGATTAAGTTGAAAAGTAAGCCTTCGAGTTATTTTGAGGAAAAAAAAAAATAAAAAAGGATGAAAGAGTCGAGAATAGCGGAGGATGTCACAATAATTCCTTTGCAGCAGCAAGAAGTTAGCCAACACATGAGGAGAATAATCATATGGAGATGATGGTGGTGGTCCTGTGATTAATGGGCCCATTTTCCTTGCACAGCTTGGATAGTAGGTCTACTTGGCCCCATTAGGAAAAAGCCTAAAGCCACCCAGTTCCTCTGTATGCCATTCATCAGGCGGATATGAGCAACAGAGATGGTTTATTCTCAACGTCCATGAAATATGCACAATGAAATATACAGAAACACATTCCTGTATCCCTTTTATGCTGCTTTTTGATATGATCTATGCATCAAAATACCTGTGTCGGAGGATATCACGTGTCTAGTATTCACGGTGATTCGGAGACGGTCGAGCTTCTGTCTCTCATAAGTTGTTCTACCTGCTGTGCAGAACCGGAGGCAGGAGCACACTTGTGTATTTCCTTCCTTATTTGATGGACTACGGGGAGCGAGAGTGGTAAACACTGGCCAGACAGCCACAGAGACACGCCAGTGCCCCTTTTAGAGCGGTATGCAAATCCACTGTTAAATTTCATTTTTCTAATCCTTTTAATCAGAAACAGGGGAATAAAGCCAGCTGGTAGGAACCCATGTTAAGATGTAATTAAGCATCTGATTGAATTTCAGTGCATACCAGAGTGTGTATGCCAAGGCGCGAGCAGGAGTAGGAGGGGGGGCTAGGAGATAGGAGGGGGGAGGGATGGGCACTTGTACACCAGATTGAGCGCTGGAGTTGGTGGTGGTGGTGGTGGTGGTGGTGGGGGGGGTTATGTTGCCCAGTGTTGGGGGACCTGGCGCTCGCGGCAGGCTTGGTATTTTCCAGTATGCTCCACTGCACGAGTGAGCAGCGATCAGAGGCACATTTTTATACATTACCAGGAAGGCTCCCATGTCAATCATCTCCCTGCTGGCATTGGAATGGTTTTCTACAGCTTGAATCTCAACACAAGGTCCCAGAAAATAGACACAGACACCATCACTACAAGTCACCTCTATTACCAAAGACTGTACGTGAAGAAAGGCAGCACTAAGGTTGTTCTGGTACATTGTTTTTCCTGTGAAGGGAATTCTGACAGAGCCTTTTCCCTTTTCCATCTCATTCAACACGGGTTTTCTATCACCACACACTACCCTTTTGGGGTCAGTGCTGACAGAAATACCGCATGCAAACACTCGGTAGCCCACCTGGGAACTGGCCAAACATGTAACCTAATCCATCGCTAGTTGACAAAGGCGCATGTGCAAGAGAAAACACACACACATACAAACACACACACAGAAAAGGGTCTGTAATGAAATTCATTCACTCAAAATGTATTCACTCCCAGACAGAGACAATATAAAGGCTGCTCTGGCGAGAGGGGAGAGCTGTCACACCAGTTTAGTTTGGCTTGGATATAGAAAAGATCCATTACTGAGGCCTTTCATCACCAAACATTGCACGCCACCTGTGGGGCTCCGAAGCAAAGCAAGAAAAGAGGAGGGGGGCGTTGGGCCATGGAGAAAAGGAAGGCAGACAAAGACAGGTGACAGAAGTCGACAGGTTATCATGTGCATGCCCTCCCACTGTCCTTTCCAAGTCATCCTTCACCCTTGCTCTGCATTATGGCTGTCAGTGCCCAAGGCCCATCTGCCCCACAAGCTGCCCGGTGAAAACAGAGTTAAAGGAGGCCCGGATCACACCATCATGTCCTCAACTGCCCCAGATACAATGTCCCTCATAACTTGTCAAGAATATAATAAAAAAAAAAAATTGTTTCATCATTTGCCCGTACCCGACAACTTCTAAACTTGAGCTTGGCAAACTCCAACATCCAAAATGACCAGTCTAAAATAGGTAAATGATTAAAAATGTTCCCTAATTATGCACTTACAGTAGATGTCCCAGTGTTAAGCATGAACATGTTGTCCCCATCTTGTACAGACTCCATTAAATGAACAATTTAAAAAAAAAAACACGGGTAGTAAGCCTTTAGCATACTTTCTTACTGCTGCATTTTCAATGGCAGAGTCAGACACCTTTTGAAGATTATTTAATTTGCTTATGGAATAAATCTGCACATGCACCGTGACATGTTTACTGCAAGCAACTTGCTTTATTGTGGTAATAATGTCTCAGAAGAATGAAAGAATAACATAGAAAGCTGGCACAAAAAAAAAATTGTCTCATCTTAGAGAACTCTTTGCCCACGGACCACAAAGAGAAGAGGAAGTGATATGTGTTTGTTTGCAATTCATTGTTAGAGATCCACAGCCTCTTTCAGGGAGACAAAGGACGGAGGTAAGCAAGCAGTAGTTGGGAGAAAGGTGATGTATGATCAAACCTGAAAGCAGTATTGATTTTCTTCAATTGTGTTTGCTCCGTTTGCCACTATTAAATATGGATTCTGTGCAACTGCCATTTTGACTTTGTCTTGAAATTGACACACTCTTTATAAAGTGCTATAGCTTTTTCAATAAAGCCCTGTGTCAAGAGAGAGATAGTCCTGCCAGAGCCAGAAACTCCACGTTTGATTTTCCTCAGAGGCAGCACATCAATGCCGCAGCGACGCTCAGGTTAAACCGCGTCAAGAGCAGTGGCGAGAAAGAGAGTAGTAATGACACAAAACTGAAAACCTTCGGCAGACCTAAAAAGAACATTGGCTGCACAAACACATTTATCGGGATTATGAATGCACTGAGCCCAAGTGTTCTTGTCTGCACACAGGCCCCCATTTAATGACAAAAAGGTTATCAAAATAATGGTCATGGAAAGTACTGCCCTTCCAAAGAAATGCTCCCATAATAAACACACAAGCAAGGCCCAGTAAGTGGAGGATATTAATCTTTGTTAAGCTGTGCTATGGTGGCTCCCCAACCCCTCAAAGTGTTGTGACACTGTGTCCCTGTTCCCACCCATTCTTTAGTTACTGTAGCTCAAAAACTTGCCTTCAGCTTGAGTATTATCAGGAAGAATCAGGCTAAATGTTGAGAGAGGAGAGCAGACGCAGCACAAGGAAGTGCAGTTATATATTTTTTTTTTCAAAGTTTAATAGTTTTTGTTATAAAAACAAATAACTATTTCATGGACATAAATGAAACAGAGACTTTGCCGAAGCAGCAGTCTATGTCAAAACGCTGTTATTTGTGGTGTTTTAGAACAAAAGCTAATAAGATTAAAAGCAACGAAGTGACCATTAAGTGGGCACATTCATTTTAAAACTATATCCTGGGGTCAAAGCTTCTTCAACAGATTCGTCTAAAGAAGGACCATCTCTGTGAAATGTGGCAGTGACCATGCAACAAAAATGCTCTCTATAGCGTCCATAATGGCCAAACATCCCAGTCTCTGCTGTTCCTTCCTTTGTCTGCAGATAAATAAATCTGAGGTGATGTCCATCTAATGTACTGTTTAAAGACATTGCCTTTGACGAATTGCACATTACCCTGGAATCCATGTCCTTGTGAAGCTGTTCCACCGTTGTAGCATCTATTTGTTTGATTAATCAGAGTTTCTACAACCATTAGCACCAGTTTGGAGAGCGAGTGCTGCTCAGCAGATGAACACTGAGCAATGAAAGTAGGAGGTGTGAGTCACTTTGGGTTTTACCATTTGCTGATAAACCTGCAAATAGCTTTCATCACGTTAACAGGCACAATCCATCCAACAGAAGTGAAAAGGTATTTCTGCCAACACAATTATAAAGACAGGAATGTAATAGCCAGGGCCAGGGTCGAAAGGCTTGTGGAAAGCCTTCACAGAAGACTGAAAAGGGGAGCAACGCTGTGATTTTGAAACAAGATAATCAACAAACATGTTTCTATAATAATAATATAATATTTCACTTTTATAGCACTTTAACATAGATAAAATGTACTTGACCTAAAAACAGGAGAGACAGCAAGAAAATCATATGCTGAAACGTAAAACAGATAAATGAGTTCCAGGTAAAACAATATACTAGAATTTGAACACTGTTGTGGTTTTGTTTACATCAGTTTTTTGTAAAAACCAAGAGTGGAGTTCACATATTTCTTCATTATGAAATGGGAAATAGACAAAACTCAGATTCTTCATCCATTATATCAGCCTAACTCTTAGATTATGTGTGCAAATATAAATTTGAATAATGAGGTAAAAAAATTTAGCCTTTAAATCTAAAGCAACTGTTGGCTTCACGCGTAATCTCATTGTGAAAGCAGTACTAGAGGGCAATATACTACATTCCACAATAAAGGACCACACATTATGTCCTCCACATTTGTATCCATTCTGAAATATGCAGACACACACACACACACACACACAACTGCAAGTGTGTGCTCATACAGGTGTGTTATCCTTACAAAGCCAGTCTCATTATTCCATGTCCCCTGACATTTCAGCACCAAAGAGAGCTCCCATATTAATCTTGAACCGTGCGACTCCTGCTCCCCGCACATTCCTGCCCCTAATGACAGTTTTATCATAACCGATTATTGCTGCCCCAACTCTGAGCTGAAATTATGTAAATGCTGCATGTTTGGTGTGGAAAACATCTTTATGTTTTGCTCAACGGCCGCTCAAGCGGGAATCTAATTCTGCTCACCGACAGCCTAAATGAATCGGCTTGTTACGGTTTGAATAATGGTCTGTGCAGCGGGAGACGGGGTCGGCTGGCTGAAGGTTGAGAAGGAGAGACCCACTTAGTTAGGTGGCGCCTTATCGGATTGTACCCCCGCCTCATTCATTACCTTCCATCACTTCCCTCATTTGCAATAAGCAATATCATTACAGGATGATTTGCCTCAAACGTGGGGTTGAAGTAACATCACAAGGCAGGAATAACTGCACAAAGATTTGTAATTTGGGCTGCAATATAGGCTGGTAATAAAGCTTCAAATTCACTCTCACCCACTCACACACCCTGCCCCTCTTTGTTTTGCCTCTGAGTCTTTCTCACACACAAATCAAGGGAGGCAATAATGTGGAGAACAACATAATACCTTAGCTTTAATAGGATTTTCTCAAATTCACAACATCTTAATTGCCATAGAGGCTTTACGGGTGTCCGGAGTCTCTTCCTCTGTCTATCTTTCTATCTCTCTCACTCTCATTTGTCAGTATCTGACTTCTTGTCTTTCTGGTGCTCATTCTCTGCATTTTTTTCTTCCTGTCTCTCTTTTTCTATCCCTTCCTAACAGGCCCATTTGCAGTCAGTGACACCAGACTCTTGCCATCCTATTTATTTAGGTAGTTAACCAAGCTGCCTCACAGGCAGCAGGCCTGATTTCCAATTACACTGCATTTTTCTGCCAATGGGAAGTCTCTGGCCTTGAGAAGCTGGGACTGCTGCTGTTGCTGTTGCTGCTGCTGCGGCGGCTGCTGCAGCCCATCTTGATGTGTGAGAGCCTATAACCCTGGAAGGCTACGCTGAGATTATATGTTCAACATGAGTGCTCTCCATGCAGGGTTTGGATCTATACATTAAAAGATTTCTCCCCTGCTAGTTATCCTTTCTTATCATGGTATATTTGACAGTCCAGAAAAAAAACCTCAAAGAAGACCAAGTTAAAAAACAATTCAGCAGGGGTCTTGAGTACAGTTAATTCAGCTTCATTTGAACAAGTTGGACCAGCTTAGTGAGAGCAAATGAATCCCTCAACCACTCCTGCCACCATGTGGTAAATCACTGGTGGGCACGTTTAACGTCTTAATGGTATCCCCATGTGCCGGAATCCCATCTTCTGTAATTAGACACATTCCCCCTAACCACCCTTCCAGAGCATGCTAGCGTGGCTACATGTGTGAGTCCCAATAAATTAGCAGCCTGTGATGAAATTAAAAGGATCATGGACCTATTTTGAAAACTAAGCTTCGCCCCCTATCATCCATCACTTACATAGCGTAAATTAAGTTCACCCAGGGAGCAAAATGAATTCAGATAAGAATGCAAAGTATAACTTGCGATTTCCCTTTCTGGTTGACACTAAGCACCTCACACTTAATTTTCTGTCTGAAAATATTGCTCCAATAAATTAAAAGTTTCTAAACCCTTGCACATTGCTGTAAAGTTGATGCTAAATATGTGTGTGTTTCGAGAATAAAAAGTTGGACAGGTGAGACCAGGAAGAAAACAACATGGCCCTAATCAGTGGTTAACAATTATCCAGAAATATTACTGTTTCGACATTAAACTGGCGGAAAAGAGTGTTTGTAGCTGGAGTGAAAAATACGGCCGGTAATGCCCATGATGAACCGATATTGTTTGCCGTTGTGATTATAATCACTACTGCAAACATAAAACAGACAGTCTCACCGCTCCCTCGTCTGCCACAAGGTGTGTGTGTGTGATGGGAGATGAGGGTTGGCGGCGGAGGGTGTGAGCTACTGGAGCAACAGACGGCAGACAGAGGGGTATAAAGAGAAAGACTCGCACCTGCAGACTTATCAGAGTTGGAGGTGGATAAAGTACCTGCCGCGGGGGCATTTCTCCGCCTTTCTTCTGCATGGTCATTGATTGTAAGACAGCTGAGGATCGACACAGCAGCCCGCAGGCAGGGACAGATGGGCCGGTGCTGCTGGAGCACACAACGCTAGTACAAAGTCTGTCTCTGCTGCTGGGGCCAGCCAATCCCAGATGGGTAGGAGGACAGGGGACATTGAATTATGAGTGATGCAAAAAGCACTGGGTAAGCAAGCTGGAGCATTTGTCATGATTTGGTTAGGTACATGGCTAAGGGAATGGCTTTTAAGAGCAGGACGGCTCACTGGCAAAGTGTTACAAAATATATATATATGTACACACACATATATATACAGCCAGCGAGGCTGATTTTCCCGCATGCTTGTGGAAATGTCTCACACCAGGTATGGAGAACAAAGCAGGTCTACAAAGTGCTGCTTTTTCAATTTTCAGATATGTTTGAGTATTTTCCTTGCTTTCTAGGTATGTCTCAGACATATCCTAGTCTCTTAAATAAAACAAAGAATGGCCTCTCACCTCTCTTGGAGCGCACACACACACATACACACACACACACACACACACACACACACACACACACACACACAACCAGGCAAACAAATGCACACATGCATAACCTCCTGCATCTCTGAACTGGAGGCAACTTCTTATTTTGTAGTCATGCCTGTATATTTAGGTGAGAGGAGCTGGAGTGATTCTCCTTGGCTCTAGGTCAGGGATTTTTGTCCGCCAGGGACACAGACTTCTACAGGCTTCTCAGCGCTCTAATGGGGCACCGAGGGAGAAGAGGTTTCAGTCGGGACTATCTACCTCCTGTGGCAAGCTTAATTGGGTATAAAGAGATGTAGCCCTTCTTGTGCCCTCCACCTCAGGGTAAACCGTACAATAAAGTAAAGGCTCTTGACGTGGTGTGCAGGTTAAAGCTTGCTATGCCTGGAAGGGAAGGACAGCTCCTGACCGTGCTTTTGTATTCTTGAAGTGTGCAGGGCATTACTCTCAGATGAATAGTTTTCAGTTTTTCCTGATGACCGCAGTGGTGCACTTAGGGCTCTGTTGGAATTACCTCTGTTTCAAGGGGAAACTGGCCTTTACATTGATGAATGGACTGGAATGTCACTGCTCTACCACTTTCTTC
Organism: Istiophorus platypterus; assembly: GCA_016859345.1. Lineage (NCBI taxonomy): Eukaryota > Metazoa > Chordata > Actinopteri > Istiophoriformes > Istiophoridae > Istiophorus > Istiophorus platypterus. The sequence continues at coordinate 7,753,976 of CM029116.1, forward strand.
AATTCCTTTTTTAAACAGATAAATCAAGTCAGAAGACACTGGGTGTGTAGCAGAACTGGGGCATTTCCTGGGGTTACTGCTGAACATAAAACCTCCACACTCAGAGAAAAAAAAAAAACAATCCCAATAAAAAGGTGGATAAATCACTTTGAATCTGCAGGTCAATAGTATTGAACAATAAACATCTTTTTCACCGTTCCTTCATCAGTGTTCAGAGACTGGCTTGCAGGAGAGATGTGGTGGGGGTTGGCTCGGCATAGAGGGAAGTGTTAATGTGTGTTAATAAACTAAAAGCCATGGGGGCTTTTTCAGGTGATGGATTGTCACCCATAAATTAGTGTGTGTGACAGCTCCGGAGCTGCAACATAGGTCAGGGAGGAGTTATCAGCTACGGCAGGTAGAGAAGGCTTTACAAGTTAGGATGAAGTACATGGGAAAAACTGAGCTGGGCCAAGAATCATTTAGTGACAGTGGGATTCTCTTGTCCTGTATTAATAGATGTACAGGACTGATTATCTAGACTGTACAGTTACAGTGAAGCATTACAATGGGTGCACCTCAGTGATTCAGACTAACTGGACTGCACACATACTGTGCTTTTATTCAAACTACTTTACAATTTGCCTCTCATTCTGACATTAGCATGCAAACTCACACACCAATGAGCTACCGTGTAAGATGTTTTCACAGTTCAAATTAGACAGTAAAAGCCAAAAAAAAAAAAAAAAAAAAAAAGGATAAAATGTGTAATGATGAATTACACAGTGAAGCGAAAGCAAAAGTCCAACAGCGATGATGTGGGGGAAAAATTTTATTATTGCTGCCATCTTTCATTACTGCCGATCAGCTGAGGAAGGCAAATCAAGCGGAGCAGTAAATGCTCTGGTAAATGAACTGACTGCATCCTCAACTGCTGAGGTAACTCAATCAGTCCAGGGATGGCAGGGATGGAATCAAAGAACAGACCCGCATCTAAAAATTGTATTGTGAAAGTCTGAGCACCTTTGCACCACAGACAAATTGCAAGTTTAGTTCGTAAATTACAGACAAAACCTACTGAGGTAACAAGAAACAAACCAGTACAAATATGTCACTACAAATTACTGAGAATAACACTAATGCAAAAAAAAAAAAAAAAAAGTTCTACTATCAGAAGCCATGATACTGTTAGAATCATGTTTACAGGGATTTAAATAAGCTGATCTCTCATGTGAATATAATATCCCAATTATGATCAAAACCAGGTTTTAGACTTGAAACTCGGATTCTAATGTACGTGTAAACACATCCTATGAAACTGACAAAAAAAAAACACAAAGAGGAAAAGTAGATCAGATATAAGCAAAGGTATGCCTTGAATGAGAAAAAGAGAAAAGACTGAGCATTGTAAAATGCAAGTTTACTCAGAGGAAGATTATTATGATGCTATTTTGACATAAATTAGGGATGGCACGTTCTGCCTTCCCGTTATCTATCCATTGCCCGTCCATTTTCTTTCTAGACATGGAGAGTATTTCTCACTGCTGTACCCTGGATAACCACATGACCGATGGTAAATCAATACTAAGCGGCCCAGTTCTCACTGAACATATGGCAGGAGAGCAGAAACATGTGGAAATGTCAAGATTTCTGAAAGCTTTGGTAGTGGAAGACACCAACACAAACAGCAGCCGGTCGACAGGTACAAATACAATACATATAGTAAAACGTGCTGTAGAGTTGTTTGTAAAAAGTTGACCTGCCTAAGGTGTCACAATCCAGACAAAGTAAGGAATGAAACAGAACAAAAGCAATGTAAGTCTATACAGAAGATGTCTAAGGCGCTGATGTGGTGTAGCTGTGAGATGTTGGTGTTTGACAGCACATGTCAGATGTACTGAGGACATGTCAGGCAGGAGTGATGTGAGCCCTGTCAGCCACTCACTCACACCCTGTCTCAGTGCGCTGCGTCAGCTACCTCGCTATTGATTGTCAGGCTTCTTTGGGGAATTTTGCCCCGATCCGTCGTCGCCAGAGCAGCCTAAAATCAATTCAATAGAGAAATCAGATGTATAAATAAGCAATGTTCCGAACGAGGGCGCCCAGGAATGACACAGTGACATAGTCACCTTGACATAACCCTGCAGCTCTCTCCTAGAGCAATCAGCGCTGACCAGCGCTGTAAAGCGCTTACACAATGACACAGTCACATCGCTAATGACTATCTATGTGCTTTTAAGTAGATAGAGTGCCAGTGTCTTTCACTGGGTTCAGTTGGAGGCTTTTTTTCAAAATGGCAGAGGAATTTCTCCATCGATTTATATTGCGACTATAAAATTATAAGACAAGTGTTAAATATATCATTAAAGCACTCATTAGAGTCTATAATTGCCAAGTCAGATACATTTTGTGCTTTTAAAAAGAGAGTGTTATATCATTCTTTATTATTACCATCACAAGGTACCTAAGACTACATGTAACACTGTGCCATGAGGCTCAGTACTGATGGCTTCTTGTCAGTGAGTATAAAAACCTACTTTAAGCCTATTTGATCTGTTGGAAAAAGTGTGATGAAGAAAAAAAAATCTGTGCCAAAGCTTTACCTCTGCATCTTAAAGTTTATGCAAAAATTTAATTAAGGACGACAAAAGAAGATGGATGAAAGATTAAAATATATGATTCATTTATTCATCCCACAGGTGGCATTATGCACTTAAGGAGATTCAAGCAGCTTGAGCATACAGGGAAAGAAAACCATCTCACCATCTTGTTATTCTTTTCTCTCTGCAGATAAATTGCACTTCATCACAGCTCATAATAACTTTCTCTCTCAATACTATGATTATTTTCTCTCTGATTTACATGCAATTGCCTCAAAACAGCCGACTTAATGAAAACACGTGAATGAAGGATTAAAGGGCATTGTCTAAAAATGGGCTTTTCTGCGGTTCGCGCTTTTACTGTTGAGTGAGAGTGGAGCGGTCTCATGGTCATCACCATGCTTTGCTTAGTGTTGCTGCTTGCTCGGTCAGGAAACATGAGCTCAGCACCTCGGACTCTCCCTCAGACATGTACAGAACGGCCATGTCAGCACGCTCACTGGAGAGTTCCTACCACGGTCCACTTGTTCAGCATACAAAAACGTTTACCATGCTTCTCTTTGGCTGCACGGAAATTGAACACCATTTCACAGTTTCAGTTACAATGCATGAAGAGGTCTAACATGCAACACATTTTCATGAAATAACCGATATATCAGTAGAACAGCTCAGGTTGACATGCCGGTTGGCTCTTTCATAGTTCTATTTTAGAGTATGTTCTAATCAGTCACAGGTAAAGACCCCCCCCCCAAGTCTCTCTTTTAGCTGGCCTACCTCCGCTCGGAGCACTCGTCATCAAACAGAGCTCTGATCAAGTGATTAGATGAGTGGTGTGAGTGCGGAAGCCTCAGAGAGCCCGGCCACCCTTTCCTCGGCGTTGACATCCCCAGGTGGCCAGGACAGAGCCAGAGGAGGGGCGAGGTTGAGGCAAAAGATGCTTTGAATGACAGTTCAGTGACAGCAAGATTAATGACCCAACACAAAAAGGTCTGGAGCAGCGCGCCTTTTTGATAAGACACCCTGGACCCCTTCCCACCACCTGGCCACAATCCATGTAAATCGAAGTCCTGTAGATTCCAGTGGTCAATTAATGAGCAGTCCTGGCAAATGATACTGCCCCATCCGCCCTCTGCCCCCACCAGCACTTCATCTAGAGAATCTGATGGTGTATCACAGACGGAAAGAAGAAGGAGAAAAAAAAGACCTGTCAGAGATTGTGAAGAGCAGTTATCTATGGTAATGCGCTGTTTTTTTAGTAGGGGCGAGTGGAGTGTTTGAGTATCGCTGTGTGCGTGTACGTTGGCGTTGTGCAATTTATGAGCGGAGCAGAGGTAAGTGGACAGGTTGAAGGCCTCTTCAGCAGTGTTGTTCATATGGAAATGAGAAATAATGAAGTCAACACTGTCAACTTCACATCTCTCTGCATTGTCACAGCAATAAAGGGCCGCTGAGGTAATTAATTTCAGTCAAAATACTCAATGCAGAATGGCAGGGAAATGATGTCACAGACACTGAAGAGGCTGTATTGTGCCGTTGTCAAGTTTTATATCCTCACAAATCTGTCACGGGGCAACTACAGAAGTCTTTAACCATTAATAATTGTCCATGCTGTCCATTTTCCTATTAATTTATGCAAATGCAATAGGAAAAACTTGAGTGTCACAGCTTTGCCAAATCTCTGGGGCCAGATGGAAAAAAAAAAAACTCACTGACGAAGGAAGTAGAAGACTGTTTATGCACAAAGGAAGAAATATGCATAAGCAGTCTTTGCACCAAATGTGTAATCCCCTGCATACGCATTGTTATACATCTCATTATAGTGTATATCTCACTCATCATGCAGCTCAGTCACTGGGAAATTATGCACGCAGGCAGGAGCCCACTACCACAGTTAGCCATAGATGGATGTTGACACACCCCCCACCCAACCATGTTTGGACATAAACCAGATTCATTATGACCTTCAACTGGCACAGCAACTTCCTCTAACACTGCAAACACAGCTATTATGCATTGGCATGTTGTGAGCCACAACAGCCTATTGACTGAGAAACATGGGTAGCTCAAATCTCTGCTCTGATGTATATCATTATTATTTCATAAATTACTGTCATTTGACTGACGATGTCTAAAACTTTTTACTCGTGTTTGAATAGAATAAAGCTTTAAGAAAAGGGATTCTATTGTATTTGAATATAATTGTTCTTATATGGAACTCAAGTCTAGACACCATTATGCTCTAATATGTGCTAAAAAGGTTCTAAAATAAGTAGTTGTTCAAATTTTCTCTTTTCATACAATCCTATTTGCCACAGTGGAATATTTCACAGTCACTTCAGTTCTCTTTATAAAAGTTCACGCATGGAGGGTGTAAAGCACATTCAGAGGAATGCACAGCTTGTTCTTAATGGAGACATTCACATTTTGTTCAAATATTCACATGCCCATATAGCAGATTAACAGAGTTATCACAGGCTGCAATTGTTTCTGCTGTCTTTACTGGTACTGAAGAGATCTCTTAATGTAATTTCAGTGTAACTGATAAAGTACAAAACGCACTGTCCTCTTCCCAAGCAAAACTACACCTTCAAACTAATTCAAAACGTCAGCAGCCAGAGTTAGTCAAATCAAGTGGGTATCTTCCAAAGTCACAGAGTTGTTTTGTTTTTTTGTTGTTTTTTTTCACAAAATTATGTATTTGTGATACTGTTTCTCCACAGCAACTCAGCCCTTAAACACTATCCAGGGAAAAACAAGTTTTGAAATGAAAACATAGTCATTTTAGAAAATATCTTGATTTTGACACTGAGACTGCTGAAACCTCATATTAACCTCTGCTTAACTTTAAAATGCATTTTTACACAGGAAAAGGGACTGTGGATTTTGTAGTTCTTCCCCTAAATTGGAATCGATTCGGAATGGATCTTTGCACGGCGAGTACAGACAGGAGAAACAATTACAGTGGCCGCTCTCTCCTTCGATTGGCTATATGGGTATGTGAGAACTGGATTAAGAACACAAAAAAATTGTTGGATGATATCTTTTGATAAGGAAAACATTTCATAAGTGATCTTACACCATGCATGAGGTTGGTAAAAAACATGTCGTGGTCACTAGGGATGAGATACATCTAATGGTTAGGATTTCCATCAACATTTACATGCATGGGACAAATAAAGCTTGTACCTGTGTATGCACAGGACTTATGACTAATTGAAGATTTAATGACCACAAGCAGAAACCCTCCAGGGGTAGTAAGTAACTTGCTATCAAAAATATTCAGGCACAAAAAAAAAAAAAAAGACTAATAATAATGTTGTACTAATAAAATTGTCAAGAAGGATATATCAGTATATCGTTTTTGAATAGCTACTGCTCACAGGGCACGGTAACCTTCAAGCTACGCCTTGTTCAGTCAACTCTACAGGGCTGATAAAAGCGAATGCTGAGTACACAGCTGCACTTGTGCACCAAAGCCTGAAGGTGTGACAGACACAGGCAATAAAACTCAGCAAAGAACGGCAAGATGGCAGAGGCAGCTCGGTTCTTGCTCGCTCTCACTGTGGAAGACATGACATTAATATGAGACAGAGAGAGATGGGGAGCGTGGGGGAAGTGCATCATATGGATTCAAGAAGAGGGAAGGGAAGGAAAAGGAACGGAGCAGGAAAGCTGACGGTTGACATAAGTCAACTGAATGCAGTTGGGGCTCTTCGATCGGCAGCATCAGCAGCATCAACATCACCATCCCCATCAAGCAGTCTATACAAACACATGTGCACTGAATTCACAGGTATGTACCTGCAGGTGTGTGAGTGCAAATATACAGTACTTTTGTGCCTGTGTCTGGCTGAGTGCAAGCAGGTTACCTTTTCTTGAATGTTGTGGCCAGACTTTGTATGTTTAACCCCTACACTTGACCCTGCCATATTCAGGCAATTACATGACGGGGCCCAACGTCCTCTCAGCATCCTTGAGCGTCTGTGATGGGCACCCAGCCAGTGACTGATCACCCACCCGTTCCCTCTCGTCAGCACTTTCGTTCATCCAGCTCGTCATTGATGTTCCTTAGTAATAAAACCAATGTCATCCTGTTCCTTGTGAAGTTCACATGGAGAGATAAGGAGTAGAAAAACCTCCACCGGCTTTTTGTTCCAAATTAATTTTCCCATTGTCTTTGTGTACACCATTTCCTGGGTGGCAGTTAGTGCTGACGGGGAGCTAATCTCTCGTTTCCTTGCCCGATTTCAGCCGTCATTGGGAGAATTTGCTGCCTTCAAGCAATTTTCTGTTTCCAAGTGTTTGTAAATGGTTGTTTCCTAATGGAAATAATTGATCAGGTGAACTTGTTCTAGAGCAACAGGGGCACCTCTTTCTTTAATTAAAGCTGCATGAGGCTGCTGTAAACATTAGGGAAATGGGGTTGTATATCAGGCTTATGACCTGGACGTGAACATCAATGCAGGGACTTTGTCCAGGGCAATATCTTATAGCCCATCAAACAAAGGCTTTGCTGCTGCTAAGGGCACCTGGCCTGTCAATTCCATGTCCCCCAGGAGAGGAAATGTGATGTTGTGATGCCAATATGAAAGTTTGGCTACAGAGGTCGTAGTCATACAGAAAGGCAAACATTGAGGAAAATGGAATAAAAGTTTTGGCACTGTTTGACCATAGCTTGTTGGAGCTGTGACAGTCCTGTTATTTTATCTTTCCGCTTACTCACTATTATATCAATACAGGAAAAATTCCTGAAGAAATCCTATCTCCCAATGTCCCTTAACATTTCTTATCCAGTGGCAGTGTGTCGGAACTGGCCTATGAGTGCCTGTAAAGATTATGACAGCAAAGGTGGAACAACAACATTAAGAAGAGATAAGGGAAACTCATAAAATAGCAGTATTTCATTTCCTAAAAACACAATAGATGCCAGGGCTGCCTGACAGACCTCTATCAGCTGGTCTGTAGACTCATACCTGTTATCGTTTCTGTAAATGGAAAGGTAGACAAGGACCACAGAGGCAGCAGTGGCTGATGCTAACATGTTGGCAAAAATCTAAAACCAACTCAACTTGATTAGTGCATGAATCATTCCAATAAAATAAGCTGAAAATGAGGGAAAATCTTTTTTGGGAAGGTCATTTATATATCCTGTACCTGATTATAAAGCTTCTTTTAGACTCAATCCATATTCTGTCAATGCACCTGACCTTCTGCTTTAGATGCCCCAAAGCACATTAATATTTCATATTTTCAACACAGATACACACCCACACACACACACACACACACACACACACACACACACACACACACACACACACACACACACACACACACACAGTTTTCCTGACACCTCAGTGTTGGGAAGTCTCTACGGCACGGCATGGAGTCTCTTACCTCCTTGGCGTTTTACAGCACATTCACAAAACAGATACAGTGCTTATAAAAAGTATAAACTCACCTTGGGGTTTTTCATGTTCTATTAATTTGCAACTTTGAAAATTTTTTTTTTCAAGCTGTGATCAGAAAAATACAACTTAAATCATCAGCAACGCAACCAGTGGGCTTTTAAAGTCCCAATTACTTAAACAGGCAAGTAATCATGAAAACGTCCATACTTTTATGGACATTGTGCATTGTACAGAAAGTTTTGTCTCTCACATAGCTCGTGCATATCATTTATATAATCAGTCCTGACTGGATGGTAGTTTTCTTACATTGCCACTGTATGAAGCGTTACGAAGTAGTTCACTTCCTGTACGATGTGTTTCCGTGCATTGATTTTCTATTATAAAGAAATGAGTGGATTGGAGTAGTAACATCAAATTGAACACAGAGGACAGTGGCACAAAGTTTGACCTTTTTCGACTTCCTCATCATCTTTAAATAGCAGCTCTGGGAGGAATGAGTGTTTCTCTCAAAGTTAAATTTACAACTAGAATCATCTTGCTGCATCTCTATTGTTTAAGTTCAAATGTGTGAACGGGGCATTACACTGATTGTGGAGCAGCAATTTGAATACACTGAAACACTTTCAGTGGTAGCTAGTGTATTCAGTTGGAAATTTATTCCTGACAAAAGATTTGTGCATGTTCCTTTATCAAAAACTGTTTAGATCGATAGTCTATAGATCAGAGTGTGTGGCTGCTGGCCTTGTCCTTATACACAGAATCTAAGCTAAAACATCCCCCTAGGCAACTACAGGTGGATAAATTCGCAAATGTTGCAGTTTTCACTTAGAAAAAGGTATAAGAAAATGAAGAGTCCCCCTCCTTCCTCCGCTCCCCTTCCCCATCAATTGTCTGCATGTCTGTGCCTCGGTGTCTCATGGCAGCAGAAGCCAAAATGATGGAGACAAAAGGTGGTTTGGGTATTAATTCAGCGCTCACGTCTTTCTTCGGGATCCTTTCACATGCAAAACACCAGGCTATGCACTGGGCAGAAGGGGACGCTGACAATTACAGCCTCACATTGAGACACCGTTGGAGACTCACTCTTCAGACTGATTGACAAATGAAAGAGCTGAAATAGCTTCCATTTAAAACGGGCACTTGCCAGAATAGGGGGATCATCTCCAATATCTTGTCTCAAATGGGAAAGGGAAAAAGATGAGCGTGCATGGGAAATTGAGCTCACAATTCAGTACTTTACAAAGGCCATTTTGGATACATGCGTAGAATACCCAGTGGTACTGCAGAGCCTTTAAAGCTCAAACTCAATAGAACATCAAGATGAAGCGGTGACTTTCTAGGGGAGATTTGCATCCAACTGCTCTTCCCCTCAATCTAAAAACTTTTCATACTGCGCTAACTAATCCCCTCCCCTGCACATACACAGCCAAACATAAATGACTAGCCAAAATTGCCCTGTTCATAAAGTGGAAAACAACAAATATGTCTGGAAGTATCCTTATGTGATTTCTGGAGAGACAAACAGAGAGGTCCATTGTCCTGCCAAGCACGTAGACACATAGATTTCCAATCATGGATATTGCTCAATTTGTCTGCTAGTCCCTCAGTGTGCCCAGTCCACACAGCTGAGTACAGAATCCAAATCAACAGTTTGTGGACATGGCTCCCATGTGTGTGAGAACTGATGATGTTTTTTTGTGGAGACTGTAATATTTTACAGTCCCTTTAAACTTAAATTTCTATTCTGATATGAATAAAAACTACACTGGGCCAAATGGGAATTCAACAACATATTTAAGCAGAGTGGTCTTTCTGCAACATAGACGTGTGTTGAAGGCAAAGATGTAGCAGAGGCAGGAGTAATATTGCTTGAGGTAAACCTCAATTAGTGGAGTCAAAGACCAGAAAAAGAACAAAATATACATATAATACAAAAGACAATAACTGGGATTTTATCATGTTTAAAGGATAGCTTATCACTGCTACTGTGGGTTCACCTGTACTTTGGCCCTCAGGATGTGTGGCTTGAGGAACAAACAAGAAACTATGCACAGTGATTTGGCAATATATTAACAAAATCTACTGTCTTGATGGGGAAAAATAGTGTAATAACAGGAATTATCCATTAACATTTATGAAACAAGAGTATATCAAAAAAATATAAATAAATATTGAAAGAAAGAATCAGTCTTACTGTTATGTGCTTGAGAGGCAGGTAGCCACAGTAGACATAACACAGGTATAAATAACAAGTACTTGTGTCTGAGAGCACAAACAGCTGCAGGGGAGTGCTGCGTGCTGCTGCAGGAGCACAAACAGGTCCTTTAATGGAGAGAGGGATGTGACGAGAAATTCATTTGTGAGATGACACTCTCCCGCAGCCCCACGGCACAAACCCCGCGAGAGGGATGTTGTGGCTCCGAGGATGGGGAGGGGTGGAGTGTGTGTGTGTGTGTGTGGGGGGGGGTAGTTGTGTGTGTGAGGCAGTGGGAGTGGGTAGAATTGAGGTGCGGGGTGAAAAGATGCAGAGGTGCCCGTGTCATGTCTCCATGGAAATCAATAAACTCTGCTGCATGCCCAACACACCATAATCACAGATGCATACAAGTGTACACACACACAAACACACACACACACACATTCACACACACTACACACACACACACACACTCACACACACTCACACACACTCACACACACTCACACACACACACACACACACACACACACACACACACACACACACACACACACACACACTTACTGCACAGTGAAGAAAGAGGTATGAAACAGCTGAATGTGGAAAAAATGTACAGTTCTACTGTTATTGCATTATAGGTTCCAATATTGCTTTGTATTTGATTTAAAGGCAATGGGATGGGATGAGAAGGGATGCCATTCAAATGATTTCAAAGAAATGTTTCTCAATAATATCCTTATTAAAACCACTCACTGTGTCTCACTGTATGAATATTCAGCAGAAAAACATTATATTGCTGCTTGAAGGATGTTCTGAATTAGATTAACAAATGCCCCAGACAAAGTTTCCCAACTTTTTAGTTAGAATGCCTGAGAGGTTGTAGATGCATGTGTAGGTGGTAGTGACTGCTAAATTAGTCAGCATATTTTGTGATGACATTACAGCTTCAGCCATTTCTGTTGATCTTGCTTAAACTGTTGGTAATGACTTTCACACACTTGTGGGCTGAAAGCATCTGATGGTATAGAATTTTTTCTTTGCAGTCTCATTAGTCTTCATCTTTATGTCTTGTTTCTTTCTGAGCTTTTTTTTTTTTTTGTCTATTGGCCCCTTAAAGGAAGTGGCCCTTGATCTTACCTTTCCCTTGTACTAACTTTGATAAAGATCCAGCCTTAATAGTGGTGAGCTGGGGTTCAAGGTGAAGTCACACCGACTAAATGTGAAGCTGAAACATAAGGTGTGGAATAGAGGAAAAGCACGCTGATGCTCAGGACATCAAATTTCAAACTAATGCCAAAACAGAAAAAAGCTGTGCAGGCTGCACAGGCTGCAAGGACCCCCCCCCCATACACACAAACACACACAAACACACACAAACACACACCTTCATGACAAAAAGAGAAAAGGCTAGAAAATAGGGGGGAAAAAAGAGGAGAACAACAATAAAACAAATGCCCACATCTCCTGGAGCAGATTTTTCATCATTAAATGATGGCCTGAGGGTGGAGGGAATGTGATGAGGAAACACTGGCTTGTGCTCTGCTCTGTAATTAAATGGCGGCCGGATGGTGTGAGAGGCAGGGAGATGATAAGCACTGGGCTCTGTGCCCCAGGACAGAGGAATATTGTCAGATGCATTAAACAATAAGGTTATCTGTGAGCAAAGTCACTTTTTGGAAAAACAAAGATGGCAAACAGATTTGCTACTGTTTCCTAATGGAATCAGTGCAGCCTCTCCAAAACAGAAATGCCCAAAAATATAAAGTAAAGGATATGTTTACCTTAAAACAAAGACTGATGAGAGCACAGAGAGAAAAAAGGCATAAAAACAAAGAAATAACACTGACTATATATGATTTGAAATATGCTTGGTAAAACAATTAATAATGCAGATGAAACTGGCATGTTTACCGCCATAGTACATGATATAAATATAGGTAGCAGTTCCAAAATCTGACTTACTGATCTTTAAACACACAAAAAAAAAGAAAATTCTTGCAAGGATAAACAAGACAGTTTTTGAGGCATTTCACTTCAAACTACAAAGATCAACCTCACAGTCTCAGAGCCAGCCTGCTAGCAATTCAAAAGAATAGTAAAAATTTCTCCAACAGACTATCCCACTGGCAAATCACTTCCATCATAGTGAGAGTAAATGGAAAAACAAATTGACTGGGCCCAAGAAGTAGGGACTTCAGATACCAAGGTGACTGGTCCTGCCACGAATCTTAAGTGTACATACCGCTTAACAGTGCAGAAATAGCCCACATTCAGTCATCAAGAAGCATAAAAGATTTCCTGACATTTGATTCAAGGCTTGTCTGTGCAAGGCCCCGGTAATGAGTTTAGTTGCAGTGTAAACAACTGCATGAACACGCCTTGTTGTGATTCCATTAACCGCAAAAGCAAACATTTTGCTCCCTGAACACAAACACTACCATATATCATACTTAGTGGTGTTGAAACAGATTAATGCACACACACACACACACACACACACACAACAAACAATATAGACCTGAATACACAATAAATAGAACTGATATAGGGGCGGGAAAGACAGTGAAAAGGGAAATAATGCATGGACTGACAACCGGGATAAGCACAAGTGCAGTTTCAACTGACAAGACTGAGATTGGGTTGCTTTGACAAATCAGTATAGACAGTGTTCACAGAAAAGGTTTAGTGTGGGTTATTTTGACAAAGCTTTTTAATATGTCTTACGGAATGAACGGTATCACTAAATTGTATCGTTTTCCAAAGAATCGTTCTGTCACAGGAATATCATTATACGGAATGCCAAGACTTCAATCCTTTCCTGTCTCCAATAATGGCACAATCACCCTTGCAGAAGAAGAATAAAGTGCAGTGATGAAATGAGGATTTTTCACCTAAATACAATTACAGGACATTTTTGCAAAGTGGTGTATAAAGGAGTCAGGAATCACTCTTTAAAGTTGGCAAGGAGAAAAACCTACTTTGTTTTTAATGTCTGAATATTTTATTTTGACGTTTCATCGGTAAAAAGCTTTTGCCCGCCCTTTGCCAAGCAAAGATTGTTGTATCACTGCCAGTCGGGTTTCAAATTCCCCCAATGCTTACTGAAGATGAGTACAGTCATCCCTGAAAAATGGCTCTGACTTCATGGAGGCTTGCGACTAATGCCAAAGAAGACCGCTTCATTTTTCTGGCTTTAGTTTCAAATTAGATCAGACATCAGAAACGACCTTCACATATCAGCAAAGCCAATATGCTGACTAGGATGCATCTGAGAAAAAGGCCAGTGATTAAGATTTATGGAGTGAGGCTACACTGTGTCAAGAGTGATATGTGTCTCATCAACAGTGAAATGAAATGTCAAATTAGTTTTCATGGATGTGTGTGTGTAGGTTTCATCTAGTCTGCAAGAATGCTTTAATGACTGTTTGTACACAACATTGAGAGACAAAGAGACAAAAAAAAAAAAAAATGCCATCAAATTAAACCCAGGTTGAGAGAATGAAAGTGTGAGTGTCAAATATGGTGCTTATAGTACAGAACACTAATAAGGAGAGCGTCAGCAGGAGATCCATTCTCCTCCAGGCTTCATCTTGGCAGTACCTGTTATAAAGTTCCTCTGCCGTCTTGCACAATTGGTTCTGTAATTTAAAAAGGTCAGCATGGCTCCTGTGTAATTCAATACTCTCATGGTGCTGTATTAACCACATATTTAATCACCCTTGGGGTGGTGTGCAAGCTGAATACTGAATGTAAAGGGGAGACATGGAACCCACAAACTGGATGGTCTGGGGAAAAACGGAAGAAAGATCAGTAAACTTAGTTTGGTTGTGTTGCACTGTGGGTATGACAGATGCAGTAACTTTGTGTTATGGTGTTTGGTTGTTTTGACGATTGAATTAAAGGGTAGGACCACCAATGAAGAACCATCAGTTGTATGAAGTAAACAAAATTCTCTGTCATGGCACAATGAGACATAAAAATACTGCATGTTTCAGTAAATCTCAAATGCTCTTTGGACCTGTAAACACAGCTGAGATTAAAAAAAAAAAAAAATAGCATTAAATCTCAGTCCAGGGAGAGTAAGAACAAAAAATCATTGATGCAAAGCAGAAATTTTAAGTTAAACTGAATATAAAACACTTTATATTGCTATATCGACATCACCCCCACAAGCCACCTTTAGAAAATATGAGGCACCTGTTGCACTAAGGCTGGTGCAGCAGTATGGGAAATTAATGATACTTCGACCCAGAAAACCAATCACCAGGTAAATTACACTGAGCAGAGAACCACTTTATTATCTTTTAATAAAGGTCTCGTACATGGGGTTCTATACACGGTACATAGAGCATGCTTAGCTGAGCAGACAAAATTAATCAAGAATGCAGTGTGACATGAGGCCAAAGAGAAAGCTGAATGAATATATTTGTCTTTAGAAATTGGTTGCAACCACTTTACTTATATGTCCTCTCTCCTAATATGTCCAACAGCATAAAGATCATAGTTGCCAACATATAACAAAACTCAAAGTGCATCTATGACACTGGATATGAATTAAATGTAAAGCATAGTAAAGGCTGAATCCGGTCGAAGGGGCACAACATTGACATTTAACGTTTACATTGTTTTTAGGTTTATATTTATAGTTTATATTTAGCATGCAAACTTCAAAACTGTGAGATCAGTTATTAGATACACTGGAAAATTTTGACGTGAAAACTGGGTTGCGTGTCTGCCATCATTTTGAAATTGTTCAAATATTGTAATAGGAAAAAAAAAAGAAAAACTTCAAGTGTCAGTACATTCATCTTTATATTAGCGGGTCTTTTTGCTCACATTTAAATGAATTCAACTATGATGCATCATTTTGGTTGGTCAACTTCACAAAGGTCTCCTCTGAGGTTACTCATATGTATTCTTGAAATCCTTGACAACAATGTCAATACTGGACAGTTCTGCAACAACCATAATAAAATTACATGCCAATTTTTTTTTTCATGTCAAATGCCAATGTTCTTATGATTAAAGAGGTTTGTGCTTATTCCAAATAAATTATGGTTAAGATATGGATTATGCACTTGGTTAAGGTTAGGGAAAGGTCTTGTTAATGGTTAATACAGAAGCATATGTTACTTGTCTCCTGCATGAAAGTCAGACAAATTACATATCCATCCACCACACCAATCTCCCCACCCTTAGCCCCCTACATCACGACAAATAATGCACACCGCATTCATTAGAAAAGAACCTGAGAGGGATAATCAAGCAAAGTACCTCAGAAAACCCAAAAGATGGAAATGCATTTTGAAAAAAAAGAAAACTGGGAGTCATTGCTTTTGGGAACTGCAAGTATTTACTTTAAAGCAAGGAAATTAAAAGAGCTGTCAGTCAGCAAGGGTGGCAAGAAATGAAATCAAAGAGATGCCTTGACATTTCCCTCTCACTGAGAGACAGTGGAAGGAAGATACATGATCCAGGCGGAATTTGGCTTTCCCCAATCTGGATATTTATGACAGTTTCTTTACTGTGATGACATATTTGCAGAAAGTACAATTCATTACTCAGATCTGACATCCCTCTCTGGTTTGGGTGAACTGTCAACACCTTGCTTGAAGCACCAAGTGGCTGGCATAAGGAAGAATATCTATTTTTTCAATCTTGATTCCTAACTCACATACACTTACAGATATGTCACTTAAAATTCCTGTTGATATCACCTTCTATGTTTTTACCTATAACTAGCGCGGAATATGAGAAGGAATTGATATAGATTTAAAAAAAAGCCCTTGGTTGTACGATCTGTGTTAAGCAGAAGTGTCAATACACCACAAGCCGAACTCAATCCTGATGTAGCTCTAACTGCTGCCAGTCACAGATCCTGCTCCACGAGCGTGATTGAAAGCATTTTTGCCAAGGTAGTGATCCCTCACCCGTGCACACACATGCTCACACACACCCACACACACCATTAAATCAGAGTATAGGGAACCACACGCTGCCCTCTGCTTGACAAGTAAATTGCTTCCTAGATAGTGTTGGCAAAAGAAAATACGAAGAGAAAGAAGATGGTGGCATGAACACGGTTAAAGAAAATGAATGAGAGGTGAAAGGCAATAGAACGAAGTAAAGGAACCAGAATAAGTAGATAACAGGAAGCAGGGGGCTGTGAAATGCTCTGCTAAGCAGGACTGCATGGACCTGTCGTCCTGTCTGATGAGAACAGGCTGGAAAAGGAGTGGAATCAACATAGTGTGACAGATACGAGTGCCAGTTGTGTTGATACTAAAGGTCTATAGGTGGTTCTCGATGAGTTTCGACTTTCCGACATTCGACATTTCAATAACATGTCCAAGGTCTTAGATAGGAGACAGAACTTCTTGAAACACATTTCTTGAAAGTTCTGACTGAGCCATGTAAAAAAAAACAAAAAAAACAACGTAACTGTATCTTAAAAAAGAGATATCCAGACTTAAACATATGGAACATTGTACATTAATCGAGACAGAGCTGAGGGGTATTTTGAGAAAAAGTATCTTCATCTGGAAAATGTCAACTAAAAAAAAAAAGGGATTAGAAAGTGAACAGTTCTTGACACACTGTTCCACCTTGATGAGAGAACACAATGACATATTGCTCTTGATCTCTTGATCTCAAGATCTGATTTAATTCAAATCTACTAAGCAGTGAAAACCAGTAGTCGTCTTACAGTCGCTGGAGTTTGATCAACATAAGAAGCACAACAAGCTTTAAGACAGACACCCTTCTCTAACTTCTTCACGTCTTTTTTTCACCTTATTACATTTTCCAAAAAGATAAAGGAGAGGAGGAACAAAGATGTAATTTAGTCTAGTTTCATTTAGCTATGTTTCCCGAGTGTTAGTGCGTTTCTGCACTTCTGAGATAACCTGTATTGTAGCCCAGCTGCAAGCTTCTCAAGGTCTTAACTCAGTCTCATACATATAATTCTGTTTCAGATATGGTGGTGGCAACGGGTGCTGAGGAAACTGTCTGAGTTTGAGGTTTTTAAAAAGTACAAGTACCGCCACAGAACATTTCATTGTATATGATTATTGTTTAAAATTTTCCCAAGGCAAAACACAAGCTGAACTAAGAAGTAGTATGCCGAGGCTGTGAACAGCTGTATACATACAGTGCTGATGAAACCTGATATGACTTGATCAATGTTCAAGCCACAGACGACCCTTAGCAGGTTTGCACAATCTGAAGTACTTCCGTTCTCATTTTTGCCTCATATGCCCAAATGTACTCCATTCATTCTACTTTTTATATCCTTTTATGGACAGCTGGAACTATCAACCTTGACAGATGTGCATCTTCTGGTGTCTTCAGGAATGTTTGTGCAGTTGGATATTTCACAGTAGCACATTGTGTAATGTCACACCTAGACAAATGCTTATGTCTTTTCCGAGCCAGGGGAGCTGTCTCGGATATCTTTTGTCAAAGACTGTAAAACACTATGAAAGAATAAGCGCTGATGTTTGCCAAGAACAATGTGACAATCTTGGTGCCAAATGTTTGACATAATTCCTCAGACTTTGAGGTTTACAGTTACATGGCAACAATAAATCCCTGAAGCTAGTAGTCTAGTAGTCAGACAATCACACAGACTGACAGACTCGATGACAAACCATGATGATGGTGGAGCCAGACCATGAAATCTTTATCCTTGATGAGGAGACATGCAGAAAAATGTTTTATGTCTTACCTGGGACTAAAGGAAGTTCTTGGCCCTGGGCCAGCCTGAGCAGAACCATTATGAAGAGGGGTGTGACCCCGAACCACACGCCACGCATTGTGCTGATCACTGTCCTGGCATCACTAAGCGTCAATCTGAGGAAAGAGTTAAAAATGAAACAGTTAAAGATACGTTACGTTGCTTGAATATAGGTAAAAGAAAAATGGATAATTTATTTTGCAAAGTACAATGAAATAACAAAGTACAGGTGAAAACATCAATTGCTCCAACAACATGACCACAAAACCTAAAACATCCCATTTGTAATAACATTTTAAAGTATTAGTGAATGTAAAGAAGTCATGACAAATGACTGAAGTCTCTACTGGGTTCCTTTACTTGGTAATGATATGGCGGTTGAATCCATCATTTATAATCCTAAGAGAGTTCAGTCTTGCTGAGAAGATGCTAAGAACATTGTTAATCGACTTTCTCTGTTGCTAAACTTTTTACTCAGTATCTCCTTTTGTTCACAAAAAAACACACACACACACACACACACACACACACACACACCACACACAAATGCCACCGCGTCAAGCCGGTTTCAGACAGGTGAGACAAAAGCGTCAGAGTTTAGTGGTGTGTGTGAGACAATGCCGCTGCACTGACATCACCTGCAAATAGTGACAGGGACCGTCTGTGGCATGGAAATAAATCGGAGGATTCTCCAGATCAGCCATCTGTGGAACAACCTGTTCACCCTTGTTTGATTACATCCAGCGGGCCAGGCAGCCTCGGCTGCTCCGTGCCCTGCTCTCTCTCTCTCTCTCTCCCCCTTCACACTTTCCTCTCGGCACTGCCGTGCACTCTGATTTTCTCTTTGGTGCCGTTTTTTCCCAGGCATGACACTCCTTGAATTGGATATGCTTCAACTAAATTATGATGGACCAGCTTTATCATAAATTCCAAGGCACTATTGTGGTGACAGAGTCTCGTCAAGCCTTGAAGAGGGTGGAGATGAAGAGCATTTAATATCGAATCTCCTCAGTAAAAAGGCGAATGTGTACGATAATGAAAAGGAAGGAAAAAAATTGCAAAGCTACCAATGCTCAAAAAGGTTTTGCACTGCCCATCATTTTTTTCTGTC
The DNA here is from genome assembly GCA_016859345.1 of Istiophorus platypterus. Taxonomy (NCBI): domain Eukaryota; kingdom Metazoa; phylum Chordata; class Actinopteri; order Istiophoriformes; family Istiophoridae; genus Istiophorus; species Istiophorus platypterus. The sequence continues at coordinate 7,773,012 of CM029116.1, forward strand.
CCATATACACTACTGTACTATGTTGTCCTTCGAATCGTATTAAATGTTCCTTCATTTTTCAAACTTTCGTGTCTTGTTAATTCATGCAACACCAAACGGGCCAGCTATTCGTCAGCTCATTCTTACTTTGCCAACCTTTTCTTTCTTTCTCTCTCTCTCTCTCGCTCTCTTTTACTCTCCTTTCTGTAATAAGTTTGCAGAAGAAAGAAGGCCCAAGCATACCAATTTGCTCTTATAGCTTTTTTTTCACCCAATCTTATCTTCAGGTACTCAGTGGACACTCATGCACCCTTTTATATGCATTTCCAGGTCTCAGAATTAGAGGAGGAAAAAGCCGTCTATCAGATCTCAACCATGGGGAGCTCATTGCTGAAATGTGTGTTATCATCACCTCTCATTCCTCCAATGTCATAGCAGAGCCAAAGAATTATGTGTTGTATTTGCACAATTGCCCCATTTGCATGCGATGATGACAAGCTTATTCCCAGCTAAATGTCCGATAAAGAAGTCCCTGTGGTTGGACTAAAATATTCCAGGGCTTTCACTTCCGTCCGGCCACCTGAACCGGCACACACCAGTATCCTGGAGGAGCCGCGGACTAGGTTCCCCCATTATTCGTGATAATTGTGTCAGATAAACACTGCAACGTCCTCTCTCAGGCAATCTGATAAATACCCAATTACCAGTCGGGAGATGGCTGTGACAAGTAGGCGCCAGGGGTCTTTGGTTTAGGGGATGTGAGATACATGGCTGTGAGATGGCCTCCTAAACCCAGAAGCAAGTGGTGGAGAGCCGGACTCATAATTCACCTCATCACCCTGTTCAATTTGATTAATGAATGGACGAATAAGAGATAAAGGAAGATTTATTTGAACCCTCTCTTCTGGAAACCACAAACATGTATGTGAGGATGCATCGCAGTCCAATCAATGACCATTCCTCTGTGCTCAATATTAAGCCTGCTTCCATCAAAGGAAATGAGCATGTTTTACAAGAGTTGTTTCAGTGGCTTCCACCGCATTCACTACCAATTCAATTCCAGAGGTATAAAAGGTCCTTATTGTCTGTCTTATCTGATTCAATGACTGCTGAATGGATTGAAGCCAATTAATCAGGCAGTGACAAGACGCATTGCTGCTGGCTCAGTGACTAACTCCCACAAAAGACAGGAACCATCAGCCAAGCGGTGACTGCCCGCAAATTGATTTCTGGACGTCTACAAAGCCAGGACCATGTTATTCAAAACCTGTGGTTTCTTCATTATGACACTTCCACATGTCCCAAGCACTTAAACTCAGCAGAGATCAGGCAACTGTGGATAACCCAGTTACCATGGACAAGCAAATACATAACTTTTCCCCATGATTTTTCCTGCAAATAACAGAAGTTCTCCCAATTCACTAATGAGATGTAGTTCTCATGTGCAGTATCCTTGAACCTGAACAAGACTCAGGTGAAATTTTTAAAAGGAGGATTTGCGGGTAACTTAAGGGTAAGCTAGTTGGAGGGCTCTGAGAGTAAGAATGGACTTTATTTTACCTTTGACTGGGGCCTCTACATCTCAGTGGTTAATCTATTTCTCTTTCATCTTCTGCTTTTGTGCACACTGCACATTCTTACCCTGAGAGACCAGAGGTAAGGCGGATTGGGAAGCAGAAATAGGGGGACACACAAAGAGGACAGGAAATCAACTACAGTAAGTACCAACATTCCAAAGAGTATTCATTATCTATACTGTGATACTGCAACATAAATTTAAAAAATTGTACCATTGTAGCAAAACTGTAAGATCCATTTGAAAAATGAAGCATCAAATTCCTCCTGTTAAATACAAATTTAGAAGTGGAGAAATTGACCACCATAAGTTTTGTATTCACATTTTCTCAGAGATACTTACACGGCTGATCATGTGGAATCCAATTAGCTTCACATTGGCTGAAGCTAATGTCAGACTTCAGTAGTGTGAGTTGACCAGATAAGCTGGGTATTATCCACAGTTACAGTAGTTTCAGTGCAAAATCCCTGCTTGTATTTCTTCCAACAGTCTTTCATGGCTGCGAAACAATGGAGGAGTACGTCCTGGTAGTGACATGCAATTATCTTTTTTGGGACATGAGCAATAAATGTATGGTCATAGAGATACACTTGATTTGGCTAAATTGGACTGCTGACAATTAGCTTAATGGAAAAACATGGAGTAGGGCTTCAGATATTTTCCATTCTGATAATCTAGTGGTGTTAAAAAGAAATTGCTTTATGGATTATATGGAGGGGAGGTAGAATTGTGTCAAGCAATTCTCAACATACATAAAGCATTTAACAATTAGACTCGACAAACTTATTCTTTAAATGACATACTCTATGTGTATTAATTGTTATTCTGCCCTTCTTCTCAACATAGCTGGCACAGCTCGAATTGGCCTCTTTTTCAAAGTTAGCCTTTTGTACTGTACTTTTTTGAATAATAAGAAAGGTACTCCTTTACAGTTTCTGTAAAACCAATATTGCATTTTTCTACACTGCTAGTATTCACCCGCCCACAAAAGAGTCAAGGGTATTGTGCAATTCAAGTTCCAAGTTCAGTATCAACAACAAAGTTTCAGACTTCAGAGTTCAGCATTACTGTATGCCACTACATATTTTTCACAAAGGCTAAACACGTACAGTAGTAGGTACACAAGTGGAGGGATCAAACTGAAGAAGAAAGGGTACACTCTATTTGATGCATCATTTGCTGCAGTTCACGGAGGTTGCAAGTGGCTCATCTCTTGCTACATATCCATTAAATGAACAATTCTGTTGAAGAAGTAGATGCATTATCATTCCTCCAGGACAAGGACTGGATTGCACGAAATAGATATTAATCCTTTCAAATTCTACGAAACTACTAGCTACCAGCTAGTTTCAAACTAGTGATTTACATTTTTCTTTTAAGTAATTAACAGTTTCAATGGGGTTGCATCATTAAAACCAAAGGAATTTCTTTATAGTAGTAAACATACATGACAATCCTTGTAAATGTATGTATGACTTAGTTTTATTATATATATATATATATATATATATATATATATATATATATATATATATATATATATATATATATATATATACACTGTGTATGCTGTACAGCACATTTCTTCATGCAGGAAAATGTTTGGTGATGTTGGTATTAAAATTAAAGAGGTGCTGCGCATCTAAATACATTTTTGAGCTGCATACTAAATATTATGCTATTCTTAAAAGTACAAAAAGTTATAAGAAAATGGCATTTAATGGGTTGAAACTGACTCAACATACCATCTACTGTTGAAAATCATCCTGAACTTTGCAAAACCAATGATGACATAGACTCCACCATTTGGGATGTCTTTACGTGATGAAATGAATATTTTAAATAAGAATGTTAGTTCCCTCACCCATCAGAGGTGGGCGGCCCACCTCCAAAAGCACACATCCTTGAGTGGGAGCCTGTGAAATCGCACTCATTTTCAGATATATACTGATCGAGACTCATCATTGTCAGGAGCTACCGTTATTTTTTGCCAACCCCCAAAGGGCATTTTTGGTGCATTTGTTTTGACCTGTGCTTTAAATGGTTGTAGCAACACCGTCGGACTGCATACTTTCCCTTCAGACCCTCATATGGCTCGGCAGCGGTTGCTGATGAAAGCAGGTGCCTCGACAGCAACACACCGCAACAAACATTTGCAATCTGCATTTTTCAAGCGATTGCTATTCTAACTAATGCTCAGCTCCAAGAGCTCCAGCCTTGGGCGTTTCTGGGGCGGCAGCCAATGGTCCGAATTGACAATGAGTGGAGAAGTCCTGCACCTCCAATGAGCCTTTTAGCACAGGGGCCTTGTCGTCACTCAGCAACAGCTGCCTCACACATCACAGCTCCAATGACCTGGTCAAAAATCACACGGCAATATGTGGATGAGGGAGCAGCAGAAATAAAGGAGATTTGTCTTGAAGCATAGAAACACATAAAAATCCCCCTAAGTGTGTGTTGTGTTGTGTTGCGTTATGCTAGCATCATGTTTTGATGGATAGTTCCTGTGCCTCTCAAGCGCTCTGCTCTCTATGTCACCATGGCTACTCCTTCCTCATAAAAACGTCAACACTGGATTAAGCTTCTCGCATTCACTCTACATTATGCCCTCTCACTTCATTACAATAAAAGGATTAACCTGCCTGGGATCTGTAAAGTGATCGGTGGGGAGGGTGGACAACATGAGGCTGAACTGTCCTTCCCCCTTAGCGTACATCACATCTCTTGTGCTCCTCCAAGTCGTGCTACTAATCATCCACACTCCTGCAGGGGCCAGGGTACAGACTGTAGTGACACAGAGGGGAAAGAAACAAATCTGAAGCCATTAGGACGCCCTGCAGTTGACTTACATAATAGCATATGCTCAGTCCACTCCGCTGGGAAAGTGCCTGCTTCATTGTCCCACTTTCTGAACATTGCAAGCCAGTGGATGTCATTTAGTGTGGACTGGTCTCTACTGGTTTTTAATGCTGGACACTATTTCAAACATTGGTCTGGGCTAGATGGATGTTTTAAATCCCGGGATAGATTCCGGAATTGATATAATTTAATAGAGGTAAAGGGTCTCTTCATCAAAACCTGGCAAAATGATGATATGAGAAAAATCCAAATTAGAATAAATTAGAAGAGCCGAAAGCACTCCAGCATGACTTGACTGGGGAGATGGGCCTGGTCACATGAGGCCTCCCCACAGTGATCTGTCTTCTCATGAATGTGATCTGTGATAAATTAAAAGCTGATTATTTCATGGAGGAAGAAGCCAAGTGCCTGGCCCCCAGCCCCATCGCTGGCGGTGATGGATTAGTCCACAGTCTGCACTATGGCCCTGTCCCCACTGACTGCACAGCCGTGGACGCCACAGGCCTAAGTGCCTCCTATCAAGATGCCATATCTGACAACTCTTAATTTATTTGAATAAATGCTCCGCCATCTTTTCTAAAGGACAATTCCATTTTTCCGTGAGACAGATGGATGGCTCTTTGATTTTTCTGAAGTAATATTACCATATAAACATCCAATCCGATTTAGCCCTAATAAACTGTCTCGACATATTAATATAAACTGGGCAAATGTGCTTGTTTTGTGTTAAATTTTGTGGCTGTGTTATAATATGCACTAAGAGCAGCATGAAGGGCACAACAGACAGGCTGATTCCTGGTGAGAAATGTCCCCCCATGAAAGAGTATTATCGCAGTCAGAGAGCACCAGGTAGCTATAAGTTCTTGTGTGCAAGCTCAGGTGCACTGACCATGAGCTTCCACGTAGCTGAGGTTTTCACATTATGGGCCCATTCGCTTGTGTCCCAACCATTTTTCCTGGGTTGGCATCATTCGGATGGCCAACGGCACAATTTGTCTGCAGTGATCAGGGTCCGCCTGAGTGGGGAACAAAGGCAGTCGGTCCAAGCTATTGTGTCCTTTTGTGTCCCATATGTCAGAAGTCTGCTGCACAAACAATGCAGCAACTGCCAGGAGCACAATAGTCATTATCTGTTGTAGAATCACTGTCATTATCCTGCTGCAATCATAACTCTAATTACAAAAGTTGCTTTGTAAGCAGGTAGATTATGCAATGTTAATTACCCATGCACAATGCGGCAAGCGCATGTTCAAATGCCACTCACTATTGTGGCCCGCACAAAAACAGCCCACGTTTTTACAGTCTGCCATATGCCAAGCAATGGCTAGATCCCTTGAAGGCTTGTTTAAGCCCTCATGGTATAATCACAAATCTCTTGTTATTAATAATATCTCATTAATAGTAGTTGTAATGAATCACAAGAGACTATCTGACATAAACCAATATATGTATCTGTGTGCATAGCTTTAATTGATGTACCTCATCCTATAATCTGCTCCATCTCTTTACTCAACATCAACTACACCAGCCAAGGGAAGGATCTGAGCTGTATTTACAGTATTTTCCAGGACTTTAGACCAAAACACTTTGTTCTTTTTCATTCTCACCGCACCACGTCCCTCGTTCCTGCATATAGATACGTCATTGACCTCTTTCCCTATCATGCTGAGCTTTAAAATCAGTCATAGCCACCATGGAACAGGCACAGACACATACTGGAGAGATGTGAGTTTGAAAATTTACAGACTTTGGTGGATTAGCCATTGTACTAACCTCACATTTCATTCCAAGACTAATTAACACAGATTCTAACCCACTTTCAGCTGTGAATTCTTCAACCTACAAATGCAGGAACAGTGTTCAAATTGCATTTTTTTTTTGTTGTTGTTACACACGTGCAGCTGTAAGAGGTCTGGTCACAATGGCTCAGATTGTCTATACACAAGTTAGACAATGGATGATTTCCCCCACAAACAGCAAAGCAGCCTCTTTGTGTTAATCACCATAAAGGTGCACTTTACCAAACCACTCTGGCAAATTAAATCCTCGGAATAATATCACCATCATTGCTGTGTTTCTGTGAAACAAGCATCTATCTGGCTTTGGAAAGCAGCACAGCGGAGCCTGCCAACTCAGAAAGACCTGAAACCATGGGGCAATAAAAAGTGACATCAGCAATGGGAAAGTTAATAGTGTGTTTCTGATGCACTTTCTGGAGGACAGGAGTAGCCGAGGTTTCATTCACAGTAAGTGACAGTGGCTGGCAATCTCCCTCCGCCACCCATATGCCCTTATGAATTGCAGCCTGCTCTCTGTAATAACTTATAAATGGGTAAAGCTTTCAGAGGGGCTTATGTGACAGACTGGAACATCTGGGCATCCGCTGCATTTGCTGGCTGTATACGGTGTTGATAGCAACAGCTAGTTTTGCTTGTTCATCTATCCAGTTCGATGTTTGATTGCAGCTGGCGGTTCCCCTCGTGTTAGAAGAGGTGTCACACTAGTAGCTGTGTGAGGCTGCAATTGACTATATGTGATTCCCGACTTTGAGGAGCTCATTTGGCACAGCTGTCAGCGAACGCCTCAAGCTGAATAAAACGGAATACAGAAACGGACAGAATGATGACAACATGACTGCAGGCATCTGTTTTAAAATAGGGCCACAGTCATATCTTCTACTTCAGAATACATGTCCTTTTTCTGAATTATAAGCTGATATACCCCTTATTGCCTGTGCACTGAATTTTAGGTTATCATTTATCTTTACAAGTAAAGTTAACCTAGGACGTAATCAGAGCAGTGTGATGCATGACAGCTAATTCTGGAAACAGAGTTAGAATAAAAGATATTTTACTTTATATTCTACTATAAAACACAGCACATTCTACTATAATACGACACTGTAAAGCTATTTTTGCAATGCTACTCTGGGAATATATTCATCAAATTTTTAAGACTTACATTAAATGCTGTCAAGGGTCAAGCTAGGGGAAGTCAGCCCATTTTATATATCAAGACTGGTTTACTTGTCAGGAGGACAAGTAAACCAATCTTGATCAGCCTGTGAAAGCAGGTCTATAATATCTTCTGTCGCTCTGGAGGAGCTTTGTCAAGTCTCAGAAAATAACCCCGAATATGTCATATAGCTTTTTTGATGCCATCAGGGGTATCTGGGCTTGGAGACACCAAGATTTTAACGAAAAGCCTGCAGTACAAACTGGGGGCGGTTGGAGGGTCTAATGAAAGATGCTTTTGAGTTGCATTATGGGAAGTGTGGGTGCTTTTGAAGCCTGACTCATATAGGAACTTTAAAAAAAAAAGTCAGGATGTATCAGCCTCCTCCACCTCAAAATTGACTGTTCCGTTTTAAAATTGTCTCTTCTGAGTGCCCCAGCTTTATGGAAGTGCAATACTAAATGGAATGAGTCATTTTTACTGTAACTTTTAAATCAAAAGAAACTTGATAAATATTTTGTATTCCTAAGTTTCTGAGTACAAGTAAAAGTAAAGGATTTTTTACCTTTTTTTTTTTACCTCTTCCACTTTTTATCTTTCACTTAAACAAAAAATTATAGCAAAATACAGGCCCTGGTCCCAGAGTTGAGAGTTGAGAAATCGGTGCAGTTCTTCTTTCCCCTTGCAACATTCAAACCACTGGCCCTGACAGCTCATAGCGTTAAACTTTCATGCTCCAGAAAACAGCAGAGAAGGATCAAATGTGTGATATGAGACATGAAAACTATACATGGATGAACAGCTGCAACTGCACAGATCACCAAAGAGCAGGAAAGAAAGAAAGAGAGAAAAAAAAAACTCAGGTAGATAATGAGAACACAGTGGGTTTGTACTGTCTGGGTGTTGACAGACAGGAGCACTGGTCCTGAACACGTACGTGGTTCAACAAGCCTCTGACATGGTGAGCCCTTCTCCTCGGGAGTGTCAGCCTTCAGCAGAGCACATCATCTCTCCATGAGGATTTCATCACATTAGCCTAAGTCAGGCGCACAGATAGCAGCAGCAGCAACAGTGCTAGAGCTATCACGCATACTGTAATTAGCAAGACTGACTGATTTGAGCTTGTGTAAAATGTATTCATACTAGCCAGATTACAAATGAGCACATTCATCTAATTAGCTCGCATAGCTCACAAGCTTAATTAAAGTTAATACATTATGATACCCCAAAATCCAGAGATTACAATACTCCAAGGTTCTAGTTAATTAGTGTATTCACACATTGATAGACGGGGATCACAACCAATTAAAATTGAGGGTCAATGTGGATTTTTTTTGGAGTTTTTTCTACGAATATTTGTATATAACATCCTTTCTACTACACTCTTGTTCTTTTGCCAAAATATGTTTTCCTCCTCCAAACCTCCCTGACTGTTTTGCATGAAATCATACCACCAGCCAAATTGGCAGTACCAGAGCTTGTCATCCACACAGCTCCGCCTTAGTGTTTGTTTACAGAGAGCTTAAAAAAAGGGCATTTTTAGATTCCTCCCTCTTTATTTATCTTGACTATGGAAGGCAAGCAGAGGCAATCCTGAGCTGAATATTCATTGTATATCAGAGTACGTTCACACTTCGGAGAATTTACTTTGCACTCAAATACTCCGTGGAGCTGCATTAACATAAAGTGGCTCATTACAGTATTGCATGGCTACAGGGGCCAGCTTTGTTATTAATGGGGGTGTATCTGAAAGAAAAGCAACAGCATTAATTTGTTGCCAGGATTGGGGTATAAAATCAGAAAGAGCAGAAAATGGCATTCTGAGGTGGTGCCCTTGTTACCCCAAGCCTCATCCTCTCAAAAACAGAAAATGCCCACATTGCACTTACATGGTGACATGCACACATGCCTGCCCACAGACTGACAGCTCTTCTGTGTTCTATAATTTGGGAGCATATGAGGGTAGAGACCTTGAAAGAATGAATAAAAAATGCCTCAAAAATGAACAATAAAATGTCAAGAGAGAATTAGGATACAGACAAAATATGGGACTTCAAAATTGCCTTTGGACAGAGCCAGGCCAGGCACAAACTTCTATTTGTACATATCCTCTTTACCTTACAGAGAAAAGTGGTATTGGTCTTTTCATCTGCCCATCGGTGCAATTGGTTGACATTGGTCAACACTGCTAGAGCTCTACAGATGTCATTGTAAGCTAAGTGGAAATTTTTTTACATCGTCCCTTGACAGGTATTAAAATAAAAATAAAAGAAAAATATAAAATCAGAACAAGAAATACAAGTGAAACATAAATCAGCTAGATGAAGGGAGCAATCAGTTTAAGAAGCTAAAACATCAGGCCTGTCAGTCATGTTGCCATCATTTTTTAATACTGTACACTCATTTCCCAAGCTGAATAAGGGACAACAATAGATAACAAATGTTAATTCAACATTGAAATACTTCTTACAGTTACAGATTTTTATTAAACCCTATTAAAGGTCCAATTAAGATATAGTTAACGAAGCACCTGGAATTTGAAAATACCTGAGATACACTGTGGTGAAACTTCATTTATTGTCACAGCATCCGTCTAAATACAAGAAACACTCATAATACCACTGCAGTGGTCATGTTACAGATGCTCCTCTATCATTATATTTGTTTGGGTCATTTTTAAAAGCATTGCTGTGTGCAATTTACTGCTTGGGGGTTGTGAAAGGTCAGAAAATATCATTACTTAAGACGGTTTAACACAAAGTGATGAGACAGAGCCATCCATGGCACACAAACAAGACAGGGCAAGCAGAGGACTGCAGAGGTTTCTTTTTATAGTATGATCATTAAGGGGACAACAAGTAGGATTTTGACTGTCGCCTAGCAGAAAATGACTATATCTACAGTGGTTTGAAATCCTCCAAAGGGGGTAAATGGGGAAAATGGAAATAATTTTAATGGACAAATAAGTAGATTGAGGCTGCTTTTCAGTTAAGATTATTTTTTAGGGGCAACTTCAACTTTTATACTATTATTGTAATGTAGGAACACATATAATCATATAATTTGTACATAATATTTATTACATATAATTAAATTAAATATGATTAATAATAATTTTTAGTAACTCTAGTGGCTGTCGGACCGCTATGATATACATTTACATTACTGTGGATTTCAGGAATTCAGGAATAGGCAACAACTGAACATTAGCTGTTTTATTACAGATGTAATGGTCTTTCACTATAATCAACACCCCTAAATTACATCTTGAAAGCCAGATGTTAATAATACTATAGCATTAGCTGACCAAAATGGAAGAATCATAACTCAGGTGAAAAAGAAGATACTGTGTAATTAAACCTGTACAGAAATAGCTCATAATGTAAATAATGGAATATCTAAATATTCTTAAAGTTAGATTTAAATGGTGTTGTGCATTATAGTGGGATCAACAACTTGAAAATGCCTTAGGCTTTTCTTATATTCTCACCTACCTAATGTGGAAGTGGACAAGAGCTGTGCCATGTTCACATCATGTGTGCTGGAGGGTAACAATGGAAAAGATAAAAATAAATTATGATTTGTCAGCAATCACGCCAACCAACAACAAAAGATGCTGCCTATTTTACTAACAGCAACTGTAGTTTAGACTCTTAATGACAAGTTAAGCACTAAGATAAATACAGTCGGGTGCATTTTAGTTAGATATTAGTTACCTTGAATAATCATAATAATTTCATCAGCTGTACTTTAATTTTGGTTGCATTCACATGTAAAATGATCGATCAGAAAGGATGTTTGAAGCTCATTCATATCTATGCAGCTGACGTGTGGTCAATTGAATTAGACGCGTTAAGAGGAAAGCCCAACTTTGCACTCATGGTGCAATACTGGCAAGTCTCTTGCATGGAAAATAGCTAAGGTTTGTCCAAAAAGTCGCTAGATTAGTCTTTTTTTTGTTTTGAGACAAAGGGGTCTGAAAAGTCATTAAATCTAGCAACAATGGCACTAAGTTTTCAAAACTGCCTGTTAGCACCCCCTGATGATACAATGGAAACTGTTTGCACCAATTCATTTTGAAAGAGCAATGGCCAGTGGGGAAACAACAGATACTCTCCCAGCTGACCAATACTTTAACTTCATCACTCAGTCATTCAGTCAGTCAGTCAATTATGGGCTTCACTCAGTCACAGACATTTTGTTTTGTCAGGCTGGCCATCCGATCGCTGTTCAGTGGCTCAATAACAAATCAAATGACTGAAAAATAAAATACTCCAGATGCTCTGTGTTAAGAAAGTACCTCTTTCTTTTTTTTATTGTATTTTGTTTTGCATTTTGCTTAAATAAAAAATACACTGATGAATGACATTTCCAGTTAATGTCTTCTATTAAAGAAAATTTCCTACACAAAAGATGCAACACCCACCAGAAGTCTTTATGTGTAAAATATGATGAATGCACTCTGTCCTGTGAGCCAATTTCTTGTTCATCTTCTCATATGATTTTTTTAACGGCTTCATCAACAAAAAACGCCCACAAAAACTAAACAAAAAGTTATAATCCAATAAGACGTGCACACAAGTTTACCTGTACATTCACACACAGACATACACAGACACACAAACTTGCAGACAGACTCATGGGGTGTTCCTGTCTCCTGCATCCTGATGTAGATGGATGCCCCTGGCTGGTGATCCTGAATCTGCATTAGGTCATTACAATAAGCAGCAAGGCCCAATGAAGCCCACAAAGAGGAGGAAGCAGAGCAGCTTGGGAGGAGAACTGCTCTCCCAGCCCTGTGGGGAAACAACCTTGACACAGTCATCTGTCTTAGTTACACAGGCGTTATTCCTACTGACACACACAGAGAAGGGCCGGGACAGCCCCTGCAATCTCTGCTGTGTTTTTGTGATGCTGCTCTAAAGGAACTAATAGAGTGCATCTAAAAATATTGAAAATATCATAGGGAGAAAAAGATGTTTGGCTGAGTATAATGGATGACAAAAGAATTAGGGTGTTGGGGGTTGTTGTTTTCTGGTCAGCTGGTGGCAAGGTACAGCAAGGTTAGAAATAACCTCTCTTCAGCACAGGTAACTTTTGACCCTGGGCGTCAGGTGAAGGTAATGCGGTGAGGCTGAGGGTGGAGCAGGTCACAGCGATGAGACACACAGAGATGAGAATTCTGGGGACAAGGGTAGGATTGAAAGGCAGGGGGGAGAAAAGGTGGGACAAGGGCGTCGATGCAGTGAGCTCTCACTCAGTCACCCTGGGGCTGCCTGTGTTTACGGAGCTGTCAGTCACGTGGTGAGGCCTCTCCCACGGGACACGGGCCACCAGGGCGATGAGAAAATAATAGCTCCTTCTGTCAGAGCTTCGAGGGACGGGGGTCTGATGGACACCACTGGGAATTAGAGCCAGCCTCCGGGACACATCCTGTCCTACACTTAAATACTGGCAGGACAGACAGTCACACACAGGACACGGAGGAGGAAAAACCTACTAGTTGTGCCAATGATATCAATATCCACGCTAAGAACTCTCAATATTTGTGATACCCTTGGTGATACAAGAGAGATTTCTGAGGTGAAGGCAATAAAGTAAACAAACAGGATTTGCTATTTTTAGAAGGTGTTAACGGATGATGCAGCTCAGGGCTGCTTTTCGTTTTTGTCAATATTACCCTATCTTTGTGTGAAAATGTGGGGACCTTTTTGGAAACACTCTCTGAGCATTTTCAAACCCTGAAGCATCACAAACATCAGCCTTTTAAATCCAGGAAGCGATGAAACACTCATAAACCCTCTCAGTAATTGGACGCATTGTCATTGTGTGTCTCCTGGGTTTGATTTTATGATGGGATAGCTTGTCAGCAGTGTCAGACTACTCTAAAATCCACAAACTCTTGACTGCATCATCAAAGGGAGTTTTCAAAGTGCTCACAATTCAACTTAGGAATATAAGAATGCCATTCAGGCGAAAAATGTGATTGATTACCAATCTCAGAAGATTTTCAAGTCTCTGCGAGTTAATTTTCATATTGCACTGCAATGAACAGCGATCAATGGCAGCCCAGCAGGAAAGAATTCAATCTCAAAAACTGTGTTATGTTTTGGAAGATGGTCTTTTGGGGGAAGTATACACAATTTGTAGAGAATGGGGTAAAACTACTGTTTGGCTTTTAAAGCAAACAGTGCCGGACCTGATGCAAGACAGCGAGGCAGACGTGCCCTCAACTCCACATAAGGACTGTCATGTAAAGAAATATATTCATGCTTTATAAAAGAGTCTCAGTATGGCCCTTGGTGATGAGCAGGATTGGAAACCACTGCTCCATCCATAAAATCTGACTTTAAATCAGGCTGAACCACCATTAAAAGGGTTGAAAGATAGCCTAGTGGAGCTCATCATTAGTACAAACACCCAGAAATCATGGGGTAGCATCTGTTTTCTGCACATCCTCCCACATCAATGCTCAGAGCAGTAGGCCTAAGGGAGGGGGGCGTACAGAGGGCTATTCCCCTGTCCCTCACCATGAATAACAATCTCTACCTCCAGGTAATTAAAGGGGACAAACGATGTCCACGGGGCCACGCCAGCCCATCATTAAGCAAAGCAACTATTACACAGAGAATGTGTACACACGGGGAGAAATAGGCTCTTCACAGACACACACACACACACACACACACACACACACACACACACACACACACACACACACACACACACAAACACACAGTCCAGTCCAGGAAACATAATGGCCATTGATTTTGAGTGGACTGGCATAGAGCACATTTCACTTTATCTATTACACAGATTAATCTATGTATCTTTTTATCTACCTGCATTAATGAAATGCTGCACATTTTATGCTTTGTTCTCAGCTGCCTCAAAGGGGGCGTCTACTGCCTTTGTCTCTGCTGGGCGCCCAGACAAGATGATGTGCTCCTTACTGATGACCTGCCCTGTGTTGTGGGTTACCACTGATTCTACACACTGCATACACTTTATAGGGCACACAACACACACTCGCATAGACACACCAAAGCAGATGCTTATGCATTCTCACTGCTGCTCACCTATTGTTCACATCCTTGTGTGCAAGTGCATTGTTACAAACACATCTCACAAATTAATGTGCACATGTAGACAAAACACAGAGTATATTTGACTTTGTTACAAAATTAGAGTGACGCAGACATCTGAGATACAGACAGACAATACACGCCAGCCAGCTGTGTGCTCATCCCTCATCCCATTCGGAATAGAGTATTGACATCAAACACTGAGCAACTGCTGAGCATGCACAAACTTTGCCACTATATTTTAAGATACCGCATGAGCCAAACAAGAGCATGCAAATAACGCCCTGCATCCTGTATCCAAGCTAGCATGAACCCACTGCAGAAGCGACCTTGCCGTGTGTTTTTGTGTTCTTGATGGAATACCCACCCAGTCTTGTCACTGCACCACAAAAGGGACATTATTCATGATATTATGTATGTTACAGGTAACATGGTGCAAATGTTGGCATTGGAGATTGATGGAATCTTATCCAGTGCAAGATAACTAGAGTATTCAGCTTGTAATGAGTTATATCAGAGGATGTAGAGCTGTGGAGGAGGAGGAGGCAAAGGGATAAAGAGCGAAGGGGTGGACAGTCTCTTGCCAAGAAAAATATTTTCTTCACTAGGGCTTTGCTTCCTCATCCCCACAATTCAAACTATATCCAAGTACAGGCCAGGCCCAATTCAAAAGACACTTTAGAAACCTCAGGAATGAAAAACACCCCAAGTATAGCTCAGCGTGTCCCTCTGGGATCCAAGCCTTTGTATGACTTTAAAACCTGCTAAATATTATAGCACCTCACGGCAAGAGGAGACACAAAATAATAGACCACAGATATCCTGCAAAAGCTGGGTAGTGTAAGGGGATGTCCAGACCCTAATACAGATCTTTATCACAACATGACTAAGGTGCATCAAGCTGGGCTTAGAGAAATAAAAAAAAAAAATCAAAATATTGGATAAAACATAGTAGGATAATTAATCTTTATACTGTGCCTATTGTGACATTGGCATTTTATTTTAAAGTGTGCATGTGATAAGACATTTTAAAGGCAATAAACACATTTAAAATTAAATTTTTCATATAAAAGTTGAACTGAAATCTGAACTCTCTAAACTTTTTTGTGGGGAATATACACTATAACAATACTTCAGCTGTTGTGCATAATTCCATTTTTCAGAAGAGGATAAAAGTGTCAGACATTTATGAGCTTTCATTGATAGTCGTTTTTTTTTTTAACTTTTTTTTGGTAACAACACATAGTGCACATTTTGTACCTCTTGAGATTTAAGACCCCTGACCCTTTACAGTAATCAACATATGGTAGGACTTATCGGCTATTAAGCTATTAAGATTGTATTCCACTCAGAAAGTGAAAGTTGGCACGATAGGCTGATGCCAGCTAGCTTAGCTTGCTAATGTTTGCACTGATTCCCACTTGCTTGTTCATAATGTTATTTCGGCGCCTGCGGAGGAAGCATCTCCTGCGCACCCAGCGTTAAGTTATATCTCAGCATTAATGAATTCTAATTTTAGTTCGACTTTAACCTTTGACATAATCCACAACTACAAATCTCTTATGTGCTGCCCAGCATCTTGAGGCTGACAGTGAACAACAAAGCTTATGCATCCACAGAATGGTTTTCTGATCATGTACATTTGTCTATAAGCTTTTCAATGTAAGGAAGCCTTGTTCATGCTGAGGCAGCTCACAGACTAGGAGCTTATCGCCCATTGCAGGGGCATGAAGCAGCTTACTGCAGGTGTACAACACAAACCCTTGGATAGGACAGCAGTCTATCACAAAGGCTTACTCCCAGTACATTTCCTTTAATGCTAAGCAGTAAGCGGCAAAGGATTGTCTCTCGTTTTTTAAAAATAATTGTTATAGTGAGGCGGGGGACTGAACGTCTTTTTGCCGACTTCTACTGATCCAGATCATGCTATATATGGGTTACATTACTGGGAGTTGTGAAGCAGCAAATGCACTGTTATCCTGAGACAAATCACAGAGTATGGCCTCAGCCACATTTTCAATCTCTTCCATTTCACACGTCATGGAGCTGTACATGACCGATATGACATTATAGATTTGGGGACAGAACAAATTCCTCCTCGGTGACAGGAAGGCGGAAGGTGTGTTGATGTCCATACAGTAAATTCAACCCAAACTGGCCAAGAAAAAAACAGCAGAACAGCAGAGTTAGATCGCATTAATAAAACTATTTTCCTATTAGTATCCTCACAGTTTCAAATTTTTCTCTGCCATCACCAGAAATGAAATGATACATGATCTATTTGCCAGCTCCCTTTGTGCATGCAGAGAGAGAATATATCATGATGGGTTTTTGTAGAGAAATCTTCAAGGTATGTAACAGAATTAATCTCCACGTGGTGCTGCAGATTGTCCGTTTGATTCACACAACACTGAATCTCCTTGAGAGGCAGCTGAAGATATCTTAATCCACGCCTTTGATCAGCATCTCCTCTGTCCCATTTCCCATTCTCTTCTGCTCAGCAGCCTTCATCCTCCTCTACTTACCCTGTTTTTATTGTTGTTGTTGATGAAGGAATCAGTTTTTCTTAACTGGCAGCATAAATTTCTGCTCAAGTGCTCAATGCATTTGAGATTCTTTACCACATGACAAAATCAGCTTAAAAAAGGAAATCACCAATTCAAAGTGGAAACACCCCCATAATCATTATGTACAAAGCTAATTCACTACACTTGCATAACGAATAATTGTTGAATTGAAATGAAAATTCAAAGCTAGTTATTATACTTGGGCCCTTTGTTGCCTTATGAGATACAGTACGTACATAAAAAGTAATTGGAAATTGTAGTCTGTTTCCAGTGTGCCCCCACCTTGAGATCACTGACAAAATCCAACCAACAAACATACAATAACTCCCCCTAGACATGACTAATTGACTTGCCACCATGGGTGACTGACATGCCATCCGGAGGGCACCATAATGGCCGTGTCATGAGGGAATGATGAGACCTGCCGACAGCTAACATCGCTCGACCTTTTGCGTGTGAGGTCGGGTGTCAGAGGGAACAGGGTCCCCCTGCTGTTGGACCCACAGCCTCAGGGCTCGGTGGGGATGAGCTACAGATGACAGGGGAACTGCAGCTTTTCAATCAAACAACCTTGCAGGACAGTGATTTCATTCTATATGGCGTTGTGATGACAAATAAAAACAATAAAACACAAATCAATCGTTAGCACCCTCGGGGCATTAAAACGTCTTGAGGGTGGAAGGAAGATGAAGTAGAGTGATGTTGACTTCCTCTATCATTTTCACCTGGCAAAGGGTTATTATTGGAGGTTTTTTCAGTTTCCATAGCAGAAATCTTGTCTTTACCAGAAATATTCCCGATTTTTAGTAAATGTTTGTAGCAATCTACAGATACTTTTCAATCTTCTCAACCAGTGAATATGAATGAGTGAGAATGAGTCCTTTCCCAAAAAGGAAATGCGATTGCAAAAAAACCCCACTCACAATTCTCCAGTGCAGCTCTGGGGGCTTTACAAAATAAAAGTCTATGTGTCTTTTTAAAGAATCTTTATTCACACATTAGTTAGTGTTGTTGGTTTTGCTCCTAGGGTATTAATGTCTTATTCATTTTATGCCTCCTGTCTTATTTCCAAATATCACTAATCCTGTTAGATGAAATCTGTTAATGTTCTGTTTTGGCTGCCACACGCAAAATTCCAAGTCTGCCGATAAGCCCCAAATTTGCCATGAAGGCATATCTGGTCCGCCTGTCTGGATTAGGGAGATTTACCCAGGCAACCAGAAACGTGTGGCCAGCAGTTCACAGTGGGTAAAGTCACCCACTCTACAAATGCAAGTAGGAAGAAGCTGCAAATAAAGTCATTTTCCTTTCTGCTATTATTCTCCATGACTATGCCCCTAATTTCTCATTCATTTCTATATTGTATCTGATCTCAGTTTTTGGACTTAATTAGTGCCATTTTGATCCAGTGTGATATGTCATATTCAGGATGTGGTCATGACAAAGAAAAAGATAACATGCTGATGTGAGGACCAGATGTGCAGTGAAATGGAAGAGATAAGATTGCAGCAGAAGAAGTAAAATGTTTTTATTCCAAGGCATTGTCTTTGTAATGTAATAAATGGAAAGCAAACACAAAAGAATTAGTGATAAATTCATGGAATTATGGTAATACAGCAGGACCCAAGCGTTAGGCTGCTCAAATCATTTTAAAAACCAAGAGGGCCTTGCATATGTAATATGCATATACTATGTAATCGCATTATTGGCAATAAAAATGTATTGTTTAACATAAATAAGAAAGGGTATTAAGTGGAGCTCAAAAAATAATTCAACACTTTGCTTTAAGCAAAGTTTTCCCTGCAAAACAAGCAGAAATGTGGGCTTGTGATATAAAGCGAAAGCACAGCATTGATTGGTAAAATCCATCCAACAGCAGCATCTTTTCCATCACTGCAACTGAAATAGAGAGCAAAAAGATAAGAGGAGGAAAAAAAAAAGTAGAGGCTCTCTACTTCTATGGGAAGGTGAATCAGGCACCACAGTGGCAAATGCCGCCAAGACCGGTAAGACCCACACAATATCACACAGGGCTTACTGCATCAGAGTCTGGAGCAGGAGCAGGAGGAAAAAATACGAAGCACGCCACAAGCAGCCGTGTGGACGACACTCTACCTGTCCACAGAAATCCTCCCAGCCATGTTGTAAATCTGTGAAGTGCTGAGCGTCGGATTAGTGATGGGAGCAAACACAGGTATTGAGGCTCCTCACTGTGGCTGGCGGGGACAAATACATGGCAGCCTTCACAGTGATGCATTCTTGAAAACCCATGTAAAAAAGGACACTGGACTTCTTATTTACTTTGGTTGGCAGAGAGCAAGTTCTGGGTAACATGAAATAAGCAGGCATGCAGTGTCTTTCACCGTTATGTAAATATGTGTAAGAACTTTATATAACTGAAAGCTCGTAGCATAGCAAAGTCATTGAAAAGATGAAAACTGTCATACTGATTTTAGCAACACACGGTTACTTATAACCACACAGTGATTATGCACGATTTTAAGTGATGAGCTAGAGCATTTTTGCTGGTTGTTCAGTGAAGGGATTCAGTCTTTCGGGATTCCCCCTGTGATCATTCATGCCGTTTTCATCCATCGTCCTTCACTGTCCGGCGCAATCCCCGCTGAGATCCCGCTCTCGGTGCGGCAAGACAGCACTGGCTGAGTTACACGTACCCCCCACCCCACCCCCCTACCCTCCTCCTCCTCCTCTCCCCCCCGCAACACAAACCATGCATCACTCATCCCCGGCAGACCGAAAGATAAATACTTTGGCAGCGCTTGGCACCATAAGTCTTCAATATCTGTCTTTTGGCAACCGAGAGGTTGCGCCCGTTTTCCCTTCTACCTGTGATGCGACGAGCCCCCGCGGACTGTTGGGGAAACTTTCAGCACCACAGAGGGAGGACAGCTCCGCGTCCCGTCAGCCAGCAAGCCAGCCAGTCAGCCAGTCAGCCAGCGAGGCTGCGTCGACAGGTGACAGACGCACCTGATAAATCCCAACACAGCTCCACGCTGGCTGCGGGGCGGGGGGGGCTTTAACAGCAAACCTCTTATTTTACGGCACCATGATATGTTCTTATGGTTCAAGGCGAGACGCCAAAGCATATATGTCACTGGCAGGACAGAGGTTTCGCCTCCTGCGGATCTGCGTAAAGGAGGCACCGCGCTTCATTAGTAGCCCACTGCGAGCTTGTGTGTCTGAGTCAGAACCAACGCAGCCTCTCGCCCTGTGAATCATACAAAACAAACAAACAACACGGCACCGCCAAGAAGGACCAACACGCGTAATTTCTCCTCAAACTGCGCCAGAACACGCGAGCGCGCACACGCGCGCGCGCACGCACACACACACACAAACACACACACAAGTGGCATCAAACTTACCTCTCCAAAATGATGCTTAGGCTGTCGCGCGTTTTTATTGTCGCTTAAAAGCAGAAGTGATCCATACCAGCGGCTCCGTAAAACTTTTATTCGCTGCGCACGTTGCCGAGAACGAAACCCGGGGAGAACGCGCAGCCTGCAACTGGAGCGAGTTGAGCGGACGCCGGTTATCCCCTTATTTCTAGCGACAACGCACTGGAAACTCAAAACAAAGCAGAGTCCTCTGATAAAGCTTATCCTTCAGGGCGAGGAGGGGTGGTGGTGGGGGGGGGAGAAAGGGAAAATCCCGTGCAGTTGTGTGTAGAGCGGTTAGAGCAGCGGTGGAGAGCCGGCGCATACAGATCTGTCCATGCTTCCCCCTGCAGGGAGCAGACGCGTCAGCCTCCCCGGGTCCTAAAGCTGCGCTAAACTAATGACACCGGTGTCAACCTCCGTGGCCGTCAGAGGAGACTGTGACCGAGCAGCCCCGTGGAATTATTGGCTCTCGAAATGACACCGATGAACGTGAGCGTATCCCAGACACCGAAGAAAATGCAAAACGGAACCAGAATCACATTAATTCGAGACATGTCTCTTTTGGCAAAATCTCACAGAATGATCCGTCTATTATACTTTTTTTTTTTTTAAAGATATTATCAGTCACTTCTAGAAGATTCCTAGTAGTCCAGTCTTTTTTCCCCTGTCTGATAATAAAATGAAGGCTTTGGTACTGCACAAAAGCCTACGACTTCCTTAGATGGGTCTTTGTGGTGAATTCATTTAAAGCCGGGAGATTTAACAAGCAGCCTCTCGACCGGACGGGAAGCAAATTACTCTGTGGAGAAAAGTCTTGAATAGGGATAATCACGTGGGTCATCAACCAAATCACCGAGAAGGAGACCGTGTGGCTTTTTATTCAGTCTCAGCTCTGCCTTCCCCCTGATGCCTTGTCACTGGATCTGGATAAACTCAAACAACCCGGCGGAGTGACTGTGAGTTTGTCACGGGAAAGTACTCGCTCATCTTTCTTGTCAGATGGGATGTAAGCAACGTGAAAGATGTGTGGCCCTGGTTATGTAAAAAAAACCAAAACAAAACAAAACAAAAAACAAAGTTTTCTCCAGTTTCCCTTCAAGACAACATTTGAATGGCCCCAACGCGCCGAGGTGATGGATGTATGGATGTATGCAAACTGTGACGCTTAAATTCTTCCTAAGATCCTAAAATATTTATCAAAAATTGATTGAGCCCCCCCCCCAAGCACCTGATGCACTAACAGCGTCCTAGGAGCGAGAGCGACGGGCAAAGTTGAATATAAACGGGGGGGGGGGGGGGTGGCGATTAATTATTGCTCCATCAGTTGCATTACACATCTCATACATTTTAAACAGCTGCGAAACACGCGCGGCCAAAGTGGCTCGCGAAATTCAAATCAGACCAGACTCTTCACCATTGTTGTCTGGAGGGGGTTGAGTGGCATTTTCATAAATTTTAATTAATTTAGGTGTATGATATCGTTAAACGTGTTGAAACGGAGGTAGGAAATCGTGAGTCGCCAGTGTTTATGTCACAGTTTTTGCTGACCGAATTTGGGGGTGGGGGGGGGGCAGACAACCAGCCGGTGACCCAAAAAAGTTCATTTCAGAGATTGCATTTGTCTGAGCCTTTAAATGCACATTCGGAAAATACAAACCACTTTGGAAGTACAGTACAGACAACACGTTGGTGCCATTCACTTAATGCACATCCTTTAGTAATTTTTCATCTTAAAAGAGCCCCCCCCCCACCTCAATTTCTTTTTTTTTTATTTTTTTTCTTTGCAAGGACAAAAGATTCTATTTGGCTTCAAATTGAATTTCTATATTGATATATTTATGTATTCCATCATCCTCTTGAATCATTCCATCAATTCATGCATTATGACTCCTATTTCCTTTTCTCCCTGTTTGGCTATTCAGTGCCAAGCCATTTTGCACTCTAGAATTTTTTTTTTTTTTAACAATTTCATGTATTTCTATAAGGGTAAATACGGATGTAACCCCTCCCCATGTCAATCACTGCAGAAGCTCTGCTTTTTGAAAATGGACTTGAACAGACATTCTGGCTGCTCCTCATCACTTCCCCCAAATCTTAACAGTCCTGTCTGGTTTGGCCAGAGAGGGAGAGAGGTCATGTCCAGAGGGAGTGGAGAATGGGAATCACTCCTAATTCTACCCACGAACTCATCATCCCACACATGGACCTTTAGAGACCCTCATCCTCTGCAAGTTGCATATGGTGTTTGTTAGGCAGGGGTGCCAACGGGGTTGGTGTTTCATGTCTAAACTGATTTAAATGCATCAATGAGATAAGAAGTACTGTCTGTTCGGTGGTTTAATAACAGTTATGTTTCATTATATTTTAGGCTAATTAGTTTCAAGGTCTTTGTATGGAGGTTAACATGACAAATGACTGCCAATATTGAACTGGACAACTGCATACTGCTGGACTAAAGTGGTCTATTACCAACATCTCACCAATGAGCAGCACAGGTGCAAACGGTGCCAACGGGAACTCCGCTGTGGGTCTAAACTCACTAATTTCATAATTAAAAACACTATAACAACCACATGTTGTTTTTCTGCTGGGCATTTAGCGTTTTGCTTTTATTACTTCAGGAAAAAAAAGACAACCCAATATGCATTCCACCTCCATAAATCTCCATAAACCGTGATGATCTGTAAACATGAGCTGAAATGCTACGGTTCTGTGAATACGTGATTGATTCTTTAATCCTAGTCTTTCATTCTGAGTATTCCATAAAACCCAGAATGGAAAACACAATTTAGGTGAAAATGATAAATTGGTGAACGGAACTGGGCAATATGTCCTTTGAAATGTCCTCAGAATAATATAAAGTTGTCAAATGTTGCTAGAAATAAAATCAAAAGTGTTATTAAATCTAAACATGTTCAAGTAAGAATGAAAGGCTCAGGTCTAAAATGTCTTCATGTCCTTACAGCGGTATCTTGGCAAACCAATCAAGATAAAAAGCTGCATTAGTTGCTCTTTTTGGCCACTGGGTGGCAGTTGAAAAGGCTGAAAACACAATCTTACACAATCTTACACATGGCCCCAAAGGGCCATTAACCTGAGAAACCTAAGTCAGGTGGAAAAAAGTATGTTTTATGAAATATCATCAACATTATATGTAAGAATCATTATTTTTAATTCAGTTTGCCTTAATTTTGGACCTATGTAGTGTCATGTCTTGAGCCAGTGACAGGCCACCGTAGGTCCTGCGATTTGTTAGTTAGAATGTGGTGTTGATAGGCACCTTAAGTTCAAATCCATTTCCATTCACTGGTTGAGCCTGAATGGACAAGAAAACTGACGAGTCAGCTGCTGAAACTACACTTGATATGCAGGATAAGCACCTACACTTGCAACTAGTTAATCATATAAAACCAAGAAAGCAATGACACACGATGAGGTCAAGCATCAATCTTGAATCAGAGAATAATACTCCCCGATCTTTTATTCATCATTTGTTCAGGCACACAGGTGCCGCAGACAAAAGCCAAGTATGATACAAGAATTTACCATGTATAAATATTAACAGATTTTAGATTAAATACATTGCTGTGTTATAGGATGTACGCTCATGCAATCGAGGAACGAGCGGTGGTAGCGTGTTAGCTTATGCAAACCACCGTCTCTCATGCTGCATGGAGAGGCTGGTGTGGCAGCAGGTAGGTTCGGAAAGTGAGAGGTTAAACTTTTCACCGATTCTGCCAGGATTTTTAGCAGAGATCTGATTATGGCATCTATTCTTTTTTCACTATGATGCACTATCAGCCGTAAGTGCCATCAGCACACTGGGGTCTGAGATTCACAGGTGCTTGATGAAATGATGAATGGAGAATTTCATGCTTTTCAGTTCACTTACCTTGCGGTAATGCTTCTGAGGAATGGGCGTATGTGTGTGCATGTTTGTCCCTATGTGTGTGTGTGTGTGTGTTTGTCAGTGGCAATAAGAAGGTATGTGTGTGCATGTTTGTCCCTATGTGTGTGTGTGTGTGTGTGTTTGTCAGTGGCAATAAGAAGGACAGATGGAGAGAAAACAGAAGTAGTCGCAGATGGGCATTGGTTGACTTGTACATTAACTCGTAGACAGCCCGACACAGGTCAGCCGTCCAGGAAGACTGCCACATGTTCAGCTTAACCAGCCAGAAATATCTTGCAGCTATTCCAATCCAAAAAAATACTTCAATCCACACTCACACACTGCATAATGACAGAACTGCACAGATGTACCTCATCGTTATACTGTATGCAAGGCTGAATAACGGCTGTTATATATGTGCTTTTATTATATGCATTTAATACAGAATAAGTCAGTCTGAAAAAAATCTTGTTTCCCTGCAAGTTACACATAAACTGCAAGTGAACCATAAATGTCTGTCGCAACACCTGATGGGCAAAGGCACTGGAGAGAGAAAGGTCAGACAGGCAGAGTTTGGAAATGGAAACTGACACTAAATAAATGAAATGTAACCTCTCTGAGGAGCGAGGAGCCAAAGCTGGCGAAGTCAATTGAATAGTACGGACTGGATATAGCTGGACTCCCTTTTGTTTGCTGTCTCAGCTCATAATAAGGGGTGGTCTCTCTCCTCGTTAGGAGATGTCTAAGGATGTGATGATTTGGACAAAGCTGGAAAGAGTCAAAGCTGCTTTTATTGTGGCGGGTAAAAATCTGAAGCCGAATGGCGGTTCAGAGTAGGAAAAGGAATCGCCAGGTAACTCAAAACATAATAATAATTTTAACAGTACCAAGCCTACATGGTCACAGTGGATGGAGTGCTGGACAATGTTCCATCTATTTGCTGTTTAGTCCAAATGAGAGATACACACTTGGAAACCAGGGAGCTGCTGCCCTTCTGAATTTCAACAAGCCCTTTAACAAAAAAAAAGTATGTTTTTAATGTAAGAATTAGTTCAAAAAAATGTATAAATACATTTCTGCCAATATCAAACCATACTTGCATTGATTTTTTTTCATACTTGACATATTCTTTCATGTGTTGCGTCAAAGTACATGTTTGGCTGCCATTAAAAGGCTGTAGATAGAGCTGGTATAGTCTCAGGATAGTTGTATGTAGAAGATCCATGGCTGCCAGATTATGCCTGCTAGTCTGTGGATCAATCCTGAAGTCTTCATAACTGCTATAGAGAATCTGGAGATCGTGTTGAGAATATACAGAGGTTTCCATGAAGAAAAAGACGCTTATGAAAATAGAAAGCTATGGCTACTGCATGACAAGTGTAGCCAGGGTTGAATTTTTCTCATATAAGTACTTAAGATCAGAGTTTTTTTTTATTATACTTCTCTGCTCTGAACAGGCTCTGCTAATTAATAAGATGATGTAAGACTTCAAAAATTCTGATATGAATCGGACCACATGCAAGAGACATAGGAATATATTTACCCATTCTGTTTATATGCAGTGCAGCGCTCGTATTAAAATGTAAATATAGTGTAGTATTCCATAGCGAATATTCAATAATGCATAAAAGGCATAATGACAATAAGGTTTATTGCTTTCAAGTTAAGTGTAAAGCTCCAGTATGTAACTTATTTTCCAATATTATTAGATTCAAATGTGTTCCATGTTATAACATAACGTGAAGAGGTGCTGTCAAAGGCTTCTGTGACCCAGACTCATTGAACAGCCTGGCAGAAGTGCAAAGATATTCCCCTATGAGGTTTAGAGTGGGCCACACCCTTGTATCCAATCAGAGAAGGCTGAAGTCAGGGGTTGGGAGCTTAAGGCTGTCAATCAATACATGAACTCGCCTCTGGTCCATTACTCTTCTTGCACTGATGCTTTGAGCTAGTATTAGCTGCTGGAAGATGTCGGCACTGTTGACTCACTGGCTAGCAAGCTCCTAGTTCCCAATTCTCGCTTGAGAGAGTGATCATGACGAGGATTTAGGTAAAGGGCTGGGTGGAACGTAACACAGCAGGGAGACGGGGGTGGTGGGAGGAGTGGAGCAGTTTGATTTACTTGCTTGCAAATTATCATGTAACAAAACAATAGCTATCTTGGCTTCCCTCTGCTGCATTGGAAGAACTGAGTGGATCCTTGGCAGTGATCTTTAACATTAAACTTAAACTGTCACTTCCCAATAACCATGGTCCTACTTCATATTATCTTTCTCTTTAAAACACAATTTTAAGGCACCGTTTTTCCGTTAACTCACTTTCTAGATTACAGATAATACAGGAAGAGACATCTCTGCAATGTTAACATGGAGCCCAACTTCTTGCACTGCCCTTCACTGCATCCCTGAGCTGCTGAAAGGACACACCTAAGATAAAAGGAGAGTTCTGAATGCCTGTTGGCTTGGTGCTCAGTGGGATAAAGACATGAAATACGGTATGTGTCAGAGGTTTTCATCGACCATCCTCTCTTGTTGAGCGGTGTGCAGTTGTGCTATGAATCCTGTCCTGAGGTGGTGTCCTATCCTATCTGAGTAGGGCGGATAGAAAAGAGAAAGTCATGCTCTGCCCCAGTCTTTAGGCTCACATGATTTTCTGTCTCAGTGCGAGGCCTCTGAGCTGATTTCAGACTCCTTCGCTTCCTCCTACAGCCCTAATTGCTTGGCCCACATATGACTGTGATGCTGTCATCTTTTCCTTGCGACAGCCTCCAGTGTACCAAGATCTGCCACAGCATGACAAAAATGCTTTTTTCCCCCTCAGCCTCCCAACTCCAAATAAAAGACCCTGCCTACTATCCAAGTACCTTGTTTATGAAAGAACAGAAGTAGTTGTCACAAATTGATCAAAGCGTTGACGCCATTGTGGTTATGTATTATTTTCACTTCCTCCTGCCCGTGTAAATCCAAAGCCCTACAGTGGAAACTTCCTTGTTGGTTTGGTAACTATTGTGGCTTTGCAAAATATATTTCATAGGCCACGGATCACAGACAGATCACAGATCACATTGTATTAAAAAAAAAAAAAAATCCTTGTATTAGCATATATCAAACAAACACACTAAGCAAGAGTGGCTCCCACACAGTGTACATACATAAATTGGGGAAGATGTAATGAATTAGCTGCTTAGAATCATGGCTTGGAGTGGGATGATGAAATGTAAATCAACAAGTCTGGTTGGGGAATCTTCAAAGTCATTACGCATCATCCTCTGGGCACCGTGAATGTGCATAATTTAGTATCCATACAGAAGTTGTTGAGTTATGGATTGGGACCAACCAACTGATCTACTCGAACCATCGTCCCTGGAAACATTCTGGGAGCATTGGAATTATGCAAACGGCATCAACAAGCATGGATTCAGTAAACCGGACGTAGCACAGGAACAAATATAGTAAAAGAAGAGCAGGGATTCCAGGGATAACTTCACCTTCTGTCAAGGTGCATGGAGAAAGACAACTGACTCACAGTAACGTTCTTTACACTACAACTGTAGTTTGGGTTTAGACCTCTAAGATAAACTCGATGAGAAAATGCTATAATATACCATAGATGTCAAGGTAAAATAATATTTTCTGTATATAAAGAGATTGCTACCCTTGATCATTTCTGCCCAAAATTTTTGTCTGTTCTGCACAGACCTCTCTCCTGGCAGGCACTTTGTCTCAGCAAACACAGGTGTAGCTAATAACATTAATAATGGCCAACAATGGCTGCATTCCACTTAACTGTGCCAGGGCCAGGCGCCCTAGCTTTGTGCATACTGGCTTGCTGAGGCACTGAATTAGAAGTGTGCCATCATTTAATGTAACATCTGTGCTTCTCCTGCTGTGACAAGTAAAAATGTCTGCCATGAAAAAGGCTGATTTAGTTCATCAACAATATATACATTTCTTTTAGCTGGAGCAAATTACGACCAAGTCTCACCATGAAGTACTTTGCAGTCTTCATCCTATTAGCAGCAAAGGCAGTAAAGCATAAGGCATGAAAGGAGGGGGAATTGTGCTCAATTCTATTGTGATAGATTCCCCTTAAAAGTCTAGATTGCATTTTTATTATGGTTTCCACAGTGGAAAAAAATCCATAGGCATTTGGCATTTTATGGGCAAGCATCAAAGTTTTACTGTTTACCTGGGATTCCCACCGGAGCACGGAGGGACCGTCTCCCGATTGCCATCACCAGAGCTAACAGCTTCTTGTATTGGAAGTTAATTCTGCGATGGAATCAAATTATGAACCATGTCCAAACAAATTAACGTCAAGCCGCAAGCAGGTGGGTTGCTTTTTTTTGTTGTCTTTTTTGACAGGCTGAGGGCATTAGTAATCTACCACATGAGCCATTGCTCCTCTCTTTGCTCACGGGCCCTAGCTTCAAAGTAATACCCCCCCCCCCCCCGTGCCAAAATTCCCATTTTAGAAGCCATTGGTATGGAAGCACATGGGGAGGGGGTGCTACTACACAGAGAGATAGATTAATGTGCCATCTGAATGTGGATCTATAGAGAGCAGGTTTCATTCCTGTCTCTAAGAGTCAAAGCGGAAAATATTATCCAACACATCACACTGGGGGATTTACCTGTTAAAACATTTATTCTCACTTTCAATTACAATTTGGTTTCTCATCATAGAGAGGGAAAATTACCATGTATGATATTGCCATGGGATATATAGATGAATTGAGCTCAATATCCAGTTTGATATTGCCAAGCAAATAATCCTGATATGAGTAAAAACGTTCAGCGTGCTCCCTTCCAATCTAATAGTATTGAGTTAAAGCTTGAGGTGTGTGTGACACAGCTACATGTTGAATGATCATGATGAATGATAGCAGCACTTCACTCTGTAGTTCTGTGAGAGAAAGACATATCATGGGTCCCTCTGTCTGATCCTCTGGGACAGCACACTCCCCAGACACCAACTTATTGATCCGGCATGTTAAACTCGGGAGGAATAAGCGTACAGCTGATTCCTGTGATCTCAGATCTAAGTCACTTGATGAGATGTTTCAATCACACACACTCACACACACACAAACACACATTTTTACAGGTTTCTCTCTATAAAATATCAGTGTGACTGTTCTTTCATTATATTAGTTATGTCCCGAGTATTTGTAACAGCTGACAAATAAGATAAGAAATTTATCCCTAAAGTTCTGTTTGGAGAACCTGCACCAATTTTAACTGCTCAAAAACCTGCTTATTGTTGTGCCAACCTGATATTAAATACTTTTTCCTACTTGTATGAGAAATAAAGTTTAGAATTGGAGTTTTAGAACAGTTTACTCATTTGGGCTCCAACTGGCACTGAACATGACTAAGTTCTCTGAGGAGTATAAAATACCTTACATCTCTCTGTCTGTGAATAACTCACTCACCTCAAATGCGCAAGGCCAGTTTGCAGCTAAAGGCAAGGTTACCACATAGAGCATTTTGATAAGATCAGAAGTAAAAATAAAGACAAAAATGTCTGATTTTGCAACTATAGCGGTGGAGTGTGTGGGACCTCAAACGAGGAAGTAAAGCCAATGTCAACAAAAACCCAAGGGTTAAATATAACCTAATTCTCCTGATTGTAGTCTGAGCCATACCAGAAGATTTTAGGTCTTGTATCGTCTCGCTAATGAGTCTTCTCTTTGCTGAGGAGAAAAATCCAAATTTGGCTTCAGTCATTGTTCAGCAGCTTCGGATTGGCAAAATGAAGGTCTGTGGGGTTTATATTCCAATTCTATCTGTATTTTTCCGTAAAAAAGAAAAAGGCCAGGTGTGAAGAGCCACATGAATGCTAAAAGAGGCTCTTATTGAAAAAGCACTTTGAGGGGCGGGGAAAGGTCAGTGAAGGCTTTTTAATTATGATGAACAAAGCTTGTTAAGTAAATAAAACATGATGAACATGGAAACAGGAGAGTCCCTCATGGCCTAACGGTGGCCTGACCCGACTCCAGCTCTGCTCTTTGAGAGTTTAAATATTTTTGTCAGACTAATTAGTCTGCCTGTTGAAAGTTTTCAGACGACATGAATTAGCAGTCAACAGCTGTGCATGGAGGGGATGAAATTTACCGTCTCTCTCTTCTTATT
The DNA here is from genome assembly GCA_016859345.1 of Istiophorus platypterus. Classification (NCBI taxonomy): domain Eukaryota; kingdom Metazoa; phylum Chordata; class Actinopteri; order Istiophoriformes; family Istiophoridae; genus Istiophorus; species Istiophorus platypterus. The sequence goes on from CM029116.1 coordinate 7,803,457, forward strand.
CCACACATGATTCATTTCGTATTTCTTACCGCTCAGCCCCACTTCTTCAAACAAAAGCGACATGTTTGCTCTGCCTCAGTGTGTTTTTTCCGTGTAAATACCGTTGTCAGCTAAGCTCGGGCACATTTGCATCCTCACATCCCTGTCACATGTGGCCTCAAGCGCAAGAATCCTGCGTAGACTTTGAACTTCACACAGATGCACATGCATACAGTTGCGGGGGAGAATCGGAGAGAGAGAGAGAGAGAAGAGAGGGGCAGCGAGTACATGATAAACATAAACGCTGCACTCTCCTCCTGGTTGAGTGTTAGGCCAGCACATATAATGTACAATCAGAGGAGGTTAGCAGTAATAGTGGCAGTCACTGAGGAGGAGGAGGAGAGGACTGAAACAGCCAAGGCTTGAACAGGTGGTTATCTGTGGGAGAATCACTTGTGAAAGGAGCTTTTGCCCTTTGATAGAGAGAAGATGAAGGGTGAGGATAAGAAATGGTTATTGATCGATGGTTGCTTTATCTGCCTCAACCCAGAGGACCAGACAATGCAATCTAACTCGGTCCAGAAAGGTGCAAAGGTGCTGATGGGTTTTCAGAGTAATTTATTCTCATTTGTACAGTTTATATCATCTCTGCTTTGTTATCTTGCATTAGAGGCTTTATTTGGAGTTGTGTCTCTGTCTATATAGGTCCAATATTCACTATCTTTTTAGCTTTAGTCTGGCCTTGATCAACTCCAGGGAGGAATATCCCGCCCCTTAAATCTTCACCAGCTTGTCACCAACTTTAGCACAAAATGGATTTTCAGAGCTTTTTTTTTTTTCTAAAACACTTGACCAAACCAGTAAAGGTGCAGGAGTAAAAGACCCTGTAGAGCTCAAGGGAACTCCAGAGTAGGGTGTTCATTTTCTGTAGATTTGTTGCATACCAATAGATACTGTAGGATCAATTGTCAATATAGAAATATCGATTATAGCCACTTCAGTATCTTAAATCTTGCACATGGTTGGTTTCTCAATGCAGCAATCTCGATACCTTGTGAAGTTCAGACATATATTCTGTTTTAGGAATTTACTTTCGCTCCGCTGATCAAACATGAATCAAAAACATTCCATATTGCCTGGCTGCACTCAACTATAGCTTATTAAGTGTGATTGCTTGAACAAAATGCATGGGGCGGGTTGCATTTGCATCACCTAACACATTACTATTCAATAAACAGAAAGCATTGGTATCGTGGGAGATGTGTGGTTTATAATTAGGAGCCACACTGCTGTTTTCAAATCTCCCATAGCTTACAAAATGCACAATTCCAGATACAATCAAGCAGAGTACGCACATGTATATACACGAGTGCACACGAACATACACAATAAAGTGATGTGTGCACAGATGTAAATGAGTGTGGCCCACTCTCCCTTCTCCTCTCTTCAAGCAAAGACGGGAACACTGCACTGATGGAATATGGGGAGCCCATGTGGCTTGAGGTGGATATCAATTAAAATGATGTATGGCCCCGGTGTTTTCTAATTGGGACATGGCGATGTATTTAATAACACACATTAGAACCCTAATTACAAGTAAATTGAGCTGCATCCCATTGTCTACTAATCAACATAGTGAAATGGATGGATAAATAACCTAAGTTGGAAGGTCTCTAAGTTTTAAGACGCTTAGATTTCAAGGGACAACCATTCGTTTCCCCCTGGCTTAGCTTTGTGCAGCTTGCGTTTCAGCGGTGCATAATTAAGCTGTTGAGCAATTTCTCGGCTGCCAAATAATAACGTTGCAGCCTGTGCTTCCTGTGATGCTAAAACTTTATTGGGACACTTTCAAACCTTCTCATCCATTAAGAAAAAAAATGTCTTTAAAAGATGATGAAATAAATGAATCATGATTAATCATTGCGTTCAGTCAGTAATAGTGCTTAAACACAGTTTTCCTCTAATGATTCGACATGCTGGACGCCTCAGCGACTGCAGAATGATTTAGGGAAAAAAAAGTAAAAACGAAAGAAGAACTCCTGATTATTATCACCTTTTTCCCCCGAAAATCATCTCCTCTTGTGTAACTAGGTAACTGCTAATTGTGACTTCATCTCAGAGCGAGAAACAAAGAAATCAAGTCAATCACATTATTAGACCCAATAAAGCAACAAAACCTCTTCACTTGGTGGGGGGTAACTTCCAGCACAGATAATTGGAATACATATAGAAAGGATGTCATGTAAAAAGGACTACATAACCACTCCACTGAATTATTGCTATTTAAACAAAGGCAGCATTGCATGGAAAACTAATAGTATTTTTCTTACATTCTAGGAAAAATACACTCTCCCTTTGTGTTGAATTTCTCCCTTGTTTCTCTCTATGCCCACGAAGGATCAATTTGGTAAAGGAAAATGTCCAGAGAAGGTAAAATAGGTATCATATCACAGGATGTTGGATAACAAAAAAAAAATGAGTGCTTTTGTGCTGTTACAGTGCAACTGTTGTTTCTCGGGGAGGTCAGCAAACTGTAAATAGTAGTCATACATCCACGCTGCTCCAGCGTAAACCCCTCCCCCCCCGAGCACATTTTATGGATTGGAGAAACGTTTGACAAGTTGTACGCAATCGGATGTGTCAGTATAAAGGATTATGTATTTTATGGGCCCTGGTCTGAGCAGCACATCTGCTCCTATAAACATGCGCTACTATTTAGCCCAAGGTGTTCACTGGAAAGGTTATCCAATCACCCCTTTTCAAAGTGCCTCTCAAAATGAGTGCATGCTGTGGCTGGTGCAACACAGTCATACTGTACAAGTGCGAGCGGAGAACTCTTCTTTCAGTGACTGGAAAACAAGTGGAACTTCTGCCTTAAAATATTCCTTACTCCTCTGTCTTTTTACACTGCTCTGTTTTCCCCTCAACAACTCTCTCTGCATTTTCTCATGTATTCACAAAGGGAAGCAAACACACCCACGTATTGATTGCAAACTCACTCGTACTGTATTGGTTATCTATATGGTAATGCAGGGCTGCATGTCTCATTTTATTATTTCATCTTTCTTTGTCTCCTCATTACAACACTACAGAGCTGTGAACACCTCCTGCGTATCTCGATAAGGATATTTGAATGGATAACACATTCTCCTCTACATACAAAGGGTTATCTTTAAAAGAGCAAGCCCACCTGCTCCAACAAAGCCATTCATCACTGTAGCTCTGTGTTAATTAGCATAGCTTTGCTGAGGATATCGCTCATTTAGTGGCAGAAAGATAGATAGACGGATATTACTGTATCTGTCGGACAAGTTAAAACGTCAGAAAGTGTACCATCGCCGGATATGTATAGAGATGCACTTAAAAACAGAACCACATAATGAGGCATTTGGCATTTTGGCATAATCTTCAATCCCATTTATACTAAAATTCAGACTAGGGGGTTTGCAATATTATGTGCCGACATAGCGTAGTGAAATAACAGCTAAAATATTCACTTGATGATTTCCCAGACTTTTGATCACCCTCCAGCTTCTCCTTTCTAGTGAGGAACAGTATTTCATTTCACTCTGTGTGTAAATGCTAAAGGAAATGACTATAAAGCGGATCTTGAATCTTGAATCCTCTTTTTTGTAAAAATGAATGCATCTGCATCACACGACAAAGTCTGAAGGGAACTACAGACATGCGACAGTGGATCTAAAAAAAAAATGCCTGTCAATTTTTTCTTTTTGTTTATTTGTTTCTTCACGGAAATACAGGCTGTGGTCACTCAGGCTTAGAATAGATTCCAGAGTGAAATCAATGATCAAAAATTTCCACAGAAACTTCTTAAATAACTCATCCAGCATAACCCACTTCTTCACTATCCATCTGTGCGCCCAGTATGTTCCAAACTGTCATATTTTTTCAGACTTTCTTGGCAAAATACACTGGTTCTGTTTCAGTCCTCACATATACCAAACCTGTTCCCCAAAAGTTCCATTTATATACCCCTGATCTGAAACATTTTTTTAAATCGACATAATGAGGGAAAACCTTTTAAAGAACACATCTTCAGTATCACAAAAGTAATACTTGTAAAAAATACTAAATGTTCACTGACAACTTGTTTCATTTGTTTTCCCTGCGATACCTACTCTTGAAATACAATATATGTGAATAGCAACTAATGCATAATTCATGCTTTTCTGTGGTTATGTTTCAACAAGTCCTCCAAATTAAACCGCAAAATACATGGTCTGTGCCCCACACATCCAAGCACTTTCTGATCCGACACCCCCCTCGGCTGTGCCTGACAAGGCCATTACAAGTCGCTGTTCAAAAATAAACCGCTTTTACGATTGTTACAGGGACTTTGATTAAAATTTAGATTTAGGAATAACTGACTTGGTTGGGCTCTGTGAAGGATCATAGTTTGGTTTGAAATAAGGACTTCGTTAAAGTTAGGGGACCTTTGTTTTCAAGGTGACTATTAAGGTTCGGGAACAGGAACTGAGGACCAGCCATCAATGATGGCTGTCAGTCTGGAACGGGACACAGTCTCCGGTGTTAAAATTTAATATTTCAATGACCTGTCCGTTCACCTCCTTCTGCTGCCTACGTGGATTCTGTCGCTCTATATTAATGTCACGCTACTTATGCTTTTGCTAACGTCGGTTTTACTATGGAAACTAGCAGTCTTTGTCACCTGAAAATACACACTGTGAATGTTGTTTTGTGGCAACTGCTGAAATGACCAGTGTTTCTGTTCTTTTTGGGAAGGCAGTTTCTGTGTGTGTGTGTTTGTGTTTGTGTGTGTGTGTGTGTGTGTGTGTGTGTGTGTGTGTGTGAGTGTGCGTTTAATACCTTTGATTACCCTATGTGAACTCATCACTATTGGAGTTCATTGTTACAGACATGATTTCGAATTGACCCCATCCTCAATTTTCTCCAGAGAATCAAACTATAAACTTTTTTTACACCCACCTTTCAAGCCCAAAGCAAACTTTGGGCAGAGCATCAATCTAACTAATTGTTTTCTGAAAATCTGTATAGACAATGTCAGCAGGCGATTTCAGTTAAAGAAAAAAATAAAAGGAGTATAATAACTCCAGAGAATAAAGACACATCGCTGCACATCAGTCCCTCTGCACATTTCTGTATTTTGTGTTCATCCTAAGATTTGCTCATGGTCAGATGAACATAATGAGGAGGCAGGTGTAATTACTGAGTTGTGACACAGTCAGTCTTTCCATGCTGCAGGCCGTGTGCTGGTGGCGGTAAATATAGCTAATTACATCCTCCGCTCCAATCGCCTCTTTATCTAAACTCAGCAAGACACACAGACCTGCCCACCCAGCACTTCATTACTGTGACCCAACCTCATAGGGTGCTGATGATTTTAAGCAGCCTCACAAAGTGCTTTGTAACAGTCAGCAGCATGTAGAGAGGACTGATCTACCTTTTTTTCATACAGACTTATAAATGTCTCTGTAAGCTTAGATCCACATATGAATGAATAATAAAAAATATTTGTTGATATTAGGCAAAATATCAAGTAAACATATTCAAATGCATTCCAAAATGACCCATAAGATTGTTACGAAAATGATTCATCTGCAGTGTTTTCTTATCTGCAACTTCCATGAATAAGGTGTGGATATGTTAAGGTAATTAAAACTACCTGTTTAAAGTTAGGGCTACTTCTGTCAATGCTTCTGACGATGATAGTCTTAAAAATTCAGAAATTCTGAATTTGATGCAAAAATAAGTTAAAAAAAAAGAAAGAAATATTAAACACAATGGTTTCTAAGGGAAATGCATAAGTTGTCCAGTCCAGATGGCTTGATTAAATTCCCATTTGCTTTAATAAATGTAAATGATATGATAGGATACAAATTGAGATTGACCTGAACTGAAAATAAAATTTAAATGAACTGAGTCAGCCTTTGCTAATTCGCTAACTTAATTCAGTCATTGCTATCAGTTTTTAAGTTTTTCCCCACCAAACTAATTTGCAAATTCAACTTCAACAAAAAAAAACAAACAAACATTAAAAGCAAAGCTCCAATCTAAACCTTATACAACTGAATTGTTGCCATTAATGCTGATGGAAGTCAAACTCTGCTCCTTGTCCGGACTTCACAATGTATCATAAAGTGATTGTAATAACAGGTCTTTAAATTTCAGTCCAACATAGGCCGCGTTTCTTTGATTATGAATATTTTATCTGAAATCATTGGACTTTCGAAACAAGGAAATGGATGTGGCTGATAGGAAATGCATGAGAGGGAAAAAGTTGGGTCAGCCATGGGTTCTTTTAGAACCGTTCCCAAGGTCACTAGTTCTGCACCTGAGGCAGAGCTAGAAGGAGAGGGGGGGGGGGCGAGAAAGGCTGGATTTAACACAGGCCAACTTCTTCAGGCTGGATCACATTATACTGCACGAAAGGAGGATGACGTGGAATTTATTCCCTATAATTCCTCCGTCATTTCTGTGATAGAGTACATCTCATTTACAGTGGCTGAGAGAATTCATTTCCATCTTGATTCAAGCCTCGGCCTCTGCCTATTTCACACACTTGACTTTTCACCTGATTCTGAGAATACACAGTCCGCCGTTTAATTAAATAGCCATCTAGTACATATGAATTTGTAATGTATATTCAAATTACTAATAAAATCCCGACACATTGTATTTTCCATTACTCATGTTGAGCAGTAAACCATTAATCACGTTATTACAGCAATATAATTACATGCAACGGAGGCGGGTGATGCGTAAATTCAGCAGCTCGGGGGAGTTTGCGCGTAAAGGTCGGGTGTAAACACAACGGCCTCAGGGAGCAAACGCTAGGGGTTTGTTTTTGTTTGTTTGTTTGTTTTTGTTTTATTTTTTTGAAACGGCCGACGCGTGCAGCTCGGTCCGAGCCGCGCGGCCACTCAAACCGCGCGCTCACGTCACGTCGGCGCGGACAGAGGTGGCCCCGTCCGCGGAGACGCCGACACACCTGTGCGCTGCACGGATGTAAAGGCTGGTGAGGCGACGGGGGGGGGGGGGGGTGACCGGGTCCGCTCACAAACGGCGCGCACCGGGCAAATGGAAGGAAGGGGCGCGTAAGCGGATGGGCGCATTTGCAGTCATCGTGTGAGACATCCGCATTTCTCACACCCGGTGTCACGCTCATTCACATTCCAGCCACACACGCCCACACACACACACTCACGCACACACACGCAGACGCACGCACGCACACGCCCGCACCCCAGCGTCTCCCGCACACACCGCTGTGTTCCCGCTCTCCCCTTTCTCATTTCCCCCCTCAGCCCTATCTGACTCCCCGTGGAAAACTGGAGGTCATTGTGCGTTAGGAAGGGGAACCGCTGGATTCAGAGGAAGAGAGAATCAGGGGGAGACAGTACCGGTTCTGAACCTCTGATTATCTCGTGTAGCCTCTGACTTTATAGCCCTCATATCAACATACAGCCCAGAGAACAGCCTCGGACTGAAACAAATCGTGGAATTGCCATTCATTGCATAATCAAAGAGTGAGAATTACCACTGTGCATCCGTCCATGAGCAACCCTGTCGACTATATGGTGATATACAGATTTGCTTTTTCAAATATGTTTTGGAGGAAATATAATTGCCTGGATTATGTTCAATGATGTGTGTGTGTGTGTGTGTGTGTGTGTGTGTGTGTGTGTGTGTGTGTGTGTGTGTGTGTGTGTGTGTGTGTGTGTGTGTGTGTGTGCATGGTGGGTTCCAAGAGCTCAGTGGAGTACAACTTCAGAAAACACAGCCAAACAGACCAAACCCGAACAAGCGTCTTCTGTGCTGTGTTCTGTATTTGCAGCGTGTTTCTCTACGCCTTGAATGTGTTGTGACACTAGTGGATTTCTGTCTAATGTCGTCTATTCTCTAATGCTAATTGGGGGTATATTAACATATTTTTAGGTGACAGTGTTGCCACATGGCTTATGTGACTCATACCAAAAAAAAGAATATGGATCATACTATTTAGGAAAACAGAAGAAAATGGAGCCTCGGGTCTATAGAGCCAACATCTTAAGAGGCTCGTGTTCTTACAAAACAATTCGGTCATTTATCTTAATTTTATGCATTCAATGAAATCTTCTATTCATTTCACACTCACAGATCTACATCATTTTATGCGGTGCAGTTGCTACCAAGGAGTACAATGAGTTTGCTTTCCGCTCAAGCAAACACAGAACGGCTGTGTTTACTATTTACTTCGTTTTCACTCTGTACCCCCCCCCCCCCACCACCACACCACCACCACCACCATCACTCCTTCCTCTAACCCCCCCTCCTCCTCTCTTTCTCTCCAGACAGTCGCAGTGCTCCCTGCCTCATCTTCATTTGGATCTCCCTGTTTGGAAATAAATCACATTCATAGAACACCTGAGCTAGCGAAGGGTGCCGGGTGGGATCAGGGTCCCAGGTGGACTAATTCAAATAGCATTCAGTCCTTGCAGTGGGAACGCACACACGCCCGTGCACATAACACAAAGGTTATGGTCAATCAAACCCCCTGTGCTCATGGGTCACACATAAAAACTATGAGCCCCTGCACACTCACATACATATTCCCTGTCTCTGTCTATATTTCATTGTTTCTTTGTTTTGCTTCTCTACGTCTCTTTTCTTTCTCTCTCTCTCTCTCACACACAAAAAAACACACATGCTTGTTTTCTTGCTGCCATTCATTAACTGACAGCCCGAGATTCTCCCAGGTGGAATTGTTGGGAGGCAGTGGATTTGCATTTGTATTTTTCCAATATCTCCTCTGGACAGAGGATCATGGGCTTACCATGGGAGAGAAAAGAAGCAGGCAGGACTGGACTGCAGCTTTTTTTTCTCTCTTTTTTTGTTCAAACACATTCATCCCCTCTCATCTTGTTCTTTTTTTATAATTTGAGAGAGGGCTCCTAGACCTGTTGTCGATGGCTGTGGGGAGGGGAACTGTTGTTGGGGGAATGATAGGTTTGCTCTGCCCATTGCACACTGGGAGGAGAAACATATGCAGTTCACATGTGGGTATAGCCCCCCTTGTTTGCTTGCTCCCAACAGAAACAAAGGGCTGCTGCTGTCAGTGTGTTACTGGCAATGACTGAACCAAAACCTTGCGTATACTGGAATTTCTGGTTTCTGGAGCAAGACTCTTAAATGAGTATGAACTTCTGTCTGCTGAATCATAGTCTGGAGAGATAGCAGACCCTGAGCAAAGCCAAAGTTAAAAGAAAGATGTTAAATAGGAAGCTGATCTTTATTCTAATTCTCTCCTGCGAAGTTTCTGTAATGTTTTTCCCCTCAGTGAAAACCACTGGACATTGATCAGAGCTGAAAACCATCCATTGCCTTAAGCAGGTTATGCATTAGTTCTATAACCTCTCAACTTTTGACAGCTGTCCATTTCTCTTACACTGGGCCTATCCTTCATGTTAAAGTGTGTTGCTAGAACCGAGGTGGGAACACACGCTCAGTGAGCCCATGGTAACTGATCAAAATTCACTTGACAGAGCAATGAACTTACATGGGACCGTGTTAAGGACACAAGCTTGATCAAAACACAAGGGCAATTCACATTAGCACCACTTACACTAATTTTTAACCAAATTGAACCACAAAAATTGAATCACTGCCAGAAAAATAAATCTCTTTTTTGATGTGATAGCACTAGGGTTAAGGTTTGGTTATATTTAGGCACAAAAAGTAAATTTATGGGGAAAAAAAACAGACATTTTGGTATTATTTAAATTCCTAATTAAAATAAGTAATCAAAGTAGTAATCTGCTTTTCATATCAAGCTCACTGAGGCTTTCAAAACGGACAGGGAACTATCCAAGCTGCTCTGCTCTGTTTAGCATTGGCTGCAGCAAGCAAGACAAGGTATTATGCGTAAACACACACACACATATGCATCATTTATGTCCAAACCTGCAAGGCTCTAAACAATAAAACGCACACTGCAAAGCCTGGCAGTTCAATTTGCATGCATTGTGTGCGGATAATAAATAAAAATATAATCAAGGTTACAGAAACAGTATCTCTCTTCCACAGCCCAGCTATGTAAAATAACTCATAATGCACCTTACCATTGTTTGGCCTTTCTCCACAACAAATCCATCATACCCCCTGGCTAACAAACACTCTAACTATCACAGCCCCAACACGATCTGAGCAAGTCCTTCAAATTAAAAGTAACACCTACTTTTAAACAGAGAAATGTTGAGAGGTGATGACAAAAAGAGTCTGTAGTAGTCCTATGGCATGTCTTTTAATGGATTGGAAGACAGTTAAAGTGAACATATATATTAAAACATTTGTGAAACGTAAAATCTTGTGTGACTTAGATGTCCAGGAAAAGTTATCATTCATGGCAGGTGCAAGAAGGAAGGGAAAAATTGGAAGCTGTGTTAGAGGCTGGAGGTAGATGTTCTCTTATTCATACTCCTGTACAAAATAGGTGGGTGCAGAAACAAATAGCCTGTGGTCAAGGAGCAGCCAGGAGTTAAATAGGAATTTTGCAGTTGGGGGATCTATTCTTGATTTTACTGTGAGGCTCTAGTGGACTGATCTATTCTGTCCGGCAGAGGTACAAGAGCTCAAACCCTTGCTTCAGGTGCCAGATCTCAGTTACAGCTGTCCTTAATGCTGATGTAACTCCATTAAGTGACTGGTGTCAGCGTATAAGATGGTTTATTATTCCAATTAGACCTATAAGAGGTTTCACTGAGGAGTATGGATTAGTCTGTTGCCACTGGGAGAAGTTCTCCGTTCCACAGTCTGACTGTATCAACTTCAGATTAATTGCAGCCTTATCCCATTGAGCACTTTTGTCATTCTGGTTAGATACAATGACCAAACTTTAAAATGATGGGAATCTCTGGTTTGATGTTGAATTGTTTGGAAGCAAATAATGGAAAAACGGTGCAGCTATGTAGGTACACTTTTAAATTTTATAAACCAATTACAGGACAGATTTGTTTTGTCCTTAAAGATTTTTAAATGAATGCATTTCTAGCATCACTAACTGGATAACAGCCTTTTGATTTGACTGACCATTGAACACATTCAAAAAAATACCATCTTGTTGTAAGATGTGATATATGATATGAGACTAGATATGGTGTAGGATTTTTGTTTTCACTCTAAATCCTGACAGAGTTTAATTGTTGCCTTTCTTGACCTTCTCTTTCCTCATATACCATAACAACCAGCCTTGATATTGTGCGAAAGCATCAACAATCATGCGATGTGTGATATTTGATTCTCTCTTCAATATCCAGCTATACTCCATGAAATGAAGACCCCCTTTTTTTGTATTCTCTTTCTGCAAGGATTCAGACCTGTCCTGGATATTTCATAAAATGCGTACGATGGACTGTGTGTTCCATTCAACTCATTAGGTGGAGGCAGTTTCATCATTCATGTAGTGCAATAATTCTCTGCTCAGAAACAGAAGAGAGCAGGTGTTGCACCATTTGATGCAACAGAGTTGACTTTTTCTCAAAAGATTTCAGTGCTGAAGGCAAGTTCTTTATGCAGAGTGTGAGGATACTGTGTTTTCTATCTGTATCATCCAAACTGGCTTGTAAAAGTTAATTTAAAGCTTATCGAGAGGATTACACTGATTCGTACATTAACGGGTCCCTAATTGGCCCACATGAGACCAGATATATTCCACCAATAAATATTAACTGTTGACTTCTTTACACTGCCAGAGATAAAATCCGGTAGCAAGATATGATTATTTCCTTTGTGTAAACTTAAAAACAAATTTGCAAGACAGGCCAAGGAATACACGAAGGGGCAGCCCCAACTCCTCAATTTGAATCTGGAAAAGTCTTCAAAAATGTGAATCTGCATTTGTGGATAAACGCAGTTAAGCATAAAAGCTGCATCACAATCATTTGCAACAAATGCATAAAATCTGTGTGTTCTTGGAAATCTTTTTGCTTACATAAATGAGAAAGTAACCTGTGGAAATAGAAACAGAAAATAACTGAACCATGTACAAAATTCAGAATTCCCATACAGATAATAGGACTATGAGTCTTCTTCGGTTTTACTGGAATATTTTCTAATTTGGGGGATTTCATGAAGTGTGAATTCTCAGAGATTGAATTTTGGAGACACGGACAAAACAATCCATTTAAATCCACGAGCTCACTGTACTTTTCTCCCCTATTTTTAGTTTGAGCTTTGTTTGAATGCGTTCAAAGTTGCATTGAGTTGTAGAGGGTGGGGGTGGTGGGGGATATAAAGCCATCCATAACCGCCTCACCGCCGTGAGGAAGCCGACATGGGAGAGGCTATTGATTGTGTCACCTTTCCAGAGGCCCAAGGCTGTGAGAGGTCTCTTTGTGGGTCCAGCTCTCAGTGGAGGACTCAGGCACTTGTACATGAAAAGATTCAGTGTATAAAGCAGCTGGGGCTGAAGGGGAAAGCTGCATGGTGCTACAAACTCCTCTTTTATGCCCTGCTGTCTCTCCCCCTCTTATGTCTTATTCTCTTCACATCACTCCTGCATTCCTGCATTTCTCTTAGTCATTCTTCTCTGCCTCCTCTAATTGCTCTCTCAGCTCTCAGATGTTTTTATCAGATAGGGCCAAAAATCTCCTATCCATTTTTGGATTCTTTAATTTTGGCAATCCTTCTGAGAAATGCACTCAACATACCCACTGCTGATCATATAATAGAACAGATAGCAGTAGACAGTTAGGTACATAAGTAGTTGGACAGTGACAATTTTCATAAATCTGCCTCTTTAGACAACCAGAACGGATTTGAAATGAACGAATTCAGATGTGACCGAAGTGTCGACTTCCAGCTTTAATTCCATAGGTTTAACCAAAATATTGCATTAACCATTTAGGAATTAAAGCCAAATTTTTTTAATTATCCCTCATTTTTAGAGGCTCAAACTAATATGACAAACCAAATTATTATGAATATAAGGATTATTTTCAATACTTGGATTTTAATCTTTTTCAGTCAATGACTGCCTGAGGTCTGGGACCCACTGACATCAACAAATGTTGAGTTTCCTCCCTTGAGACACTTTGTCAGATCTTTACTGCAGCCGCCTTCAGTTGCTGCTTGTGTGTGGGTTTTCCTGCCCTTGGTTTTCACTTCAGTAAGAAAAAAAACATGTTCAGTTGATTTGAGGTCAGTTGACTGACTTGGCCGTTGAAGAATCATCCATTTCTTTGCCTTGAGAACTTCTTGAGTTGCGTTCACAGTATGTTTTGGGTCATTATCTACCTGTACTGTGAAGCACCATCAGTTTTGCATCATTTCCTGAATATCTATTTAATTTGTCATGAAATTAAAAAAAGAGAAGAGGCCATCAAACTGACTATTAGTCCATTTACTTTTTAGCCTCTGAAAATTTTGGACTATTTATAAAGATGGCTGTAATTCCTAAATGTCTAATATAAAATATTCATGAAACCCCAATAATTAAACCTGAAAGTCTACACTTAGTTTATCCACCATTGTGGTGGTGCACAGAGGCAAAATTATGAAAACCGTGTCACTGTCCATACACTTATGTGATTACCTATATTTCTGGCAATAATACTGATTTCACTCTGGATATATTTTTTTCTGGGCAGCGTTCTGATATGAAAGCTGTGACTGGCATTAGCTTCTTTGGCAACAACAAGGCAGCCATTACTGGCCAAATGGCTTCAATGGAGCGGTTTTCCTTTGAACATCGGGGCTTAGGTGGTGTATTGTCACTTTAATTAGCTCAACAATTGGACCTGGATTGTAAAAAATAATTCCTTTTGTCTATTTCCTTATTATGCTGTTGTCAGAGAGGCTAATTAGTTCACTCAAAAATGTTTTAGAGAAGCCAGACAGGTGCTTTTAGAAAAAAAGGAGATAAAGCCTGTGGGGTCCGTGTTTATCCCACTGAGGCTCGAGTCGTCCGCATTAAAGGCCAGCAATCAGCCTGCAATTACAGTGTAACCTCAGCTAATGGTTCTGAAGTGTCCACTCAAATACTGTTTACAGTGTACACACACTCCGTCAGGTATCGTGCAGTTCAGGTCAGGTTCAGTTTTGAACAATAAAAATATCAAAACATCCAGTCACATGCTGGTGGGTAACCATTTCAAAGCTGTTTTTCATAAATATGATGATTGTTCTTATAGTCTAAAAAAAATCATTGTGATTTACTTTATAGGCCACCATGTACCCGCTCTTGAAAGAGCTACAGACTAAACCCAGTAAGTGGTAGATTTTTCTCATGTTTTGATCTACTGAATTAAACATTTTGATGAAAATTATCTTTTTTAAGCTGTTTTTTTTTTTAGGGGGGCATTTTGCTTTATTCAACAGTTGACAGTCTAGAGGGAGACAGGAAACAAGGGCAGAGAGAGACATGAAACTAACCGTCAAACTGTCGAACTGAGGACGTTGCCTGATCGTGATCAGCCGGTGGGCAAAGACATCATACAGCTTCAATGGGAGGCTGGAACAAGCTGTTATGTGATACTGTCAAACAGTGTGCAATTGAATTATTTTTCCCAAACTTAAATCTACTTAAAGGGAGAAATGGGGAAAACTGTCAAATTGTAAAAAAAAAAAACAAAAAAAACCATATATATTTAGATCGAAAGACATTCTCTTTCTAGTCATATTGATAATGCCCATGTCTCAATGACAGTATAAAAAAATCTATATGGACACAAAAAAGCACTAAGCAAAGAAACACGGGATCAATGGGGGAGACTGCAGAGCAGAAGATTAAGGCTGCTTGTTAATGAAGGAGATACATGTTAATCCTGAACTGCCTTTGTTTGAATTCTAATGAACTAATTAGATAGGTTGAAATAACATCACAGACATGTGATCAAGGATATCGGGTATGTTGTTTCTAAGAACCACCGGACACACATCTCAATTACTAATTATCTCCTGACATTCAGTTGTTGTACATTATTTACACCTTTCCCTCGTACTTCAGCTAAATCAGTCATTGAAACACGCCATGTCTCAGCAGAGGACTCTCTCTCCTACTCTGCTGATAAGGATTATATTTATCACAGCAATGAATAGCTCATTAATTTCTCCAGAAATACCATCTGGGGGCAACATCAGACTGCAAAGTGTTGCTTGAACAAGGCCAACACACCATAAACTTCCTAATCAACCCAGCATACACACGCCCACAAAATGAAAACAAACAAACAAACAAGCAAACAAAAAAAAGTGCTCACACTTCTCTCCTTGTTTGAGCAACTCTGTGAATTCACAAAGCCACTTAAAGTCACAGAGGAAAAGGTCAAGCTGATTGAAGGGAAAACGACCTGGCTCAATGGTACGTGGCTGCAGTAACAAGAGCATTCTGGAGCCTTCTGAGCATGCTGAATTGCATTAGCCACCTTGTCAGGCTGGAGACACAGTCAGTCCACCCAGTGACCTGTTGTGTAAGATGTAATTATCCGCTACAGTTCTGCTGCATTACAGGTAATTGATGCTTATTTCCTCAGGAAGGGTTGAGATCTGTATTGATCGTAAACTTAAGTAGGCCAAGTTTATCACCTGGCTCTCTTCTTCCTCGCCGAAGAATCAATACAAATTTCACCCAAACAACCTTCTTCACCCATCCTCACCATCCTAAGAACTGAAGGTCCCACTCATGCTTATCTACTCTTTAATTCACAGTGCCTTCATAGCATAGTGCCGCGCCACAAAGCTCTGCTTTAGCTTCTTAACTCCCTGCCCATGAAATCTAATTACAGCCACTCTCTAATCTGGAATTAATTCACTTTAGATGAAGGTGATTGATAACGGCGCATGGAAAAGTCACCCAGGTTACTCGTCAACGGTCTGACTTCACAGTGAATAAAAAGGGTTCAACTTGACTGATCGGGGCTATTCTGGAGGACAGGTGGATCTATTGGAAAGAACTGCTGTAAACATTACATCTTTTATACATAAGCAAATAATATTAAAGAAGTAAATAGAATACAGAATGCTACAGAATTCCCTTGTTACTATATATATATATATATATATATATATATATATATATATATATACACACTTGCTCCTTTCCTGAGACTTAGAATAAACTAAATTGCTAAACTAGCTTAGCACAAAGTCTGATAGCAGGGAGGAAGCAGCTAGTTTGGGTCTGTCCAACGGTAACAAAACCTGCCTACTGGCACCTGTAGAGCTCACTAATTAACACACAGGATCTTGTTTGTTTACTCGGTACAAAGCCAAAATATAATTGACACTTTGCTGCTTTACAGAGTGTTATGTGCCAAATTATTTCCTGGCCAGGACAAGTTGCCTGGCAACCAGCAAAGTCTCTAAATAACCGGTCCAGCCTAAAGAAATAGTCAGGCACGCAACCCTCTGTAAAATGGCATGTTTTCATTATTTTTTCAACTTGGTTTTTGTCCCGATGGAAACGAGATATAATGTTTTAAATAGTAAACATAACAGGTGGTGGTAGGTAGATTTTGTTCCCTTTGGACAGAGCCAGGCCGGCTCTTCCCCTGTTTCCAGTCCTTATACTAAGTTAGCTGGCCGCTGGCTGTAGCTTTGTAGTTATTCTGAAGACATGAGACTGGTATTGAGACACTGGTATTGATCTTCTCATCAAACTGTTGGCGAGAAAGCAAATAAGCATTTCCCAAAATGTCAAACTTTTCCTTTAGAACCCATGTGAAATAGCTTCTTTTTGCAGCCGTCACAGCAGCTTCCACCTGGTTTTAGTGGCTAAGCAGTTCTTCCCGTTGGAAACTGACAGTGACAGTAAATACAGTGGAACACACCGAACAATGATATGGGCCGTTTCCTTCTATAGACCTGACGACAATCTAAGATGGAGTCTGTGGCTGATGAACACACCCTCCCCTGTAGAGTAATAACATGCACTGAGCCAGAACCTCCAGGAAAAAAAAAAGCAGCAGGGATGGAGGGTTGAGCATCCCCGTCGGCCTCCAAAATAGAGCCCCATGAGCTGGCTCCGGGGGACAGACTGAGAACTAAATTATGAGGTGAGGGTAGCTAGACCATCCATTGCTCTGCTTTCCAACACGGGATGTTATTTTTTTGCAGTTTACTCAAATCGCAAAAAATAAAACAGAACAAAGAAAGATATCCATTCCCGAGACCCCTGCAAAGTTTCTGTCCCTGTTGTCCAAACCACTGATAAATTACTGTATATTTACGAGATTCCACACCAACATCTCAGCCCCTGTTATTCTGGATAATATCAGAAAGCAGAGTCAATAGTGTTTTCTACCAAAGAATCTGTATAATACTGTTTTAAGAGAACCAGCAAGTCCTCTACATGAAATGACAAAATAATTTTCTTTGTAATTTTCTCCCCATATTCCCCATATCCCCCAGGGCAACATTTGTCAATACCTTCAAAATCCATTTTCTGAACTGACACCATTATTGTTAAGGTCTGGTTAGGTTTAGCTACAAAAATATATATATATGACAGTTGACACTAGTACATAAATATATATCTATATATATCTATATATATAGATATATATAGATATACATATATATGTAGATAGATAGATAGATAGATAGATAGATAGATAGATAGATAGATAGATAGATAGATAGATAGATAGATATACCAGTGTCAACTGTCAGGAGATCACAGGAAACAAACATCAATTGTCCAACATTTTGCTAACCTTTAATGTTCTAGACCTCCACCCTGAGTGGACAACTCCTTCCTTTTTTTTTTTTTTTTTTTGCATTTTCTTTCTTTTTTTCTTTTTTTTTCTCTTTAGGACAGTCTCAGATAAATGGGCTGTTTTTTTTATCATGTCATTTTGCAATGATATAAACACCAGGCACGAAAATTCCAGTTACCTCTATTTGGGATGAGAGAAAACATCTGAGAGATGGATAACTTAAAACCAGAACTATCGACACAGATAGAGAGACCACAGAGAAAATAAGTTCCATTTTTGTAGTTGTGGGTACTCGATAAATCTGATTATTTCCACTGAAGTTCCTACATAATAGTATGTTTTATTACAGCCACAGCTATACCCAGACTCTAGACTCCATCAATCTATCATGAGACCTTGAAGGCTGGAATGTGGAGAAGCATTACTCAGGGCACACGCTACCATATACTTTCTACCTGGAGGCAAAATAACAAATACTCAAACCAAAGATGCTCCGGTTTCATCATCTCCCAATTGCAATTGTGCAGCTACATGCTAGTTTCACAGCCTAACAATATACCACACAGCTGTGATAGAATACAACATCCAGACAACTGATGGGCTCTTCACTCAAGATCAACTCAGGCATGAGAGCAGGAAAAAAAAAATGATAAAGATAGAAAGATAATGGGGGATATACAAAGCATCACACTTCAGATTTAATGGATTCTAAAAACTCCATTTAGGCTCTTCATTGTGCCTCATTGAATGAATAAAACACAAACTATTTTGGTAAGAGCTTTCAGTGAAGGAGACAAAGCCCAATTATGGCCAATAACAGAGCAGTAACTTCACGACAGTAGAATTACTTTAAAGAGGGAAATCGCATTGAAGTAGACGCTGGTGACGCTAATATCTTTGTGCTGATGTCTCTAAGCAAAAGATGTACGGACATTCATTACAATTTGGCTGATGATCGTATTATTATAATGTATCTTAATATATTATTGCATATGAGTGGTTCTATAGTGAAAGGCTTTTTTGTATAGACTGTGACTGTCAAAGGTTATCAGGATAAGCAGGCTTGGATTATAGATGGATTTTTTTAACTGTGGAATCCAACATGAGGATAAAAGCTGTGATGCCGGCACACTCAGGTTACATTCAGCTGTTCATGCGGCCCTGGCATATATTTGTATTTTTCATCTCCGAAACAAAGCTTTGTGCTCAATCTCGAGTGTCCTGCCCGGGAATGAATCAGTTTTGCACTCTGTCTACTGTGGCAGTGGAAGAAAAGGCTGAAGGGAGGAGAACAAAGGAGGGAATCAGGCTCTGAATGCAGAGGAGTCGTACATCTGTGAGATAGCAGCGATGTCGAGGTATTTCTAGGGCAACTTCAGGGGTCTCAAATTACTGTCATGTAACTTGTAGAAAATTAATGAGTTATGAAGTATGCACACAAAGAAAACCAAAGAAAAAACAAAGAAAACAAAGCAAACTAATACAGCACCGCATACTGAGCAGCACTGTCATACCTTACACGCTTCTATATTCATACGACTGTGATGAATATTCCTCATTTTCCCCTTTTTCTTCTCCTCAAGAGTGGTGGAGTGATCTTTGCGTAATAAATAAGTGTTGTCAGATCCCTCATCCGTGAAACGTTTCGCTCTTATTTAGCAGACAGTGTTTTTTCTGCCCCCCCCCCCCCCCCCATGTGTCATGCTGCCTTGAAAAACCCATTCGCACATCTAAATATATGCAGTTCACAAGAGTGCAGGGCATGCTAACAAGAGTTGAGGGTACTGAGAAGAAGTGAAGAAATTTACAATTCATTATTAATAAAAATATTCAATTGCAGGCTGCATGAAGTATATGAAATATGAAAACCATGGAGGGTTTTCTGCTTTTTTCTGCTTCTTTTTTTTTTTCTACCGAAAATAAACAAAATTCTACCAACAAGTGTTTTAAAAATAGCAGAAATAAGAATAGAATGGAGATTATTTAAACATTTTAATCAATATCCAAAACAATTATTACCACTTAAGTGCACTAAAAGTAGTTTAATTGTCATCCAAACGGGAGCAGCGAGTCTTGCTAAACTCTGCGGGCAACAGGAATAGTATGCACAGACTAACAGGCACTGAGTCTATTGTCTGACTCTGGTACATGAAAGAATCTGGCGAGCCCCCAGGTCCCCGAGCGGTCTCGTCAGTATTCCTCACCATACACTACGCAGTTTGGCATATATGAATCAATATAGCATTGATGCAACACTGGGTTAACTTTGCCCAACATTAATGGGTAAAAAAACAAAACACTGGATAACCGATCAATCCCAAGACAATGGATTGTTTTGACCTAGTGTTGTTATTTTTTTACATTACTGTTGGGTTATTTACACAAACTGAAATACAATTGCGAACTTTTATACTCTAGTCTAGCTCTTTCTTTTGAACTAATAGTAAATTTGTTAAAGTTTTGGAGCAAAACATCAGGTTACTGTCAAACACTGGGTCAGCAAAACATTAGCTTGTGTTTCAGTGGTTTTCTACCCCTGACTACTCGATAATACAAACATGATATTGTGTCTGTGCTCTACCCATTTTTATTAAGAGAAGATAGAAGCTATTGTCTGTGTTGGAATGTGTGAGGCAGTGGCTAGTTCCTGAAAACAGTGCATGCCAGTGCAAATCCTGTACATATAGATTTAGAAAAAGTGTTAACGGGAAAAATTGCCTTACACCAGACCACAGCACTGTGAGATATGCTGATTGACACTGGAGAGACATCCTACTGATCATCTACCTCTGGAGTTTAGTATTTATTTAATCTGCAAAGTTGAGTCCGAAGAAGAACCACAAGCTTACACAGTGTAATCTGTATGAGAAGTTGCTACCCTGGGACCTGTGGGTGGTTGAATGATTGAGGAGCTTCCTGCTTTCACCTCACTCCACCTCAAATGACACCAAAGGAAGATGAGGGGTGTCTGGTACATCAAAAGTATCCCTGATTGCCGGGCATCTCAGAGAGAGATCCATCACTGACATTTAGAGTTTGTCTGATGGCCAGAGATGGAAAGGTTAGATTTTAGATGTTTTAAGCTGAACTGCACATCAGGGGTGTGGCAGACAAGAGAGGGAAGGCAGAATACAAATTGGTGAATATCAATAGACAAATAAAAGGAGCAAACAAAGGCTGAATTTGGAAAGAGCTATGAAATAGTTATCACGTGGAAGGACAGTGAGATGCTAATGGAATATTTCCTTTCCCTCCTGTGCACTGAATATTTTGGTTTCCTTATCACTTTCTCTTACAACCTCAAGCTGAGGGTGGAGCTTAAATGACAGGGAAGAAAAAGTAGATGGTATTCCACAACTATAGCCAGCAGCAAACGATTTTCCTCATCTGGCTGGAGGATAATAAACTAAAGAATGAAAAAAATCTTCAAAACCTCATTTATAAATCTCTCCTCAGACTGGGCTCCTATTTTGCACAAGATAACATCACCAAACAATGGCCGCTGCTAAATGTTTATCAAATTGAGTTTTCTTCACTCACAATGAAGGGAAAACATCATCTTCCTGTGGATACTATCCTTTCAGCATGAATTGTTGGACAAAAAGCAATTATTGATATGGAAATGCTTTGACCAGTCACAGTAATTGAAATCATATTTCACAGCTGCTGCTTTTTCTTGCATCATTTACAGTTTCATACATATTTGAATCCAGGCTTCAACAGCTGCCTTAATACAGTGGAAAAAGTCTTTTTAAAGGAAACAACACCGAACTCTCACTATGAATCTATATCTTGTTCTTGGGGGTTTTGGGGTTGATTTCTCACACAGAGCTTGGCCCCAATCAAAATGTGCTTTCGGCCACAGTTTCAGCTACATCTCTTGGAGATTAGATATATACCAGGATGCAATATGCCCTAAAAATAAAGAATTAATGTTTCATTAATATGACAACCAGCTTCGCCTCCCAAGTGACAAAAGATGACACATAAACAGAAATATGATTAACGCGAAAAAGGAAATTTTTAATGGAAGAAAACCACAAAACAAACCCATACGAAAAGCTCCATCCATGTCCTTCCTCACCCACAGTGTTTACAAATCAGCACTGCTCCCGTCCACTGGGAACTGCTAGAAGCAATGATTTTCGATGCATACCAGATCCCTCTATCATCCTTCCTTTGAAAGCCCACACTAATTCCCCTTCCCTTTGCACACTGAGCTAAGCAGGGTTCCCAATGGACCGGGTCCATGCAGAGCGGGGTTACAGCTGAGCTGACTGGCCAAGCATGGGAGTCAATCGATGCAGATCACTGAGAAACCTCCATGAAGAACGGGAAGGGAGACACAATGGTAGCAGCAGTATGTGCTTGACTACTTTTCCATCCAGCTCAATCACTTCATCATTCACGAACACACCTCAAACCTCATTTCGACCACTGAGCATCAAAGACTGTGAAATCAGCTGACGAATCCCCCATAACATTCAACAACATGCCCAGCACATTATACTGCATGTGCAGTGGTGGTAAAACTGCCAGAGAGGTGAACACGTCACTCTTGGAGAACAGAACCTCATTATATTATTCACACAAGTAATGGCACAAGTCCACAGTGTTGCGGAACTGAGCTCACACAATTAACCTGCTGCCAGAGAATGAAAGTAATCAACCCCAGCGAATCAAAATGTATAATTAAAATGCAAATCCTCAGGGGCTCTCTAAAACTCTAAATGGATTATGTCAAATTGCCTGTCATAAAAAAGTGATATTAATATTACATCCACTGCTAAAAGTTCTTAGACAGGGGATCACTAAGTAAATATTAGTGTCTGGAGTAAAACTGTGGATTCTGGTAGCTGTGTTTGTGTAGTGTATCCATGTATTTATGACTTGCTGAATGTGTGAGCTGAATCTGATATATTTAGAGTCAGTTATTTACTCTCTGGTGACTAAGACTTCTACCACTGGAAGTTAGGGTATTTAGCACTGAGCAATATCAAATAACTTTTGAATTCTTCGGTAGCAGAGAAGAACGGATTGAAAATGTTTGTTGTCATGCATAGATTATGAGACAACTAGTCCCTGGGCACACACACGTAGACATGTACCCCCCCCCCAACCACCACCACCTCTCAGAAAAGAGGAGAACCCACAAATTGAAAGAGACAGAAAACGACTAAGGACCCCCATGTCATTCGTATTAAGTTTCAGCCCCTCCTTTTTTATTATCATTTTTCTGTCACTTTGTAGTTGTTTAGTGTCTCTTTATGGTTGTTTAATTCATTTTCAAACAAGGAAAGTTAGGTAGATAAGTAGGTATTTTTATTAATCCAGGGGGGATTTAATACAATAAAGTTGGGCTAAAAAATAAACTACTAGTATAAAGGTAAGAATAACAGTCAGTTGAAACAGAGGATTTAGCCGCTAGGCCAGTGCCCAATGGGCCACAAGCAATCCGGTGCATTTTATAGGAACACGAAGCTCAAAAAAAAACAATGACTACTCGCCAGCCAAAACATTGATCATCCCACACTTTGTGTCCCCTCACATAATGGAAACTAAACAGCACATTAAGTCAGCGACGGACTTCTCAGCCATCTGCTGGTGCCGCGAGTGAATCTGTAGTTTAAACAGAGCCCAGTGTGGCAGAGCCCATGTGTCTGTTGTTTCAATGTCTCATGGTGAGGATGGGGGAGGGCTGGCTCTTGTCTCATCACTGTCACCGCCGAATGGAAATGAAGCGTGTCTGGGCTTTGGGGGTGTTGGCAGAAAGATCGAGGCATTGCTCATTTTGCTTAGCAGATTACTAAGGGGCGGGGGGGGGGGTTGGAAGGTATTATGAAGAGTGATGAGCAGGAGTAGGAGGATCACTAAGATGTAAAGTGCTTCATCTTTTGCATCGCTGAGCAGTAAAGAGATGAGGGCCAAACAGGTGGTAGAACTCTCCACCAGAGACTTCACACAGTCTGAGCATCTTGAGGGCGAGGCACTCGATTCAAACTGTGTGGGCAAGCGCGTATCCGCTGATTAGTTCCACTTATTCTGCCTGTGCTGAAGATGAGGTGTTGGATAAATATTATTGATATTGCTCAGATGAATTATTGTACTACTGTGGACAGCAGATGTCTCCTTTAGTGTGAGGATTCCAAGGAAATGGCAGAGTATTTCATTGAAATACAGGAGGGTGACATTTAATCAATCTATAGATGCATTGTGATGTCTCTGTATATTGATTTGTTCTCAATGCCCGAAGCTAGAATTTTTAAATGGTGCACATTAAAAGAGAATAGCTACAATGCTAAAGATTAAGAGAACATATAAAGTTTGGCAAACAGCTTAAATCGGTCAGAGGCTGTCTGAGACGTAAAACAACCCCAGGAAAGCTTTGACTGGTTTGCAGCTATTATATTTTCATCATAATTTAGCCCTGTGTTCAATGCACAGTCAATAATTTAACAAAAAAAGAACATTGATATACAATATCGTTTTATTTCTTATAGATTCAGCTTTCCCCTCAGAACACTGGAATGGGTTTAGCAGCCGATTTGGAACAAGCCCTATTATTCAATTATTCATGGTATGTTAACCATGAAAATGGTATTTTAACTTACCCTTGACTTGCCATGGATGATCCAGTCACATCTCTAGTGAGACCTTACCTTGTGTGACAGCCACTCAGAACCTGTCCCAAACTCACTGTGACTGTATTTCACAACTCTTGTTTGCCATGGTTTGAGTATCAAACCGTATAGTTATACTCACTTTTTGTTTCGTACAGTAGATTTATCGTACAAACTCACTATGCCTGTAACCTATTTGCTTACACTTTAGGATACACAGCGCGTTCTGCAGCCTACATCATAAATGCTGTCCTGTAGTGGGAGCCCATTGCTATCACCTTGATCTGACCATAGACGTATTATGAACCACATCAAAGAAAAATAAAGAAAGGTCACAAATGTCTGTCTTTTTGTCCTAATATGGGTCAAGCCTCAAAAACCGTGGTTCCTCTGTTTCCCTTAATGAAACCTAATGGTATCTTTCATCAGAAACTCCCTACCCGCTGAACACTGATTTGTTTCAAAACTGCACGCTGTTTATAATCCAGTGTATGTGTCAAAATTGTTTAGGTTCCAGGTCGAAGTCAAGATTTATTTCTGACGTTAGAAAACTCCTCTTTTCAAAGGCTGAGTAGTGCAAAGAGTAATCTGAATTTGATGTGTAGAACTGGTGGAGTGCCCCTTTTACATCAAATGCTTAGGATGTATATTTTTGACTTAGGCATGTCTTATTGGGAGTATCAGGAGGAATGCATTTAATCCACACTCCAACGGATCGCCTCGGATGAATTAACTTGACACAAATCATAAATACTGCTCCTATTTCTAATGTTTCTACAAACATTCATTCTACAACTTCCTGCCATCAGAATAATCTAAAAGATGCTTTAATCACAAAAAACATCTGCAAATAGGGGCTTAATGAGATAAAGCAAGAAATCTCCTCAGATGTTATGGTTATAATCAGGATATAATTTGAGGGAGTCATTTGTGGACTCTCCTTCTCTAACATTAGAGTGTCTCCTGATGTCTTCCTCCTGAGCCCTATACAATAATCTCCTGCCCACTTTAATTACTAACACGTCAGGTACAGCACCAGCCTGAAGTCTTTCTCATGCCAATCATTATTATTACTTAAATCCACTGGCATTTTGAAGTGCAAGCAATAATTGCCAAGACAGCGCTTGAGATGAAATTAATAAATATAGCTACTGTATGAGTTGACCTGTGAACTGTATAACCAGTGGCAACGCATTTCTATTTTTTACTGACAACTGAAGCACACTAACAACTCAACATCCTCCACCATCCTCCAGCAAATTGGAATGACTGAAAGAATGACTTTATCTATGCACGAGCATGGCTCTCCTACCTCAGGGAAGTGATTCTGCATTAAAATGCTAGTTGCGATTGAAAATAATGCAGCGACTGCAGGACACATCAATCTGGACAGATGGGATTTTCTTCACCAAGGGCTGGAAGCCAATGCCAAGCAAAGAAGAGGGACACCGTGTATTGCTTGTCTTGCAATGTGTTGTATCTTGTACAGTTGAGAGTCCACATTTTGCCATAATGGGAGGCAGACATGTGTACAGATAAACAGTCAGGCGCCGGTGCTAAAATTTGTCACCTCCGGGCTCCGCTAGTATGGATTAAAAGTGGCGATGTTATCTTCCTGATGTCTAGACAGGTGGCAAGCAGAGCCCAGAGTTACGCAGCCGGCCACCTCTCAGCGCCCCGCTTGCTTTGCTGTACCTCCGCAGCCCAAGGCAGACTGGAGGACAATGGGCTCTTAAGAACCTGGCAGGAACCTGCAGCATCATGTGAAGATAGCAAGGAAGGTAAGCACACATGCACACGTACAAGTAACCGACAACTTCAAGGTCAGTGACCTTATCTGTCTGAGTGCAGAGCTGACCATCCGAGTCTGGCTGTGACATTGTTTGTCAAGCATCTATTGCAGTTCATGTATTATACTGATCTCTGCATGTACGTTTCATCAATTCCCCCTCCCCCACGGACTTTCCAATAAACCCCCCCCCCAGCCCCCCCAGCTCCCCGTGAGAGCAAAGATACGAAAAAGAAGTGCACTGCTTATGCTGAAAGCGTTTGCCGCTTTACTTTGCATTCACACTGATGCCTCTCTGTCTCACCGTTTCTCAGCCCTGGCACTGAATTAGTTGCCTGAACAGATTGCCTGAACATGGTGATTGAAACAGCCAAAATAGTTGGAGATTGCTTCGGCTTTTTTTTTTTTTTTTTTCAGATTGTTGGTACCAAAAATTGTCTCCATGCTGTTACTCATTTCTGGTTGAAAATGGGCTTTAAACTGCAATAATGAAGGTCCTGTGCGACAGTTGGAGTTTGACCCACTGTGGGGTAATGTATGCAGATGATCAGTCAGCCAGACTAAAGCAAGGTAGGGGGGCAGCCAGCATGTGCTGCTCATGTCTCCACGTCCCACAGCTAGACTGGCCTCCAGCTGAAGCACTTCCATTGCACCGCTGACATGAAAGTGCTCACTGCTGGGCTGGCGGGGAAGATTACGTTATTGCGGTGTTGATCATTAGTAATGGAGGAGGGGTAAAATAAATTAACTAAAGGCCGTAAAACAGATTGTGCACGCTGCTGTGTAGTGATATATGAGAAAAGTGTAATGGGTAATATAGATTAATATAAAGGTAAAAACATAGTTTGCTGTAAATAAAGTTTTATTGAGACCTGAGGTTAGACTGAAAAGGACACCAAATGTTAAACAAGTAGAAAAGACCGAATAAATCGAAGGAAATTATCACTGATACGGATGCGAGGAAAAAATGCACGATTATGTACAGCTATTCAATACAACAGTCCAATGACCATATTAACCTCAGTCGTGTGGTGAAATACCACATATAAAGTCATATTGGTTAAGTTTGTCCAAACACGAGTATAAGACCCGCTCAGACAAGCTAAAACACGTAATCTGGATCCCAACCGTTGAGTCCTGGGATCCCTCACAGATAGACAATGTCTACTTATGACCCCTCATGCAGCCTTTCGCTCCTTGGTATTACATTCATGTACCACTAAACTGTTTCCAATTAGGCTGTGGTAGCAACCTATTTTCTGGCTGGATTATGCTAGGGGCAATTTTTTGTTTGTTTGGTTTCTTTTGTTTTTTTAATGAATGAAGCGTTATATTGAATAATGCTAGAAGATTCACCAGGATGCGGTTGGGGCGGATGGCAGACATATGAAGTGCACGACTCTCACAACAGAGACTGGGGTTCACATCCACAGTCCCATCCGTCCAACACTAGTTAAGGGTAGGGAAGGATTTTGGTTTTGGTTAAATGTAAATATATGCATCTGAAGTCACTGGTAACTTTTTCTTTATTAAGCCAGACCGCGATCTTTCCCTAGACTTTACCAAGTGCTGTGGTAAACATAGCCATAAAAGTTTATCAATGCTGCAGTCACTTTAAGTGGATATTGTTCTGCATGATCTGATATGTTGTCCGTGAACGTCTTACTGGTGTATTTATTCGCTCTCTTCTCTCTATAGCAGGCCGTTCCTCAAAAATGGATGTAGTCTCCAGGAAAAAAGGATTTGATTGTTGAACAGACAAAAAAAAAATGAATTCATATTTCCCTGTTATTAATGTCAGTGGTTTAAACAAGAAAAATTCACAGTTTTGCAGTCACTGGCTCTTAACTACTGCAAAAATAACCCGATGGATATTATTCCAACAGCCTCTTAATGTTGGACCTGACCAGAGGTTACATTACATTTTACAGAGAGAAAGCCTGTAAGCCACTTCAGGCAGACAACTTGAGTTTTGCTGCTACACTCACACTCTACTCACTGCTGAGCCTCTACCTGTGGGCTCTCTTCTCCATTTGGGAGTGTTTGGTATTGCCACAGCCTTGATGCCAAATATAAACTCTGCACCTACCCTGTACTCATGTAATATTAGAGTTTTTCCATGAATTACAAGTGGAATTGAGGCACCATCAACTTCACATTTTCAACAGTCCTAAATGTAATTGTTATGGCTTTAATTTGTGTAATATGAGGGAGGTATGATCATGTTACATGTCCAAAATAGATTTATCGGTACATGTAAAAAGACCTCACAGTAGTACTGACAATTTACCGGGGGGGGGGGGGGGTTAAAGGAAAACCACTTCCTTCATCCTAAAATGGTTCACTTTACAACTCCATATCCATGAGAAATGATCTTGGAAGCAAATGTGAAGAGCAAACACCTGTATTTGCTGAACCACTATAGTAACCCGCAGAGTGACATCTTAAAACCAGCACTCTTCTGCAGTGAATCAGTGGAGATCAAGAGGAAAAGCCGTTAGAATGGGGGTCTAAGAGCAGTGGAAAGAGTCCCTGATCAGGACTGGGATCAGAATTATCTTCACTTGACAGGTATATTTGCACTGAAAACAACCCCCTTATCAGAGACAGTAGCCTCTTTCCTTGTGGAATGTTAAGCTGCACTGTGCAGAGACAAAGTGGTGCCACAGTCCAGCTCCAATAAACAACCAGCTTACAAATAAGAAAAATAAATTACAAAATAATGATATTCAGGTTGTACTAAAGACAGCCTTGCACTAGAAATGCAAACATTGAGGCGAATGGGGGTAACTGCGGGGATGATTGTAACCACGGTTACAGCATCCGAGGTAAAAGCATTGATGTGACAACTCGATGTTTGTTTCAGTGTTTGGACCACAAGAATGACTTTTGGTTCAAGTGTTTGTTAAGGTGGGCAGGGCTGCTGACAATCAATCCTTTTTGTTACCGTGTCATGTTTTTACTCATTCTGGTCACATGTAGCTCTTTACTGGAGGACACTTGACGGGCACAGCTGTCCTGTTGAATACGGATTATTAAAGGTGCAAAAAAAAAAAAAAAATGAATCTTGAATTTTGTTAGTTATTGATTTTCTCATCAAAATTTTGAAGTGTCTTGGCTCCTTGATTTTTGTTGAAATTTGCTCGTATGTCAGCTCTGCAGCCAATTAAATTGACAAGGCACTATTAGGGTTGTCCTAAAAGGAAATATATATAAAATATTCAAATCCTTCTGTAATAGATGCAGAGTACCTCACTGATGTGATTCAACTAGAGTTCGATTAACAAGTAGCAACAGTTGGGGTATTCTATCTTTGCAAAATGAAAATCTGAACGACAGAAAGAGTTGCAGGAGCACTTTGACAGTTGTGCAGCAGAGACTCAATTCTACAAGATGATGATCTTCTCCAGAGCTGAAAAAAAACCCAAAACCAATTGCATAATATATACAGTTTGCAGGGCACCTAGAAGTACGAGAAAATTTCTGTCCAAAGAACAATTATAGTTAATAACATCTCACAGAATGTGATACACTAATATGTAAAAACACAGCTCATATACCCTTTAGCCCTGTACAGCATATATACTGTAGTGAACAGTGTAACCCAGTGCATATTTCCCACAGAGAAACTATATAAGGAATATTCAACAGTAGATTAATAGATGCTCTCTCAATGTGCAGTTTGACAGTATAAAATTCATAATATCCCATCAAAGATACTTTATGACAAGAAAATTGTGGTACAAAATGTAAATGGGAGGAATATTTTTGCAAAACATCAAAAAAAATGTGCCAAGTATTTTTTTTATTTTTTGCCTTTTTGATGCCCACAATTACTAAAACATCTTGTGCAGTTAAGCCTAATAGACTCAAAAAAGAATGTTTTCCTTAAGTTGGAGAGCTCACGAGAAGCAGGTTTAAAATGGTCAACAGCGAAGCAGCAGAGGCCCAAGTTATCCATTAGTTCAGAGCTTTAGTCTCTAGTATGAGTCATGCCCCCAAAACATTTGATCCTTCACTTCCTATGATACAATTTAATAATATCTTTCATTGGAGCCTCCCTGCCTGAAAAACAAACCTCTGGGGCAAGATCTGTTAACATTCAATAGGTTTCACTTGGTGATTAGACAGTTATAAATACATATTGACTGTGGGAGTCTGAGATTCAGAATAATTGAAGATGTCTGCAACTGTGTTCTGGCTAGATACTGTGTCTCCAAAAAGATCTTGACCAGTCAGAAAAAAAATTCTAACCAAAAAACACACATAAGCTTCAAATGCAACAGTAAGTATCAACACATATGACATGTTAACGCATGACCTGTACCCATGCCAAATAGGGTTGTGACAGTTATTATGATGGATCATGTCTGACTTGAATGAAGATATGATTGTGCAGGGTGGAAGTGTCATTGCAAAGGTTTAGGTATCGGTGTGAAGCAGGTGCTTAAGACTTAAATGTAATCACACACACTGTTACATGGGAGCATGCTGATCTGAAGGACCTGTCAGTGTTCGACAATGAGGCCCCTGAGGTTGACAACTGTCATCAGCAAACTGCACTTAAAGATAGACTGAAGAGACAGATATAGGCCATAACTCCACAGACTGTTCACTGGATCTTTGCTATTCCCCATGTTAGAAGAGCATTATTCTTTCTCTGTGCCTAAAGTTCATGGTGTGTCTAAGCTTAGAGAGAATAACTGCAGCTGTAGTTTGAAAAGAACAAATGGATAAAAGTGTAAATAAATCATAACCCCTGTTATGTACATATTTCATTAAATAAGCAGCTATCACTCACAAACAAGAAAAGAAGCAGAATGTAGCCCATGTCTGAGCTACTGAAAATCATCCACCAAAACATGATATCAAGCCCTGCTTTTCCATATAGAAAAGAGCAGAGAGGCCTCAAAAGGCTGCAGAGCTGAGAGGCACTCAGAAAAAAAAATTGACAACTGCACAGCAGACAGCTGCCTTTAAAGCAGGCACGGCCGTTGATCTTCAAAACGGCATCTTAACATTGTAAGAATTCTGACAAGCTCTAACTACACTTTAGGTATTTTCAAATGCATTTTTTACTATCCTAATCTGAGATTTATAAAAATTCAAGATGTCTGAAATTGCGCCCTGGCTAGATAACGTGTCTATAAACATTAATTAGGTATGGTGACTCAGCTCACATAACAATCAGTTATTTTCCTTGCATCGCATCTATTTACTTTCCTATCAAACCCGGCAGATTCTTGGTGAAATAAGATACTCTACATCAGGGTCATTGTGCATGAACAACAGAAAGATATGGAGGCCACCGATCGAACTTCTGAAGGGTCTTTTTAAAGCCTCACCACTTAAGTTTTTCACAATAATACAATAATAACCCAAGTGATATAACAGCAAACATGAGTAAAAACAGAC
This sequence comes from Istiophorus platypterus, assembly GCA_016859345.1. NCBI lineage: Eukaryota > Metazoa > Chordata > Actinopteri > Istiophoriformes > Istiophoridae > Istiophorus > Istiophorus platypterus. The sequence goes on from CM029116.1 coordinate 7,834,953, forward strand.
AGCTGAATATAATTTTTTGATTAAAAGAAAAAAGTTGTTAAGGTGTCAGTTTTTTTGGAACCAGAAAAATAAATTTAGAGCAATAGAGTGGAGCCCGTGGCGAGGTACCAAAATAGATTTATCGGTAAGAGGTAGAATGTTAAAATCCATTCTCCTGAAGTAAGTGTGGCCTAGTTTGAACTGGCCCTAATGTGTTCTTTTATTTTTGTGGTTATGTGTTCCCACAGATTCCTGAATCAACTGCACTTTTAGTGCAGGTCTACTCTAAGTTAAAAGCAATCCTCTATGTGCTACTTGTAATTCACTCAGAAATACATTCATGTCTCTTGGCAGACAGGAGATTTTTAGAACAAAACAGGCATTTTAAAGCTGTTTGTAGCTCAAAGATGTGAAGTGATGCCGCAGAGTTCCTAAGTGTATCGTGGACAGTGTTTCGGATTTTTGAAATACGGAGATAAAGGCAGCATTTCCAAATGAAAAAGTCAGTCTCTTTATGAAGCTCAATTTGTAGGGCACTTTTTTGTTTTCATCTACAAGAGGATATGCACACAGAATATAAAATTTGATAGAACTAAATGCACACACTCGACCAGGAATCCTCGACCAGGACCCCCTCAACTATTTCTGGTTTGGTATGACAAGTTGACAAACTTCCGGAAATACACCATACTTGGTCCCCTGGCCAAGAAAAATACTTTCCATCTGGTCTCCATTTAGCTTTAAATAGTTGTTGTTCATTCCCTGTACTAATGGCATATAAGCAGGTTGTATGTGAGGTCAAAGTCTTAGGGCCGTCAGGCACTAAAGAAATGAGAGACATAGCTCTCAACGCAGGACAAACTAATAAAACTAAGTAGTTCAAAACATAAGATGATTATTATTGTGTTGAAGTCAGTTTGGTAATATAATGCAATTTGAATTGATCTGATTCATCGAAGGACAGTTTTAGTTGTGACTCATGCCACTTTAGTGGAGCTTCAATAGATTAGGCCCCATAAACTAAAATCTGTCATTCTAATGGAGGGCTATATGTGTTAATTGTTATCAGGTTACTGATGTGAGTGTAAATTATGGGGGTGTGGTAATGAATGAATGTTTCTCTTTACAGGTTTAATTTAGCCCCCCTAAAACTAGAAGGGTCATTAAGCCCGAGATCAGGGCAGTGGTCATTAAAGTCGTGGGAGTCATTGAAATGGAGAAAGAACCTTTATCAGAATCTCCTTCTCCAACCTTCTGCTGCATGTTCAATGCAGCATGAAGGGAAAACACTGCTTTATGTGAGCAGCAAGGGCGGCATCATGCATCCTTGCCTTTCATGGACCTTTTAGGGCAAGTTCCCCAATTAACTTTAATGGCCAATAATATCATTTTATGCCTTTTCACTCTATTCTCTCTATTTCAACTCCTCTATGAATCCATAGTACGCTCCTCTGTGCCCTCGGCCTTCCATCCCGCACAGCCAGCTCCTCCTCTTCCATCCATCCTCTTTCTTCACCTCTCCTGCAGTGTCAATGGTTTAAACGGATTGCTCATGCAGCCAGTTAACCTTCTCATCCCATAAAAAGTATAATTGGTTTACTATAGAAAGGAGCCTTTTCCATGCTAGGGATAATCCCTCAGCTTGATTAATGCTTCTCTAATCAATTGATGTCTGGGAGACCCGCCTCTTCAGTCACATCCTGTAGAAGGAGAACAGCTGGCCTTTCTAAAGGTCAGGGAGAGGGGGGGCAGCTGAGGTCAGAGGGGCTGATGGATCAAGCAGGGGGTGTCAAATCACTTACACACATTAACAAAACTCTGGTGCTATTTTAGGAAGTTGTCAAAGAGTGTGTGAAATGATCACAAGCTTTATAGTGCATTTCTGTGTGTGTGTGTCTGTCTGTGTGTCTGTCTGTTTGTGGTTTTGTGTGTGTGTGTGTGTGTGTGTGTGTGTGTGTGTGTGTGTGTGCGTGCGTGTGTGCGTGTGCATGTGCGGGTTTGTGTGTGGCGTGTCTGGTCATAAATGTGGATGTTTCAGCAGCTATTATGACTCAAAATACCTCAGTGGAAAGCAACCATTTTACCAAAGGATTATTATTACAATGGAAGTGATTATATTTTTAAGCTGCAGGAGTGTAACAGAAGGTCTCTGAAATAGAAATTGGTTCCTTAAGGGTAAAGGTTAAGTTTAGGTGTAGCAGTGAGGGTGAAGGTTAAGGTCACAGGGTCAAGGATTGTAATAGCATCTCCCCAAATGTATATTGCAAGTGTGCACATGCACATGTGTCAAGCTGCATGAAACTACCTGTTTCATATATTCTGCACAAAAATAAATGAATGAATAAATAAATAATACGCAAACAGATGGAAGAAAAACTCATTTGGACAAAATTGCCCTGAGATGTCTTGTGCATTGACATCACGCAGACTGAAGAAAGATCCCTGGGTGTATTGCTCTTGTAATTTTCTCTTCAAACAGGACGGGCTATCATCCTCACAGCCAGCACTGCTGAGGGGTTTGTGCTCCATTCAGAACAGATTTGAATAAGACTTGAAAAATTGACACAGAGCCTGCTGCAGTGTATGAATATCAATGTCACCTCTGACAGAGTAGAATGGCAGACTTTGGAAATTCATCAATTCATTATGAGTTCTGGATTGAGACAAACCATTCCACTTTGAACATTCTTGACTTGTTTGTTTCTCTCTGCTATGGGCCGCACCACACTGCATAGTCTATGTGGACCAGGCTTGGCGCCAATGAAGTTATCTTCACCAAACATTGTAATCAATATACAATTTTACCACGACAGACACTTAAAGATGACCACACTGGACAACATGTCCCCCCTGAGGACTTTGAATTGTAAATAATGAATCACTGCATTAGTACAATGTCTGTTGTATATATTAGCATTCAAAGAGGACATCTAAATTACTTTGAATCTATAAGTGTCATGTGCCACGCCGAAAAGATGTATGCTCTTGTCCCTGATTTGATCCCCGTGACTCAAAAGGGACAAAAAAACTGACCTCAATCACTGTTTGTGAGTTTAGATAGACTGTTAGGTAAACCTAGAAATGAATGGTACATTAATCTCCGGGATACGCCGACGCTAATAAACGCGCACTCCTGATGTAACAGAGGCAGTGATGAATTGTCTCACCAGTCATTTGCTACAGATGTTTTGCAGCTGTCAGTTTACCGATGCTCTCTTATTCTCTGCCTTCCATCCTTTTTTCAGCCTTTCAACTTTCCACGGGGTGTCACAGCTGATCGGCTGGTGATTTAGTTAAACTTGTAAACAACAGAAGCCATCTGTCTCCATCAACTCTGATAACAGCTCAATGCTTATTCCCTTATTTATAAAAATCCAGAGCGCGGGCAGCAGGCGCTCTGCTCTATGTTGGAATAGGGGGAAATCGCAGCGCAGCCCGTGTTAGTATGCACATGCATGCCTCTCCTGCACACAGACTCACTGCGACAACACTGCAGGCAGAGATGGGGGAGATGGTGAAAAGGGAGTGGGGGTGGATGAAGGATGGTGGTGGTGTGTGTGTGTGTGTGTGTGTGTGTGTGTGTGGGGGGGGTTAAGGCAAATAGGAAGCAAGATCTGCTCCTGAATACTCTCACCATCTCCTTGAGGTCAACGGTTTGGACTCCTACATACAGAAAGAGGCACCAAGGGGCATAAGTAGATACGCGGCGCATCTTTAATTGGAGCACAGCAAGATGTGCAAAATAAATATTTCACCCACACACACGAAAATACAATTGATTTGTAATGGATCTGCTGTGAACTACTAAGTGAGCCCCTCATTGTGTTGTTTTATTATTAATACTCTTGAGCCGATGGGCTGTGCAATATGCATCGAGTGACCTGCCCTCCTCTCTTCTTATGCTAATCGTCACTGACATTTCCTGCACACAAGCACGCCCGCCATGGCCCCTCTGCAGTGGGCCAGAAAGCCGTCGAACATTAGCAACAATAAAGTCCCTCAAATGGTGCAATAATGCTACCCGAGACATTACCACGCTGGAATTGCAGCAAGCCATCTGCTGCAACGTTAACCCCATATCTTTGAGAAGATTTTGTTATCATCCTCAAGGTTTGATGGTCAGGTATTCTTTGTATGTGAAAGGCTACAGCATTCATCTTCTGCCCATTTATCATCCCTGTCTATTCTTCCCCACTCCTCCATTCATCTATCCGTCCATTCATCTCTCCATCCATCAGTTCATATAGCCTTTGTTCCACGTGTGGATCCATCTGTCATGGCCTCTGTGATTCCTGTGCTTTTATATATAGACATCTCATTCCAACCATACACCTTTGTCAAATTGCTTAAAACACAATTTTGGAGAAGATGCTTTGTTGGGTTTTTTTTTTTTTTTTTTTTGTTTTTGTTTTTTTCAAAAACTCTTTTGAGTTATTTCTCCTGGCAGACCATAATTTTGTCCATCACTATGACAAAGAATAAAAAAACACAAGTCGAAAGCAATTTATGCGCCATGGCTAGCGATTCTCACAATTCCTTTAGTTATATTCAAAGTATTCTTTGGCACAGTGAGTTGAGTTCAACTGAGCAGTCTCTGTCTCTGAATTATAGCCACATTATGTCCTTCATATTGTGTCTGGTATCTTTTCTCCTGCACCACCAGGAGGCCTTTGTCTTCAGTGTGGAAAAAAAAAGCAGAATCATGCTGGAGAGCTGAGGAACTATGGAATTTCTCCCATCCAAGCCCCCTCCGATTCTTTTTTTCCTCCACTATGCTGCCACCTCAAGTCTTTTTTCTTTACCTGGGACCTTTAACAGGTCAGAATTGGTCTTCGTCTATAATTTCAACACACGGAGAGCGAATTTAAATGAAGGTGCAACAAAACGTGTTTAACATCTACAATGTCAAGGTTTGCCTGCACAAGTAATACGGCCGCCACAGCCACTGTCTTTCTTGATCTCATTTGTAAAAACTATTATTTTGTGATCAAAACAAGGGGATCAATGAGTTGATGGAGATGGAATAACAACCAAACTAATTGGATTTCCTGGCTCCAATACAAGCCAATTAACCTTACACTGAGGCAATTAACAGTGAATGGAGTGGTTCAATATCACAAAAGTGAGGCCCCCAGAAGTTATTTGCAGAATAGTTTATCTCTGTTGAACTGCATGGTGCCAGTCTTGTAGCAGGCAATCCACTCACACATTCGCTGTGACCACCTCCGCTCTAACCGGTAAATGTGACCCCGTGCCATGTCATCTTTTAATGATGATTCATGCCGGGCTTTCTGCCCCTGCGGTTGGATACTCCTAACCTCTCTGCATGTTAATGATGACTTTCCTTTCAACTGGGTGCTGTGGGTTCACCCAGGAAGAAAAAAAAAAAAGAGTAGAGCAAGGTTTTATACATGTCTCACAACGGACCCCTCTGCAGACCTCCCTGTGATAAACACATGATTAGGGAGACAAATGATATTAGGGCCAATCATCTCCCGCCCACCGTGGTCATTAAAACACCACACAGCAACAATAGATCAGTACTAATTGGATGCAGAATATGACCATAACAACACATTACCACCATCAATCACTGGATCTGTCTTTGAGGAGAACTTGAGTTGACCTAATGATTTACACGGATGTTTTTCGTGCCAAATTTTTTGTTTTTTTTTCACAGCCGCAACTATAAAAATCAGATTGGTCGGCGGTAAAGTTTGCGTCTGCTATTCTGACAAAAGATCTCTGCCGTCGTCCACAGGGCACCGGATCTGGATCAGCCCAATCACGGCTCATATTGCCATACTAAATGTCATCTTATGCACATCTGGCAGGCAGCTGTTTGGGAAAATTATGTGAAAGAAAATATTTTTGAAAATTTGCATTAAAGGTCTCCATTCTCATTCAATATGGGGACACCGGGGACACTGTGCCTCAACCACTGTGGACCACTACTGGACACCCATTTCTTTTACCCCATTTTCAATTATGTTTACAAATTCTGACATGTTTTGTTTATCTCATTTTAGGGATATTTTTACATATTACTATTGAGATAATCGACCCCGGCGTTTGAGATTTGGCTACATTTCTTTTAATGATTGTTACAGCCTCTGGCTTCAGTATAAAATGGTGATGGCTCACATTGTCAAAGTGAAGCCTATGAAGGTCCATACCCAAAACACCATGTCTCTAATAAACTCAGTGCTTAATGCATACAGGAATTGAAGCTTTTCTTTCTCATGATATTATCACAAAAATACATTTTAAAAACCCCTAAAACATTTAAAAAAATACAGTTTTGGGCTTTCCAGAAGGATTTGACTACGTAGGCGCCTCTGGCAAATCCATCTGTAATCTCTCACACAATGCGCTGCCTCTCATTAATAACATATCATTTAGCACAACACCTCTGTTGATCACCATGGGATGTACTCCTTCTGGACTGAGAGGAGATGTACAGTCTGCTTCCTCTGAAACACTTTTTTTTTTTTCTTTCTTAACATGCTCCTTTCTTGGAAAGTCAATTTGGGAAAATGGAAATGAGGTCATTATTACTAAATGCAAGTTCATAACACCATGTGATACACATTTTTCACTGCTTACTTTAGAACATAATAACCAAATCATTGGCCAATTCTGACATCAGATCCTTTTATACATTCCACTAAACCCTCTAACCTTCTATCAGTTATTACAGTCATTGCAACACTTCCAGGAAGTGGACATCACATCTTTTTGCATTCCAATTATTGCCGAATGTCTCACTCTTATAGAATGGCTTCTCAGGATGTTATTAATAAATGGGACGGGAAGTCTCTAACCCCTAAATGACCTTCTAGCTTAAGACACTGCCCTCATATCTGCCCCCTGCATCCCCAGCCTCCCCAGCAGATACTATCATCAGGTCACAGGTATGCAACCCATCACCTGTCAAATAGAATTGACTGGGACAGAATAGGAATTCAATGGCAACGCATTGCTATGATGCTTCCAGACTTCTGTCAAAAACCTGACAGTCAATAATACAGAATCCAATAAAGGTTGAGTCAAGGATGCAATGGCCACAGTGGTTCGGTCATCAAATAAGACATCAAGTTCCAGGACAGAGGCTTCAAAATGTGCATAAAGTAGAAACAAATTGCGATCCGATTATTGACAGGAAAGACAGAGGTTTTGGTTTTACTGATTTGGTGATAGGAGTCGATTCAGACTGTGCACTGCCGAATAATAAGCAATGTCTGAAAAAAACAAAAAAACAAATGATCAGACAGAGGGTCAGACCTTTCACCTTCACAGCGGGGTTTTGATTTCGGATAAGAGTATTCCAATTCATTAAATAAAAACAGCCAAACAAGGCCAACTTTTATTTTCCCTGGCTTCTTTTTTCTTTTTAATTTTACAATCACAAACGTGTCACTGTGAAATAGTATTAAATCTGGTTCATCCAAAAGTGGTAAAAATGCATAGTTTACATGATGATGATAAATATGGTTACAAATATTAAGTCAGTGCTAAATATGACATTCCTGTGTTTTTTTTTTTTTTTGTTTATTAACATAATGAGGATAAGTTGTTAATTTACATAATTGCCAAGTCGCAAATATGGTAATATTGACTGTATCAGTGAAATGTTCTCATTAAGCCATTTGTACACCACAGAAATATAAAATTTTGCAATTTTTATATCCATTTGTAGTGTCTACTACATTATTTAACCATTTAATGGTTAATTTTTTAACGCATTCACAGCTGTTGGTTAAGATAAGAGAAAATTTCCAGTCTGATTTAATACAGAAAAATTTTATAAAACTTATTTGGTGTTGCTTTTTAGTTGTATAGAAATACAATTTATAGGAGACAGGGTTGGATGGATCATTAGAACCCATCAGTGCAAAAATAATAAAAAACATACAGTTGTATATCTCGTCTTAAGGCTGCAACTAACAATTAATTAAACCAATCAATTTAAAAAAAACTTAATTGAATGTAAAAGAAAGAAAAGAGAAAGAAAGACAGAAAGAAATAAATGACTGTGAAAATTTCGCACATCCCAAGGTGAGATCTTAAAATTACATGATTTATCCCATAAACAATCTGAAACCCAATGATAACCTATGATACAAAAAAAAAAAAAGCAGCAAATCCTGAGATTTTAGGAGCTGGGATCAGCCTGTCTGACAAATTATTCTTAAAGGATTGTTCAGTTGATAAGAGATAAATTAATAGATTTTTCTCGTGACCTCCTAATCAATTAATTGACTAGTTCATCACAGACAGGACAGTTGGTTGGGTTAGCTCTCAAACTTTCATCGCTGCATGGAGCACAAAATCCGACTCAGTAGATAATTTAGTTGGAACATGTACATATATTATCAATCATATGAGCTATGGGTCAAAAAAGTTGATTGGTCATTCATTCTCGTGGTAATGTATACATTTGGTCCAACAGATGATTAATATGTTTTCTTAACAAAGAAAAAAAACAAAAGCACTGTTTGAGGGGGGAAGACACACGCCGAAGCATCCAGATTGAAAAGCCAGAGTGTGGAACAGCTCGCATTGCAAACACAATGATGGATAGGACCTCTGAAGCTATGGGGTGAAATTAGATTGGAAGTGTCCATTAATTTGTTTGACAGGAAGCTCTCCTGGATTGTCAGCGTGATCTCACCTGTTAAATGACCCACATGAAAAGGCCTGACAGGGGTTGGCTCTCTCTTCCATTAACAACTGTGTCGTGTTACCTCAGGTAATATGACACAGTTGGTATGTAGTGGGTAGGTAGGTAGTATGAGAGAGTGGGTATATACTAGTAAACTCTCTCTGGCGGGAATGCGGCGTGGTAACATAAAGGGCCCATATGCTCATGAGATCTCGTGTTGTTTAAAAAGCACTAAAAAAAAAATTTCTGGCATCCAGAAGTGTTGATCTTTGTTCAGTCACAGCTGCCAAATACATCTGTCGCTATGCCAGGTCACAATCAAGCCAAGAGCTATGCTGTACAATCAATGTCTATTTAAAGACAAATTAAAAGACCACGCAGGGGTTTACTTGTGTTTCAGGCAATTATCTACAAATTATCATCATTGAAGACCAGTTTCAAAAACACAACGGTAAGTTTTTATTTTCTTTTTATCGTGCCATAGAGCTCGGCATGCAGAGATTTTGGATACAATACCATAATAGGTAACATTTCGTCGCCTTCATTTGTTTGTCCGAGTTATATTATCGTTTTGACTACACGCAGTTGCAAGCAGGGACTTTTGGCCCTTCCTTAATGTGACATGGCATTGCTTTAAGGTCATTTATTGAAAGTTTTTGCATAGTGTCTTGCGTGTGTTGCACGAATGAACAGAGAGGATATTCTCGGACGGGTTCTTCCAAAACACAACATGAAAACCCGGACTAAAACATGAAGAACCCATTTGTTTTGTGACTTCTATCTACCAAAATAGGAATTTTACATACTCAAAGCAAACAATTATTGTTGCTAATTTGAATTTATTCCCCTGTCATTTTTCTTTGTTGATTGAAGAAGCATATTTGCAGGTGCCCAATGCTCTATTACTACCTTAGAGCTTGGAATACAAAGTGTAGGTTAAGTCTGAAAGTGGGTTTCTGAAATCCAGAAATCCCAGGAGTAGGCAAAGTAACTGCTGAGCCAGTGCTGACAACTTTATCAAATCCCCGATGATTTACTACTGCCATTTGTGCTAAGGGACTGTAAAATCTTTCTTAACACAGCTTTAAGGTACAACAGCGCTATAAAAACACTTTAGAGCGATGTTAAATCTTTTATGTGTGTGATTGGGGCACATTCAGCCTCTGCTTTTTCCTTTAGCCTCTCTCAGTCTCACCCTCTGCTGCAATGATTGTGATGACCGTTGTTGAAGGGCACTCTGGATGAATTTATTAGAAAGTAGCATCAAATGGTACTCAGCTCCAACATCTGACAACTTGCAGGTGAGTGACTCCCTTTAAACTAATAGTTTGTCCTTCAAAAACTAACGGCATAGGCGGAGATATAGTGCATTATGGTCGAGTGACATAAAATATTTTAGAACCCTTCATAAACCAGCACTTTCTTCTGTGTCCCCCTTTGAAACATCTATTTTTCTTTGGGATCTGATGGGTCTTGTTGGAACTCCTAATTGGCAGTCACTGTACCCACTGTCCTTTGAGCTGCAGTCGCTATTGGGGGAGATTTGAGCGTTCAAACCAGCTTTGAAGTCTTCAAAAGTGAATTCTCTCTCCGCTGCTGTGGCAGCAGAAACAGCAGTGACCAGATGGGACGGTAATTGAATGGGAGAGGTATAAATGGAGCCGGTGTCATAAGTCTACAGCACTGTGCTGTGAGTCCACAGGAGTGGCTTCTCATTATTACCGTGGCTAAACTAGCGCCAGAGCTCTCACAAAGGCCTACCATGTTCACTCAGCTCCTATTCCATATGGACCCTCATGCCTTTGTTAGTGGGTCAGAGCACTTGATGTTCAGAGAGAGAGCGGGACCCTTTCATGTCTTCCCTTCCCATTTCCTTTAAACAAACTCAAATTGTTAATTGCTTCTTTTTTTAGACTCCACTGGACCACCTTCACAAATCCAATAGTGTGTTTGCCATAACCTTCTACACACTGTTTCTGCACAAAACTCCCAAATGACCTGATCAGCAAATGAATAAAGTATAAACAAGGGCGGAAGTGGTCACTTTTTGGCTTTGATAGTTCTTTTCCTCTTTTCTTTTTTAATCTCCTGTAATCTAATCTCAATGAATTTTGTCATGTGCTGAATACAACAGACCCTTACACAAATAACTAGAAATATTCACTTTTGTACTTTGAGCAAGGATTCATTTGCATGATGCAATTTTCCCGCGGCTGCATTTTCATCTGCATCTGCACGTTTAGAGCTTCACCTCCGAATTTCCAGGAATTTATTGAGGGAATCCAACTACAACATATGGCATTTCATTTTCTTTTTACATTTAACAAATATTCTAAGTAACTAAAAATACAATGTGCGCTCAGCTGGAGGATTAACATGCACTGTATTTAAACTGTATTTAAACAGTCTTGCAATAAAACTTTCCCTTATGAGGGTTATGATGTTCAGATCTAGCAACAAATACGGGGACATTTCCACAGACGTGTTGTCAGTTGCTAGCTGGCTTGTAACTAATATCTGTACAGTTGATAGAGTACATTGGTACATTGGCTAATAAACATAAATCATCCTACAAATGACCCTCAAATTTTCACGACTGACGAAAGGAAAAAATAGCATTAGGTAAAGCTAGATCTATCTAATAAACTGGAAGTGAACAAATGCATCAGTGTTGCCCCTTTGTAAAATAATTTTATTCTGATTTTCTATGCCATTTTTGTCTCTTAACCAGAAAATAGAACGGGTTTCAACATACAGGAATCCTTTTTATATCGAACAAATCCTTTATTTTATAGAGGGAAAAAACAGACAGTGCACAATGAATATGCAAAGTGCCTGGCAACCACTAGACATTTTTCCAGTACAAAAGGCAAAATATGCTCAGGATTACTGTTATTATCTAGGGTCAATGTGCAAACAAAGCATATTCAGCTATAAATGTTCTGTTTAATGCTATCAACAAAAACCCTCACATTCCTCTGCACTCTACAAGATGAATCCACTGACCCACTGTCTGTGGCTCCTGTAGGAGTAGGTCTTAGACTCTGAGAAACAAAAGCTGAGGCAGAGATGGCGGTTCAGCAGATAGGATTAGGCTGTAAATCTTCAAAGAAGTCCCTCTCTGCTAAAGCTGTTCACTTCAGTAATGCTAATGCTGTTTATTTTTTTTCCCCCCTCAACCGTATTTTTTGTATCACTCTTCTCTCCTTCACTTACCAGTTTTGAAGAGGAGTAAAACATAATTTCACTTCTCTGAAGATACACTAACAGGTGCATATTTGCAGAGGTGGTGTTTAATACTGGCCCTGGAACGGGGCCAGCTTCAATGCAGCGTCTTCGCCTGAGGCGAAGCCAGGGGACACTTGTTCTTAAAGAGAACCCCTCCTCTCAGCCTGCATTTCATTTTGGCTTTTATGCTAAAAAGAAAAAAATTTAAAAAAAATTAAATACCTCTCCCTCCTTCTTCTTTGCCCTCTCACTCTCTCTCATTTCAACACACACTCATACAGGACTCTGGGGAAAATAAACATTTAATCAAAACCTTTTTTAATGCTCCTTTATGCCTATGCCTGTGCTCCCTGAACACTTTATGAAGCGTTCGGGGAGCTGTTGTCTTTCAGTCAGTCAAATGTGCCATCTTGTCTGTCTCAAGAGCAGAATAGTTTAAAGTTCTATGAGCTAAAAGGTACATCAATATGAATGTTATTGATTGCTATCTCGGTAATGAATTTTTCAGCATGTGTTAGAAAATTAATCCACTACAGTCAGTCACTCAGAGTAGAGTTTCGGCAGTGAAGTTTTCAGTTAGTCCACAAAGCTGTCAAGCATGGAAAATTGAATGCAAGGCAGCTGACAAGCAATTAATATCAATTACAGGAGGAAAGTGTGTGAATGTGACTTTACCAGACTACTGAAGTTTCCACGTTTATATGTTAGAAAACCACGCAGACTCTGGCAAATGGAAGCAATAACGGAGTCCAATGCACTGTATTTCACACCCCACTAAAGGTGCGTAAAAGCAGGATATAGGAGTGTGGAAGCCATGACAACCTGGTCCAAAAAGCCATCACATGGTTGCTGCTACTATTGCTCTCCTCATAATTGCAATAGTGGGCTTTCCTCTTTCACGCTGAATGGTGTGAGTGGCCGGCTTTGTGCACACCATCTGATAATGGCAACAAAAGGGGGGGAAGTCGAGCGAACAAAGCATTATGTAATCAATATCGCTGGTCAGTCGGAACAGAGAGAGGTGTTGATCTGTTGACTCAAGTACCGTTTACATAGATTTTTTTTCCTCACGCGGCAGATGTCAAAGGAAAAAAACCGAGCCAGGAGTTTAAAAAAAAAAAAAAAATTAGAAGCACTTCCACTTCACCGAAAAATGAGAATCATGGTCAAAGGAAACCCAAGGCTGATTGAAGGCACCTTGGAAGGTGCAGGGGCAGTGATCCATGTCAGAGCAGAGCAAGGTCAAGGCCCGGCTTGCTTATGTCTGTAAATTAAAGCTGTCAAGCATGGAAAATTGAATGCAAGGCAGCTGACAAGCAATTAATATCAATTACAGGAGGAAAGTGTGTGAATGTGACTTTACCAGACTACTGAAGTTTCCACGTTTATATGTTAGAAAACCACGCAGACTCTGGCAAATGGAAGCAATAACGGAGTCCAATGCACTGTATTTCACACCCCACTAAAGGTGCGTAAAAGCAGGATATAGGAGTGTGGAAGCCATGACAACCTGGTCCAAAAAGCCATCACATGGTTGCTGCTACTATTGCTCTCCTCATAATTGCAATAGTGGGCTTTCCTCTTTCACGCTGAATGGTGTGAGTGGCCGGCTTTGTGCACACCATCTGATAATGGCAACAAAAGGGGGGGAAGTCGAGCGAACAAAGCATTATGTAATCAATATCGCTGGTCAGTCGGAACAGAGAGAGGTGTTGATCTGTTGACTCAAGTACCGTTTACATAGATTTTTTTTCCTCACGCGGCAGATGTCAAAGGAAAAAAACCGAGCCAGGAGTTTAAAAAAAAAAAAAAAATTAGAAGCACTTCCACTTCACCGAAAAATGAGAATCATGGTCAAAGGAAACCCAAGGCTGATTGAAGGCACCTTGGAAGGTGCAGGGGCAGTGATCCATGTCAGAGCAGAGCAAGGTCAAGGCCCGGCTTGCTTATGTCTGTAAATTAAAGCTGTCGTTTCGAACAATGGACGGATGATTTCAATTAAATTGTGCGGTGTGTATGGGCAAGATCACAGGAGTCACTGAAGAGCAAACAGTATAGCTCCATCGCTTTCGCATTATTCCCCGCAGCGACTAAAACCTCTGGTGTCCCAGTGGGTCGGGCGGATGTCCTCTGGGCAAGCACAAATAACGAGGCACTGGAAATGCCAAACACAGCAGATCTAACTTTTCTCATGCAGTGTTCATTAAAAATCTACAAACTTTCATGGCAACAACTCTTGCTTTAAAATGTTTGTATTGACATATTTTTTGATTTATTATATAGAAATTACTTTTTGCTACTTAACATTCCTTTCAGCATGCTATTTCAACTGAGCTGAAAAACTGTGATCGTGTTCATGTGTTTGTCATCACCTGTAAAATAGTTTTGTGTAACCTGTTACGCAGAGAAGTTAGAGTAATTATATTTCAATTAAAGAGACAAAAAGTTTAGATTGCTTGAAACAAGTGACTGAACAAAGTGGGTACAAAATGCATTAAAATGAAAGGCAATTTTAATTTCTAACAACACTAAATAGTGCAACATCATTAAAAAAAAATGCCATGTCAAAAATGATTAGTTTTAAATAATTCAGTCATAATAAAATCAACATAAAAGTGTGGGGAAAAAAAACTTTATGTCTCTTTATTTTGAAGTCATGAAGACTGTTAAAGCTTAGAATCATACACCTTTACTTTAAATAATGTATCCATAATAATTAAAAGAGAGTCAGTTTTGGACTTTCACACTGGCAACAATCAGTGCCTCCGGCTTGCACTGCAGAGTGAAAAGATAAAATGTGTCAAAATTATTTTATAATGGCTTGGATAGACCTGGTAGATTTTTTAGTACCCACATGTTAAATGTCCTGAAGAGGTGTGCTTATTAATTCCCAAGAATCCTCAGCAGTGTACTTTGTTGACTTTGCTTTAATGATTTCTGTGATGAACGGTCACATTTTTCCTCCTCTGTGCTACGAGGGAGATATCCGTGTTGACGCACAGAGATACAAAAAAGAGAATTTTCCCTTTACATGTTGGCAGTAATGATGTGGTTTGCAAACAGTTGGACATGTAATTGGATACGTGGGGAATGAAATTTGATGAAACAGCTTCGATGAAATTATGTGAGGTTTTGACTTAAGAGTTTAATAGCTGAATTAAGCGTGTGTTTGTATGATGTGAGACATGCTTTGTGTTACTATGGTTTCCCAACAAGACAAAAAAATAATAATAATACTAATAATATAGACAACCTTATTTTTTTAACTCAAGATTAGGAACAAACTGCTCCCACAAATTAGAATAATGAATATTTTTGAGATAAAAAAAGGCTTTGGTGAGCAGACATGCGTATCGATGCGGATGCATGTCCGCAATTATTACTGGTGATATCTAAGTGCTGGGATCCGATGGTGCGATCTGGCGCATTGACCTTTGTTCAAAAAGTGGCAGCTGTCACTCTGTCCAGCCATCAGTAACAACCTGACCTTCACAGGATGTCTGATGTTTTACCAGCGACCCTCTGCTTCTGCTGTTTGAGGGCATCCCCTGCCGCCTTTAAAATGAAGCTGAATTCTTAAAACATGAATAGAGCCAAAAGGAAATGCCACTCTCAAAACTAGCTATTGTGGCATCCCCCAATTGCTTTTCCAATCACATTTCTTGACACTCACTTCCATGTAAAGGTGATTGGTTTATTTTTACCACTATTAGGGTCCAGCGTTTTTGGAGACACCAATGGATTGTCAGCGGGCCTAATTAAAGCGATTTCATGGTTGCCACACTTTGGGGGATTTTAATCTGAAATGCTCCACTGTGTTTATGCAAGCGCTCAAAATTAAAAGCATATCCCTTAAAATTAGCTTCATTGGGTTTTTTCTCCCCCCAAGTTTGAAGGCTTTGCCTTAGGTAAACTGATGTGCCACCCTCTAGTGGAGCTGAACGATAGCATTTATTCTTCATAATCACATTTGGTTAAAACCTAATTGGCAGAGGCAAGGATGCATAAATTGAGGGACAACAAAAGCTACAACAACCATAATTACATCAACTGCTGCAATTTTTGTCCGTGCCATTTAAAATGGCAGGAAAAGAAAATCCAGGACAAAAATTTTGAATTTAAAAAATGGACAAAGAGAACTTTGTGGAACACGATGCTATAGGCCACAGCCAGACACAGCTCCCAAGAAGCATTGCACCTCAGGCTCCTTTAATCCTGCTGCAATTACAGAGTAGCACATTGGTTAACCTGCATACATATTCATATCCCATCATGAGGCAGATCTATGACTCAGTGCAGCTCCGAAGTCTCTTTTCAGCACCAAAGACGAAGTTCCACCGAGGAGGCAGCACAGAGGCCTCACACCTTGCAGCCACCAGCCGAACTGAAGACAGGGAAGGGGGGTGCTGGAGGCACTTGAGGTTGAGACTCCTGTAAGATATCTCTGCTTTCCGACGGGTGTCACCTTTGTCTTCCTTCGACACCACCGTGGCCCTTTTTAATGAAACCCGACTGCTTGTTCTGCTCAGCAAGCCCTTTGATATTATCCATGGGAGCCTTATACAATAGCTTGATGTTAATTGTGGCTAATAAATCCCTCCCTCCCCCCCGCCTCCTTCCTCTGTCCGACACCCGGGCCTGATCAGTGCCTGGAACACTTTGGATTGCTGCCAGCCGGGGAGCAGAGACGCAGCGGTGTAAAAGAAAAAGCACAGTGGCAGACACACACACACACACACACACACACACACACACACACACACACACACACACACACACACACACACACACACACACACACACACACACACACACACACACACACACACACACACACACATTCATGTTAATTATTTGTTTAATAAATATGCAATAACCACAGCTCCTGGGGCAATAACAGACCGTCTCTGTGCTGCATGTCTCCACAACAGTCAGACTGGGGAAGTGGGAACTCAGGGATAGTTTCCCTGAAACTTCTGCAGTAGTTGTATCCTCATATCGACCGGATGCTCGCATTTGTTAGAGACTCCGAGGGGAAAGTCGGTGCCTCTTTCTGTATTGTTTTGTGGGCTCGCCTAATCCCGATTATCCATGTCCACTCACAGAAATGGAGAGAAGACACACGCCCTCTCTCCCTGTCTGCCTGCTCCACAAATAGCTCCGTTTTTATCACCCAAGTCTTTAATCACCCACCAGAGTGCAGATCAAGGGTTTTACAAGGGTGATTATGAAAGTTGGTGAGCTAAAGTACTCCAAAGATGACAGAGATACAGTTTATCCCTGATATTCTATTATAGTTGTACAAGACTATTAAAATTCACTTTTTTAAATCTCTACTGATGATCTGCTGTGTCATCCACCAACAAACATGAGCGAGTTATCATGTGAAACAATGTGCCACAGTCCATTATTGTGTTATTGTTCCTCAGTGTTGTGGCTTGAGTTCGAATGGGGAGAGTGCAAAAGTAGCATTGCACTGGTGGCTACCATTCAAAGACCTCAAATGATGAAGAGGGGCATCAAGTTTGAAACCAGAGAACTGAATCCGGTGCTAAAAATTAAAGCTATATTTTAAACGCAGATAATGAATAATGTTCTATAAAGTGCCATTGTCGGACGGCACTTGCACAAAATTTCTGAATAACTCGCTTCCGAACCTCTATAAGCAGCTGATTGCATGCTTCAATTTCAGTGCTGATTCGAAGTTAGGCAGCATCTGCTAGCTCTTGTACATACTCTTTTCTTGTCATTCAGCTGGTAGCCACAGTTTTCTCTTCCCTCCCGGTGGCCATTTGTTGTCAACAATCCACACTTCCTGCAGGAGTCTCGCAGCAAAATCTCTTCCAGCTGGTCAGCTCTCCTTTTTCAGTTGCTTCATTCTGCTGTGTACACAACAATCAAATGTGACCATAACGCTGTCAGGTACTGCACTATTTCTAACTCGAGTAATGAAGCATGCAGATGCCCTTGGACATTAGTACTGTGAAGCTCAGCCAACGAGGGCTTAGCCTCAGGCTTGATAAAAGGTTCAAATAACATTAGGCAGCATCAGGTCCCTGATATATTGGGTTTTTTGTTTTTTTACAGTCACGCCTGTGAAGGTTGACCTAACAGGTCTTTTGATTTTTCTCATGCATACCAAAAAATTCAGTCTATGAGATTTAGTTTAAAAAAACAAAAACAAAAACAAACACTAACAGTAAAACAAGCTACAAACACCTTCCTGATGATAGATAGCCACTCCAAGATAACTAGTCCCAGATAACTAGTCCCTAAAATGTATGAAAAACTTGGCTGGTGACAAGCATGCAGAAACCTGAAGTCCATATCAGACTGAACTCACCGTAGAGGTCCTGGGGACCTGCCCCCCCTCACCAAAACCCCACCCCCACCCCCACCCAAACCCCACACTCGGAGATTCATGTGAGAGATGTGAAAGGTTGAACCTTTGAAATGTCAATACTGTGTCTGAATTTGGTCTCTTGATTCACGGGTCACATACTAATACACTGCAACACAGCTCTGAGCATGTTTGAGGTGCGCTCCGTTTAGACTGCACCAGACAACTTCTTGTTTCACAATCCCTGAATCGTATTCACCCTCACAGTCCTCTGCCTTCAAATGGACACCCTGTGGGTTTGTATTTTCTACTGTCAGACGCCGCCTAAGGTTACCGTTTGCCCTCTGTCTTAGAAGATCCTACACCACAGACTGTCTTGCATCTCTTTGTCACAGTGTGATCGAAGAAAATACGCAGGACCTCTTACTCATTCCTCTTCAGGTTGTAATTTTTTTTTTCTTTCCTTCCTTTGGTCGTCCACCCCTATCCAATAACCCCATATCTTTTTTGTGAAGCTCAAAAGAACCTGAGACTGAACGCCTGGAGCACTAACTCATCGAGGCCAGAGAGAGGATGAGACGCCGAGAGAAAGGGAGGAGGAGACAGAGAGGCAAAGAGATGGAGACAGAAGAGGGAATCGGAGAGAGAAAGAGAGAGAGATTTATGCATTCACTTTTAGAGCAATTGGGACTGAACCAACACATATCAGTCTTTGTGTGTCCTAGTTTTGCAGTGCCTCCTAGTGCAGAAAAACAGATTGCCAGAGAGAAGCCCCTGTGAATTTAAAACTGTGTTGAAAATACTACAAAACTACCAATTCTATATAGCTAAAAGTCATTCATGGTTTAGGATAAGGACCTTAAGTTGTAATTAAAGGAAACCTTACTGCTACAGCACTTAAGACAAAATGTGCTTCTAAATTAGTGGCAAGAGTTTGACGAGGGATCTTTATTGTTTCAGGTAGGGATTTTCTTGAAAGAAACGTTAACTTAAGTAGACTTTATGGCAGAACAGTTGTATATCATTGCATTAGACTGTACAGGTTTGAGCTAATAAAGTGGACAATGTATACTCAGTGTATACGCTACCCTGTACCCTTTTCCCAATTCCTTGCTAAACAATCCCAAAAAGTTTGGGTGTCCACATACTTTTGGCCATTTTGTGCACAGTTGTATGCAAGAGTCTGGAGGGCAACGACGGGGAAATCACATATTTTGTTTTGGTTTTCTTTTTAAGTGAAAAGAAGTAAATGTAACAGCAAACTGGCATTAAAGAGGAGCCTTCGGTGTTAATCCATGTTCCTTTTATTTCATGAACTTAAAATAGACATAATCAGTATTGTGTTATGTACAAAGGTAACAGCCTTTGAATTTGAAGAAAATTTGCATTTTAATTTGTGTGACAGGGGTTGTATTCATTTCCTTTCACTTCAAAAATTAAAGAAATGTAATTCGCCCAAACTTTTGCTCACAAACATGCATCATACTCTGATGGTCCATGTAGATTTTCAGATGTACAGATTTGTGTAAGTTTGATATTATTTGATTCTCACTCATCAGTCCATTACCGAGAAGATTCCCTACGACTGTCTTAGAAACCAATGTTAAACTTAAAGAAAATACTGTCATATATTTCTGTATCATATCCTTCATAACTGTTTTTTTCCAAGTTTGTTTCCATGTTTTTCCTTAAATCTGAGATGCTGTGGCTTGACTGTCTGAATCATACCCAACTACAGTACTCTAGCTGTGATTTATGAGAAAGAATTTTTGAAACTCTGGGTGAAACCTATATTTGATTTTGGGGAGACATGAAAGCTGCAGGCGAACAGAATCTCAGGTCGTCTGAGCTCTAGACAAAAAAACAAAAAAACAAAAAAACAAAAACGTGTTATTAGAGAGGAGAACGAACAACTGGTGACGGGAAGAAAAGAAAGAGAAACATTCGCCAGACAGACATTGTCCACAGTCATGCTGTGACAAAAAGTAGTGTGAGGGTCACTACTAAGGCAGAAGGCAAACAGAAACTTGAGGCAACCTTGGACAGAGTCTGACAAAAGAAAAATACATAACCACCGGATGTCTGGTGGAAGCTGGAGGAAAGTCTGAACAAATATGAAACTGGAAAAAAAAAAGAAAATAATAATAGAGCAGGTTTATTTTGGAATAAGTTTGGCTCAAGTGGAGCGCAGGCAAAATTACAGCCGCAGTTCAAACAAGGGAACGGACTTAAATATATTACACATGAAGATCCCCTTCTGCCTCATAGGGAATCCTGCTCAGCCCGGTGAACACTGCCGTATAATGTTTTCTGTGGATGTGGTACGGCTCCTGAAGTCTAAGAGAATATTCCGGACAGAGAGGGTCAAATGAAAGATGCTATCGAGTTGCATCACAATTAGAGGGTATTTTATGAGCTTGACCCACACTAAGGGCAAAACATGGCATATCTCGGCCTCTGCTGCTTTGATTTGGCCAATTCTCTTCAAATATGTCTCAAAGCGTCCCAACTTTGTGGAAGTGCTATTTTAAAAATCACCGGAGTGCCACTATAAAGCAACAGAATTTTTACTTGTCTCCTACAAATCAAAATTTATGTCATCAAAAAGATTGCACGGAAATTGAAAGAAACAAGACGTTAAATGCATATATTGTATTTACTCTCTTATTTATTATAAAATGTATTTTAAAAGTATAAAGGACTTTAAATTGAAAACAACATTTAATGTTGTTTCACATGTTGCAATGGATATCAGGCTCTCTACATAGCAGGATGTATGTCATAGCTTGCTTGATTCCATCTGAACATGATCAGTAATGACACTTCGTCGATGGAAGATTATGTTTTTGCCATAACGAGGATAAACAACTCACTGTCCTCACAGGTTTGTAGCCACTGATGGGACATGGCTTGCAGCCAAGAGTGTTGAGGTTTTGAATGCCGAATTGAATTGAATGTTTTTGTGTACTGGTCTGATTTATATGACCATCTGGACATTATTGAAAATCAATTTTTACGGCGAGGGTACAAAAGCAACATATTCTGCACAAAATTAGCAATGAATAATTTTAATTAAGCCCTGGCAATTATTTCATTCGTTTGATTGGCAGCCTCTCATTAAACAGCACTTAGGACAAACCTTTTCATCCGTAGGGGAAGGACCTTTTTTCTCTCTCTCTCTCTGCACACAGCAGCTCTTTTTCATTCCAGTAAGTGATCACAGCATGCAGTCATTCACCGACCAGAGGCAGAGAGCCACTCTCACTGACAAACTGCACCACAACCTTTTACCTCTGCCTGTAATTATGTCTCCGGACATGCAACACATTCACTTAGCCTGATTAAAGAACGACAAAGACAAACTGTACGGTTACACTGTACATCTGATGCCTTGTCAGAGGTAGAATCTTAGATTTTATTCAGTGCAATCTGTTGAAGGGTAAAAGTAGCTGTTTCCCTTTGGTCCACTGCTGCTGTTTTTTTTTTGTTTTGTTTTGTTTTGTTTCGGGTTTTTTTCTCTTTCAAACTTGTAGCGTCAGCTAATCCTCCCCAGCTTCAGACACTGTCAGCAAAAGAATGAACCGAGAGGCATTTCTGTCTGCTCCAAGAGCTGGATTACAGTAACAAGAAGCTTATGTTTCCAACAACTCCAACAAGCACAAAAACAAAACTATCACAATGCCTCTCAGCATGTGGTGATTAATAGTATTCTCTGCTCCTCTTCTATTAATACAGTCCTGTGGTTTTCATGCTCAAATAACAAAGAATCCCTGTGGGGCAAATTAAGTATAGTGCTCAGAATACAGTTTTTGAAATTGTGTCACTGAAACCTCTGGACAATTATTTGTTTTCCATCTAATTTCAGCATCTGCTCTGAACAATGTCGGGGCATTAAGCAAACACGGATCTTTTACATAATACAGCTGTTGCAGGTTTCTTCAGGGTGGTGCTCTAATGATTCGATTGAGAACTGAGCACACAGAGGTAACTCGTCTGGCTAACAAACCCCCCCAGGCTGAAGCCAACCAAGGTGGTGAGAGTGATCGTCTGATACTTTCCTCCTCCAGCCAGTCATGAATCAAAAAATTACATAGTGGTTCTTGAGGGAAGATAAAAGTTTTCCCCATTAACCAGCGCTCATTAACCCACTTGCAGAATGTGCAAATGACTAACTTGAGGGAGCCGTGCAGCTATTTTCTTATCTCACAGACAAATCTAATACATACTCACCAAAAGTGTGGTTTACATGCATTACACGAGATCCTACTCACTATGAACTGTAAGTGATCATTTTGTCATCAATATTTTATGAAGTACATCAATTAACCTTGAACTGTCTGCAAACGGCAGACAAATGCTCCCCGCTGACTGTCAGAGGAAGCTCTGTCGAGTCCAACATGCACCGTGCCGCTGTGATTGACAGCATTTTAAGAGCTGCTTTTGAGGGAGGGATCCTGCTCTTCTTCTGCAGAAAAGCCAAACGTCAATCATTTTATAAATGTCTGCAGTCTGTAATCCAGTCGGCAGAGGCTTTTACCAAAGCCCTGAAAGTAATTTGGAGTCAGGGTGAAGGGTCTGCCATATTAATAATGATGATTAGTGCTCGGTGGCAGTGTTTGTTTGCTATCTGCTTTATGTCCTTGTTTGTGTGATGTGTCTTCAAAGCCATCTCTCTAAGTAAATCCTCATACCCGTGCATATTGAAATAAGTCGATATAAAAATGAGATCTGGCTGTAAAATCCTGAGGCCAATAGAGTTGAGGCACTTAATCCTTCATCCTCCTCATTTGCAAGACGTTCCTATGAAGCCAGAGGGCGTGTGAAGTGGTCACTTTTAGGTCTAACTCCTCAGTTTCAAAGATGAATATCCTGCTGGGACAAAGCCCCCCCGACTCTGCCCCGCCATCACAGGACTGTCAGAAATGACAGAAGAAATACTTTGGTCCTGTACGACGTGAGATGAGGACGGGACAGGCGGGTGTCTGTGATCACATCACACTGCTGATTACTGGGGAAGGCAGAGGGATGAGAGCAAAGCCGAGGGGTCCCACTGATCACACAGATGCATTATGGGATGGTAAGAGCAAGCGTGGACAGTGAAGGGCTTTATCTACCGTTAAATGCACAAAGCACAGCCTTGTCCCCCCACCACTCTCTGACGGAGGCACATCAACCATTGTCTCACTATATGTATTACATCAAGTTTCACAAAAGTTCAAATGTCATTACTTTAGTGTTCATTTTGACACTGGATTTAGTTGTAGTCTTAGTTTATACTACTAAGCTCCTTAAGTTCTAGTCATATTTCAGTCATTTGATTATTATCAGTATTAACCTTGGTAAGGCGACACTGACTGAAGATACTACAGTCTAGTTCTGCCAGTTTTGAAACTTTAGTCTCATTTTCCTGGCACATGCTCTTTTTTGTTATGTTCTTTCAGCACTAGGAGGCCACTTGTTGAAATAAAATATAATTAACTGTCTGTCCGTCACTGCATCCTGGGCTTAGCGCCACCCTGGGTGACGGATCGGTTTAAAGAAATACAAACAAGCCACCCCCCCCCACAGCAGAGGGATAATGGCTGCAGCCAGACCACTCTCCTCTGCTGACATAGCGCTGTGGAAACAGGTCTGGCTATGTGAGACTAGATTAGTGCAGGTGTCTGACAGCCTACACTAATCCCACTCTCGTTCCCGTAGATAGTGAAAGTTAACCGAAAGTAAGCTTCGAGCAACGCTTTGATATTTATAAAAGAAACCTCTTCAGCCAAGAATAGGATAAGAAGATCAATATCACCTGCACAGTGAAAATGTGGCCGAAACGAGCGGCGGGTTAGCTTAGCTTAGCACAAATACGTGGGGAAACGGCTAGCCTGGCTCTAGACAAAGATATAAGCAGTAGCTCAACAAACAAAAAAACCTTTAGTTATCTTTATCCTCTGAACAGAGCCAGGCCAGATGTTTTAATGCGCTTATGTTAAGCTAGACTAGCAAGGTGCTGGCTCCATCTTCCTACTTGCCACGAAAACTTAAGATTGGTATCAGTCAAAAATGTATGATTCTGCACGATGTGTGCAGATCATTGAGTATGACTGCAATTAAACAGCCATTTGTTCGTTCGTCCATTCTTTCATCTCTCCAGTTTAATTTTTGATGGAAGTTGTAATATATTTCATCACAGATGAATCAAAGGCTACTTTTTATTATATTTTTTTGTCGTAGTGTTTTTTTGAATAAATCAACAGTACTTTAAAAAGTTTCTAGTGCATGAATTGTTGGCTTAATTTTAAGCTAAAAGCTCTTTGTACTTTTTTTTTTTCAATGCACACATTTGAATGTTTGGGTATTTCTATTTTCTCACTCATATTCTTTCAAATGATCTTAAGATGAAAATTCACCAGCCTCATCTGAAAGCGAGGTCCCAATGTATTACGTTGAACCCCCTAGGGCTTTTTTCATGATCTACAAAGCAGAAACCAAAAAGAAAAAACACCCCAAACAGCTTGATTAATATTATCACATAACTTAGTGACATAGCTGAGTGAAGAGCACCGTATTCTCAGCCAGAGGAAATGAACAGAAGAGCAGCTAAGGGAGGTGATATTCCTTAAAGCCGTGAAACCTTTCCAATAACACTGGATTCATGTGACCTTTTCGAGCCGGGGAGAAGTTCGCCTATCGTTCCCATGGATTAAGCACAATATGATTAAAATGGCCGTGCTGGCAGACAGACTGGACACATCAGAACAAAAAGCCAAATGTTATAGAACCTTATGGAGTGTGAAAGGTTAACAGGGGAAGGGGTGCAAAGAGGAGAACTCAAACCAGAAAACAGGGTGTAAGAAACATTAATTGATACGCTTGTGTTGCAGTTATTTTTCAGCATTTATTAGCTGTTAAAACTGATGCTCATGTATTTACCATAGGGATCAATGTCTGATGATTTATTAAATAATTAAAAGCCTCTGCGAATATAATGATATGTCACGGGAAGCAGCAGAACATCCCACTGAACATCCAGCCTCTTATCTCCACCTGCCTCCTCCAAAGGGAGGTGACTCAGGTGGCATGTCTGTGGTCTGGTGTCCTGCTTTTGCCTTGCGGTAAAGTCAGGGAGCAGATCCAGATGGTGGCTCCATTAGTCAGAGAATTGGAGCCATCCTGGCAAAGCAAAATACCCATGTCACATGCCCATTAATTAATATGGATGATTACAAACCCCCTTCTCTCTGGCTCCCAAGAAGAAGAACCTGGAATACTCCTAAATGTCAGTGAAAGAGGTAAACTGGCTGCAGGTCAGTTTTTAGAATTTCTCTGTAGCTTCCCAAGCTCCAGAATACTCCCTTCAGTCCTGTTAACTGGGGTTAATACCAGTGCACCACTACCCATTTCTTCCACTGGGAGGATTGACAAGTATCTCAGGGCCAAGTCTACAAACCTCAGCTTTATCCCAGTGTTAAGTGGAGGGCTTTGATTTCGACCTGAAAATCATGACTTGCCTATTTACGGTACTGCAGGAATAATTCAAAGAAAATAATGTGAGATGAAAGGAAAAGGATCATTATATAAATTTAGCAAAACTTTGACTTTTTTTTGCTGAGCTGAGCTGGAACCAAGTGACTGTAAATGTATATTGGCTTATTACTGCCCCACCGTGATGCTGCTTGAGCAGGGATTGTAATAGTAATAAGCTTGATAAAGAGACACACTGGGCCCAGAATAGCACAGTCAGGAGTATAATATGCTCTACAAAAAACTGCTAAAACTGCCCAAGTTTTAAGCTGATGACTCATGCAGCTATAAACAAATTGGCCTTTATTAAGTGCAGTTAAAATTTTGAGCAAAAACTTTAGTTTGTTACTATGGAGAACGCAGTCTTCGATTCCTATCCCATGGGATAACAAAACAGACAGCTACAATCTCGCATATGATCTAATTGTGCTCTATGTTAACTAAGACCCCATTTACACTGAGTCACTTCATGCATACTGGACGGATCAGACCTTAGACTCAGAGTCTGATGAAATCGGATTTTTTTTGGTTTTAGATACATCCTAGCCATATCTTAATAAAAAAGATGTGAATGCCTTCATCTGTCCAAGATGTATACAAAATCTTTACCTTTACAAAGGCAAAGGTTAAGGCAAACTGCTAATGGCTAATGTTTGAGCCAAAGTGTATTTGGGTTGAGGTAATTAAAATGATTATAAAGGGCGAATTTCTGGTAGCCACTATTTAATACATTTTTTTTGTGGAGGTTTTTAATAGAGATGAAAGACATTTTAGAAAATTATATGCTGTATGCCATTTGGGGGCAATGCATTCAAGGTTTTAATTTCAAAATTTGTGTTTTCTGTCTCTACATTTTTTTCTAGCATATATTATTGATTGGGGCTTAAAATATTCAAAAACATCAACATGCATGTTTTAATCATCTTTTTTTTTTTTTTTTTAAATTACAGTTGAAATAATTAACTGCATTAATGAAAAAGTAAAAATAAAAACTCGCCCTGAGCCGTCATTGATCAGCTGGTACATTAACAACACTGAACTCCAGATGCCAGTGTCACACGCGCTCTTGCTCAAGGACCAAACAGGGACCAGCTGTGTTGAGCCTTGAGCCATTAAATTTAGTACTCTTGAAATGATCAGTATTTAAAGTAATGACTCTTTCGTTCCTATAATATAGCCATTTGTTACTTGCATACTTTCTGAGTACAACCACGATATTGTAAAAATGTATATTGTGGAACAACCTCAAGAATGTTAAGAACACTGATGCCCGTAGCAACTATTTATGTTCCCACAGCGCAGCGGGTCAGTGCCCAGCACCGGATAAGCATAGCACAGACAGTGAGTCTATACAATGTACTTTTCATTCCTAACATGTAGCCTGAAGATTGCTTATCAGACTCGATTCAAAAACCAGCCACACGCAATTATGCGGGCTTACTGACAGTGCTCAACACATTTTAAATTCAAATCAATGCTTGATATTTCTGCCAAATATGTTGATGAAATACTTAACCGAGATAATTCTGCTTACACTGAGGGATATTTGCCAGCTTTGGCCCACCTGCTCCACTGAGCATGCACTGCCCATGTTTATGCAAAGTTTTTAACCTTCGGCTATGTGTCTTCTTCCTCTGCCTTTGGTCGTATGCTCCATGTGTTTACAGTTATCACCCATGTATAGGATTGTTTTGTCTGTTGTGTTTTAGTTTTTAAAATTTTAAATAATAGTGCAAAGAATATTAAATGAGTGAGAAGAAATCGGTTTGAGATACATTTTCATGCCTGAGTTTTAATATTCTGAGCAATACTTCCGCTCTTTGCAGAAGTTCTTAATCTTGGGTCAAATTGTTGTTTTATAAGGGCATAAAAATAGATGGTTCATTTCTAGCTAAATGAGTTGCATTTCCATTTTAAGTTCTTATCATGTGGCATGTTTTTGGCGCACTAAGCAGCTAAAAGCCAGTGATCCTGCATTTTTCTGATATATTGAGGACAAGGGGCTATTAATCCTAACTGAACCTGTCGAGATAAAGCAGGGCTCTGGTGGATTGTGCATTACACTTCTAAAACTAGAAATTTATTGTTATGGCAATGATTACTCCCCATGAATCTATCTCGGCATTACTTTGAAAGTCTGGTGTCTACTTCTAACTAGAACAATAAAAATACCTCAAAAGTCAGTAAACAAATACAGAATGTTAATATGAAGGTCAGATACATGATAAAAAAAAACAGCTATGAATTTGAGAGAGAGAGACAGAGAGACAGAGAGACAGATGGGTATAAACATCAAGCTCATATAACTTCCAAAACACTCCTGCAGTATCCAAACTCTTTGCAAAAAAAAAAAAAAAAAAAAAGGTCAATAACAATTTTATTATTTATATTAATGAATATTCATCTGGCACCAGCATAAATAACTGACCGAATACATTTTAACGCCGTTAAGGGTTCAGTAGTTTCATGGGGAAACCAGGTTGACCGAATAACCACCCCCTGTCCCCACCCCCCGAGGAGGCATCACATTGTGTGTCTTTGTAGTCCTGATGCAGGGAATCGTACAAACGGGAGTAATGCTGAACACTTTCAGATAGTCAAAAATCAAAAAAGGAAACTTCTGAGAGAAATTAAAATCCTGAATACTGGATGAGTAAAGAGGGCATGACTGACAGATCGAATCTCTTGGAAAGTTACTAAAATCATTGGTTGCAGCCGCCCGGTTCAGTATTCATGGAGGGGATTCTGGATGCCAGTAGACACTACAAGCACCTTAACTGAAGCATACTTTGGTTCCTCTTTAAACTCTCACTAGTAGTCCTCAAATTGGACTTTTACACTCACCAAGCACTTTATTATGAACGCCGTACTCAAACTGGGTTATTCCTCTCTTTGCTCTCAAAGCAGCCTCAGTTCTTTGTGGCATTCGTGGTGGAAAAGTCACCGGGAGAAGAGGACTCGATTCAAGATCTTTTACTCAAAGAAAAGACCCGAGTCTGATTCTGCAGGATATGAAGATTGAATATTTGCATTGAACACACTGTGTTAAATGTTTTCACAACTCCTCCCAGTCCACCGTCAGACACTCTCCCTTCCGGATTCTACCAATGGGGTTTTTTCTTCCGCCTCTGATGTATTACATTACTTCCTTTGTTCTGACTTATGGTTGTATTATCCGCTTCTAATGCAATTCATTTCAGTGGTGGTGCCTGAGTTGAGTTATCATATTTTGATGTTCTAATAGCTTTGCTTACTTCTAACTCAGGGACACCTAGTCCAAGGGGGGCCTGGGAGAGGTTCCCAACATTCCTTTAACACACAAATGCTTATTGCCCTAGTCCTTTCATGCCCTGCAGTAAAATGTGTGATTCCCTGGCTATATGAGTTTAAGTAATTTAATTGACACATTGATTTCATGAGATGTTGGAAATGCTCCTCTAAGATTCTGCTCCATTTTGACATGACTGCATCAAATGTCTGCAGATTTGTCAGATGCACATTCATGCTTCCAATCTCCCGTTCTCCCGAAAAGGTTTTCCTCCTGGGTTCAGATCAAGAGACCGGCAAGGGCACTAAAGTACAATCGATCTCACCGTCATATTCATGAAACCACTTTGAGACGACTTTTGCTTTATGATATGGTGCATATCATGCAGGTTGGGTCAGTGGATTCTTGCTGTTGTCACCAAATTCGGACCGTACCTTCTGCTGCCTCAGCTAAAATCCAAAGTCATCAGACCAGGTTCACGTTTACGCAGTCTTAAACTGTCCAGCTTTGGTGAGCCCGCGTTCACCATGCAGGTCATTTTGAGATACCTCGCTGTTCATCACAGTTTTAAAGAGTGTTTCTCCTAGTTAGCGTAGCCATACTGTCAGATCCAACCAGTCTGCCCATTCCCCTCTGACCTCCCCCATCAACAGTTTTTTCCATCCGCAGAACTGACGCTCACAATGCTTTTGTTTTTCATACCATTGAGAGTAAACTTTAGAGAGTATTGTACGAAAATCCCAGGAGATCAGAAGGTTCAGAAATACTCAAACCAGCCCGTCTGGCACCAACAATCATGCCATGGTCAAGGTCACTGAGATCACACGTTTTACCCCATTCGGATGTTTGATGTGAACATTAACTGAAGCTCCTGACCTGTATCTGCATGATTATATGCATGGTACTGCTGCCACATGATTGGCTAACGGGATAATTGCATGAATAAGCAGGTGCGCAGTTGTTCCTAATAAAGGGCTTGGTGAGTTAAACACATTATTCGTATTATATCATATAATATATTGTATGATATTTAAATCTACTTAAGTCAAAAGGGGCTTGTAAAATATATTAGAAAGATGATCAATTCATTTGAAAGAGGCAGCTGCCTGAAACCAAATTATTTTGTGCCAATTGAATTAAAAAAAAAAAAAAAAAAGAGAGAAAAATAAAGAGATTCATTGCTCCAACCCACTTACTCTTAGCAAACGCAAAATTCTCCATGAAGCCCCTTTACATTCGATCAGTCTGTTAACATGCTATTGAAGAGAGAACAAAATATGGATCTAATGATGTGATGAAATGCAGCACGTTTGACCCCTTACAGACATTAAATCAAATTATAGTTAGAGAAATTGAATTCACATTGGAGTCTTAAAATAAACCATAACTAGTTAATTCCACATTTGCTCAGTGTAATACGATCCCTTGGCATACGTGTGCCTTTAAGCATTAAACCACGTTGCATTTGTATGAGGGAGCATGGTTTTGGAGAGAGGAGCGGTCTGATATGCCCTTTTCAAGAATGTGAATAGCAATCCTTCAGCATGACCCCAGCTTAGAAAGATCCCTGCGCTGGGATTTGTTACCTTGGATACCTGAACACCCACATTAGATCCACTTCGTGCTGTAAACATTCAGTGTTAGGTACCAAGTGGTCAGAGATCAGTGTTGACGCTGCCGATTATGTCACGACAGAACGCAGCTAACAGCCATTGTTCTAGTTGCTCTGTAATCATATATTCGCTTTGCTACGCGTCGTTATGCTGCTTCATATGTGATCATTTGGATTATTCTTAACCCGTCCACAGCCTAATGTTGCCGTGATCAAAGCGGTCTCAGCGGTGAGGTATTTTGTCCCTCGGGTGAGGACGGGTCTTCTTTGTTCTGTCCTCTTCTCCTCTGAGCTCCGAGTAGCTCGCACTCCCCCTCATCCCTGATACCTCTCACAGTCAATGACTCCATCAAAGGCCTGACAAAATACAGACAGGCTGCTCTCCATCACTCTCTGCTGTGGTGAAATGAGCTCTGGATCTGTTTGTTCAAGGCGAAGGGGGCTCCATGGGCAGTGATGGGACACAACAGCTGGCCTGTCTCCAGAAACAAATGACTTGCAACTCACTTCATTTTCTTGTCTTTTTTAGTATTATTGAGATTTCTTACACATAAGACAGCCATCAGTCACTGTCAGTGCTGCATATATTTTCTTTGGGCTCGTCGGCTCCACAGTTGGCAGTCCAGTGCAACGATTCCCTCGAGAAAACAGGGAACACTGCAGCATCGGTTGTCTGCGTTTACGTCCAAGTGGCGCAGGCCTGTAGCCGGCAGAGAAATTATGACTCGTCTGTCGGGAGCAACGTAGGAAGCAGTGTGACGGTGTTATACAACAGAATGTCCGACCCCTGATTGTTTCCCGTTTTCCACTTACAGTTTCAGTTTCTTATACCCACAACACGCAATCCTTCCCTAAAGCTGCAATAATCAGTATTTTTATATTCCCTATGGATCACATGGCTACTATCATTTGAAAGGGATGACATGTAAACGGCACAGAATCTGATGACTGTTTTTACCTCAGACTTTTTCCTTTGTTAGATTGTTTTCTCTTGCAGGAGCTACCATGTGAATAGAGCCCCGATGCCCGTTTCCCCTCAGTGTACTAAACTGTGAGATTATGTAAGATATTGCCATTTATCAAATATATGCCAAGAAGCCTCCTGTCCCAGTATGTCATCCTACTGCTAGGAGCTCTTAAATATCTATAGTATAACTCAATTTAAAAAAATAAATAAATAAATAAATGTGTTTAGATTATTCTATCTGTTTGCCTTATGCATGGTTGAGCAGTCAGCCTGGAAAAAAAAAATCAGCTCCTGCTGCTTCATAATCCAGAGAATGGATTATGAAGATTTTGCAACAAAGATGACACATTTTCTCACTCCAGTGAGATTACCTAGCCACTCCGGTGCATGAAAGAGACTGACGAAACGCAGAGACTTCGAAAATACTGATGGTCCAGTTAGCTGCACACTGTCTCGCTCATTTTTCTTGGAGAAAAAGCAAAATCCATTAATGTTTACTTACCCAATTACAACAGCCACAACTCAAGGCAGGCACACTTAAACTGAAAAGTGTGACATTAATTGCCCTTTAAACAGCCTCTTTTGCCAGCTAAATTGTTAGACTGCTTATGTTCTCTTTAACAAGATTGGTAGTTTGGAAAAGGAGAAATGATTCTACGGTAAGATGCTACTGAGAGACAAAAGGGCACAATTAGTTACCCGATCAATTTGCCAGGAAGAGGAGGAGGGGGGGGATCAATACTCTGATTATGCATGAGGATGTCATCCGCTTACACTGAGCTCGAAGCATCGAAGATCTATGCTGAAGTGACCGAGGATCCAAATATACATGATCCATGAGTCACGAACAGAGGAGGGGACATTGAGACAAGCAGACATGTTTACAAAAAGAATAAACTGAAACATGATATGTGCTGTAAATGGAGACAAGTTATCTTTACCCCAGAGCCTATTAAATTATGTTGGCTTTTATTATCTCATTTGTAATCAATAATGTAGAAATTCTCTGTGGAAACACTGAGGGGCGTCCGTCGGGAGTTGCTCTCGTTTGAAAGGCAAACGACTGACCGGCCAGGTTTTATCTAAACAACTCCATGTTAAAGGCGGCATCAAAGGCGGCTGGCTGTAGTGATGAGTTTAGAAACGCTAAACACGTACACGCGTCTGGTGTTGAAACTGGGGCTGAATTCGTCATATATTTTCTGGACGGTCAGAGGGGACCCCGGCTGCGATTGAAAGCCGCGCAAGTCCAGTGTTTGCACTTGCCGTTGCAAAACAAAGAGCAGGCAAATCACGGGCAGTGACATTCAAATATTTACGAGCTTCAAGAAACCCCGGTCTGTTCCTTTCTCCTTTGGGGTCACGGGATTAAAACGGAGCCTTCAGACATTGCGCGTATATCTGGACTGTTGCTTCAGCCATTGTTGCTCATATGTATGCAATTCACACTGATAAGCAAAGCAGCACAATAAAACTACAAAAGCACCGTCCTGGCTTTTTACACGCCGTGGCTGAAAAATCATTCGGCGCGTCCTGAGTGGGGAATCTGAAATCGAGTGAGTCGTACTGGTGTGAATTATGGAGTGCGCCTGAATGGGACACATTGTTCCGTCCCTTTGCAGCAGAACAGATAAGTAAATGAAATGAGAGAGCGGAGCACCTGGCAGGTCCATGCTCTAACATCTTTGATCCGCTCAGGCAAACATCAAAGACTCTGTTGGGGGCTTTGTGTGGACGCCAGCCTGCGAAGCACTCGCCACCATAAGCACCAATCCACGGCGTAAAGTGCAGCTCGACGAGAGGGGAGGCTTAAGGAAGATGGGGGGGGGGGGGGGTTTGTGGGCTTTTTTTTTTTCCCCAGCGGCTTAAATTACAACAATTGTACGGTCTCTCTAAAGCGAAAGTAGCTCAGACGTGATCAATCCAGTGATAATAGAAGCAAAATTTGTGTGCAATTACTGTCAGAGGAAGGGTAAGTGGGAATTTAAAATACCCATCGCGTGTTTACGGTTTGCTGGAGGCCGACAGACTAAAAAAAAAAAAAAAACGGACGAGGTGGAAAAAGAAAATTATTACTGGGTGCTGTCCAACACCAGATCCTTCTCCACACAGCTTACGTCCGTGGTGACCTTTTATGATAAAGCAGTGCCTTTGCATTCCCGCTTAACGCAGGTTGCACAGTATGTCTCTAAGTGACAGCATTCGCAGATTCTATAGTATTTCAAAAGAAAAAGTAAAGAATACAGGAAATACAGGGGGGGGGGGGGACAATAGCTCTCTGGTTTATCTTATCCTGTTATCATTTGTGATGCAACTAGATTTGTCCATTGGTCTATCTGACTATGAGAGAATACACAAATGTGGTAGTTTGTATTTCCACAGTAAAGAACTTTTTTCCCAAAATATATATTTATTAATAATCTAAGTTTTTTTAAATGGCTCTATAAAAATACAGAGAAAACGTGGTTTGTTGGTTGGTTTTTTTAATACTCCTGTCTAAATAAACACCGATCATATGTTGAGTTCATAAAAATATATAACCTAAAGTAGATTCAACTCAAGTTGACTTGCTTATCCAGGACTGTGTAGGTGTGGTTTGAACATATTTGATTGACAGTGGCCTGGGAACATAAGCAAGCAATCCCACAACTGTCACATGTTGCTAAATCCTTGCTCTAACTGAGTCCTGCCCATTTCAAAGCAGGGAGAAGAGTAAAGAGAAAAAAAAGAAAAAAGCAGCATAGACACAAATCTCTCATGTGAAATAAATAAAACCGTTTCATCTTTGGCAGACGTGTGTGTTCATGTAGGACTCCATCAGTCACAGTACGAAGCCGATATAGAAGACGTGTCTACAGGGCCTTTAACGCCCCTTTTTTTTTGTAAATATCCCCATATCTTTGTAGTGAAGTTCTGCAGAACACCAAAACTAACATATCTACTGAAGCTGTCCATACTCTATTATTGAGAAATGTCGATCAACCCGTCCTGGTTAAAAAAGCCAAAGAGTCTATTGAAAACTGAACCAGTGAACTGGAAGTGATGAATTTCACAGCATGCATGTGCCTTCATGCTTCGCAATCCAATGCATCGACTGTCAGACTTCACAGGCTGGCACATCTTTTAGGTGTTGCCATGACTGATTCAAACAAACAGCAAGCAGCCAAACAACAACAGCCCTAGCATTTTTGCTTTGGTAAGAAACATCATTTCAATCACCTCTCGCTGCTGGAGTGAGCAACAACATGCAAAAAGAAGCAGACTGCAAACACGCAGTAGACCAGTGAGCCGCAATGTTCTGGCCACTCACAGATGGAGCATTTGTGTTGATTATCTCGTAACGACATCGCACGTAAAAGTCCGGGGATGCATTGGATGGCGAATTAACAAGTCGGTTCTCATAGTCAACGTGCTCGATGGGGGAGAAATGAGTGGGTGTAAAGACCTGAGCAACGCCGAAGTGTCATCGAAATGACAAGGTTCCTGGGGGGCAGTCAGCAGCAGTTAACAGATGTCGACACTGCATGTTGACCAGGAACTGGCGACGGTAGCACAAGAGCAACCGACGGAAGAACTGTTGTGTCGCAAGTTGCAGAAAATTTTAATGATGCTTATGGGAAGATTGTGGCATAACAGACAAGTGCATCACACCCCTTGCTTATCTGCAGACGGGCCAGAGTGCCCATGTTTTGGCTCATCATCTGAGATCTGAATGTTTTTACTTCCAAACTTTAGATGGATGTATCAAGCATAATGTGCATTATGTAACATTTTGCTCAAAGATTTGAAAAAAAAATCCCAGTTGATTAGAAGCTTTTTTTTCTTTAGACAACAATTTTAGACTTCTATACTTAAACATAATGACCAGGACTAAGTGAACAACACTTTTTCCTTTCCCCAGCTGCTCCCATCTACAGAGAGAATATTTTAAAGGAAAAGTGTTGCTAAAACATGGCATTGAAACCCAGAAAAACTGATTAAAATTTAAAAAGGCTAAGAGATAAGCTGATCGAGCTGTAGGGACTACGGTGACCGTCAAACTACTCTGAGCACCCGCTCAGCAAACCACAGAGGCTGCAGACGCACCTGAAGCAGAATGAGTCATTTATCGTGTAGTGAGCAGCTGTCTGTATGAAAACAGACAGATGTGGTTTATCAAAAGTTGTATAACGTTTGCAGGAAAACAAACTATTCAGATCATGCACAGAGTAGACTTGAAATGTGTTTGTCAAGAGATGTAAGAACTCCAGATTTTTACAATAGCGATAATGACTCACAGAGAGCTAATTAAATTGAGTGTTAAAGCTCTCAAATTTAAATTCTAATTGTTGAGGGCTTCTCTCAGCAAGTTTCCAAATACCCCAGAATAAGATTCACGTAAATCCTGAAGGATAAAAAAAAATTAAAACGAAAAAACAACAATACAGGGAAAAAAGTTCCACTGCAGCTACTCCTGAGCAGATGATGAAGGCACCCAAAGTCATCCGTCATATTCTTTTTAATGCAGTTGTTTCTGTTCCATGTATTAGTCATTTTGCAGTTTTCCCAGCAGTGTGACTTAATTGGCTGTGGGAAAACAGGAATCCGGTTCGTGCAGTGAGTCGCTGGTCGCTGGTGGCGTTGGGGGAGTAGTTTGGCTAAATGTAATTAAACTAGTAAATTTGCATTGAATTTTACAGTCCTCCGGCGGCTGTTCAGCTGAATTCAAATTCGTATTCTGTCATTATTTTGTCATCTTTGTTGGCGTTGGAAGCATTTTTTAATTAGTGCAACCACATGCAACTTCCACCAATAAATAATCTTTGAATCTGATTGGTTCAGGTAAATGATTCACTAGACCCATACTGTATCTATATGGTAAGAATATGCTGATGCTGATGAAAACAAGGGGATCCCTGAGCTAGTCTAGAGTGTTTCAGATTATAGGTATGAGCCAAATCAACAGTGTTGTCTGTGATAAATAAGCATGATTTATAACCTTCAGGCAAAAAGTGGCCAAGGTTTCCTCCACAACAGCTGCAAAAAGGTCATCAGGTAACCAAGGCCAATCTCTCTACTGCATGCTAAAGCCAGTAGTTCAAAAATCCTTGGTAACATTAAAATATAAACGTTAAACTGAGACCATCTTTTCAAAAAGTATAATAGAAAAAAAATGGAGGTGAGTCTTTTGCCACCCAGATGTGTTTAAAATGGGAATGGTTGTGAAAAAAGCCTGAATCACAGCTTGTTGTAGAAAAAAAAAGAATTTCTGTACAGACTGTCAAAAGCTCTGGAAGATGTAGGAACAACATCAAGAGGTCAAGTAAGTTTTTTTAGTATAGTCAATGCAATATCTGCTACTTTTGATGGCAAATCTTTTAACAGAATGACCACGGATATTAGAAATGGACGTTTTTTTAGCTATCATAAGTATATGGACGCGTTGGTCATCGGAACTGTCACTTGTCCATCGGTGTGTTAAAAAAAAAAATTAAATCAGCATTCTAACGATTCATATCTGCCGTCTTGATAATTTTGCTCAAAATATTTTAATTCCACACATACAATGCAAATACTTGAGCCCATCTGTCCCAGTTCATTTTAGTTAAGCTAGCTAACCTGCTGAACCACTCATAATCCTCACTGGCAATAATTTTACTTGACATACTAATGTTAGCTCATTCTAAAGTAGCTCAATTTGACAATAATACACAGTAAAAGTAATGAAATGTCCACGCTAATGTTCCAGTAGCTTCTTTAACTCAATGTAATCTGATTCAGCATTTCTTAAAATGATTTTCCCGAAAATTGAGGCATGTTTTATTTTCTGTGTTCTAAGACAAATCGCCATCCAGTGCAGAACTTGCTATGAGAAGTTGAAACCTTCAGGATTTAAAGCAGAGTTAAACAACAATTATTCTGAGAGCGCAGGAAAAAAAAAAGTTTCCTTCAAATTTGTTCAAGTGTGGTGACGAGAGTACTTATGTTATCACAATTAGTTTCTCTCCACATTCATAATTCCACGATGCTCTCCTCTAAAGTCATTTTTTACTGCTCCTGAGCTATATCTTTCTCATCTAGAAGCTTTTACAGCATCCGGCCTTTTTTCTTTTCTTAGCACAGACATGTCTGAGCTGGTCATGACCACTCGACTCACCTCTTTTGTCCCATTCAGCCCAGGATTGTCTAGGGTTTATAGGGAAAAGGTCTCTTTTATAGGCTGCAAAAAACTGAAATATTAAATTCACGAAGAAAAGTTTTTTCAAAAACTTTTTTTTTTTTAACTCAGTAGCAAAGTTACAAAAGAGGTTTTCAATGAGGTTTTATTACTTCTGAAACAGAACCTGAAAGTTCTGTTTTCATTTTGGTTCTCTATTCTCTTAAATAGTTGTAATCAAAGTGTTAATGTTATGTAAAACAGCTATCAATTTAGTGATGTTTTCCATATGAAATGCATATGGGTCATTGGGAGCCACTTGTGGAAAAACTGGGGTAAATAAAAAAAAATTTATTAACTTAAAAAAAAAAACAAACAAACAAAAAAACCCATGAATGGGGAGAAATGAAAAAACTACATTTTTGAGGAGTGCCTGGAATTTAAATGCAGAAATGTTTGTCACAAAAATATCTGCTAAAAAGCAGGAAAAGGACAGATCATTTTTGACCCAGCTATGCATGTAAGAGTTAATAAAAAAAAAAAATTAAACAAATATTACAATTCAATTGAATTGTCTACACAAATTACACATGTAACTGATTGTCAGATTAGTTATACATCCAAACATGGTAAATGACAAGCGAGCTCACCCTGCGGTAGACAGAGGAGTGTCGGCTTATTGTTACTCCTGAGGACGCCCGACTGACAGGCTGCTCATTGAGCTGCAGAGTAAAAAGGGCTGACGACTGTCTCCAGTATAATTGGACAAATGAATCAATTACATCAATAGCAAATTACAACATTCATAATTGATCCCGGGACAAATGCTGTATAGATCATCCCACTGTTCGATAGCTATACTACAATATTCATGTTACACTGAGCATATTCAGGAACTAATTAAATCTCAGAGGAGAGGATCAATGTTTGAAGCAGCATGAGAGAACTATCGATCGTTCAACAGAGATCTCTTATACTGGTGATTTAGGCTGCATGACACGAAGCAAGCGTCTCTTTTGATTAATTCGTTACATCCTCTCCCGAAAATGATAGTTACATAGCAGCCAGAGATCACAACAGCGGGAATAAAATAGTAAATTTTGCAGTAAACTTGTCAGAAACGCGTTGAAAAAGTTTGTGCGCAAATGGGTAATACTTAATTCATGTATCATTGATTTTGCAGCTCATATGTACAAGCCACGAAAACAAATCTATCCTCGAATGAAAATAAAATATCTCCTGCAACAGCTGCATACCTATCGTGAGTTTTCCTATAACTTCTAATAACTATGGGATTGAATTTAGGTATTGGAATTTAGGTACCGGCACTAAGCACAGCACTGAGGCTTTTCAAGAGCCTTCACGGCACTTACACAAGGAAGGTAGCTGTCAGCATGAGAGTTCACCTGACAAATCAATACCTCGGGCAGCAGGATAAATGTTAATGTCTTGATGCAAGGACGGAACATTTCCTCCTGAAACTCAATGGTTATTAGGCCTCTCATAGGCTGATATTTTCTGGAATAAAAAAAAAACATATATAAGCATAGATCAAGTATATAAATGGCTTGACTTAAATCTAAAGCATTTCAGTTGTTATGCACAATATCCATATTTTTTTCTGGACAAAGTTTAAGAGGTTAGTTGCCCACCAACAAAAGCAACTACAGACTACAGATGCTGTGAATTTGACCCCAAAAGAAAAAAGAAGTTGGTTTGAGGTTTTCAATCTTGTTGGGAAACTGCTTAACAGACTAAAAAGAGTGGTCATGCCCTAATTTTGTGTCTTTTTTGGCTGATGATTTTACCAAATAATATTGCCACAGAACCCACATAATAGCTAGAAATTGTGGATTCTGCTTTTGGATAATCTTCCAACAAATCCCCCAGTTTAAACAACTGTACGGGATGAAAATTGGTGGAACAGACCTCTGTCGTCACGGCAACAATAACTAGAAGGGCACTCGGAGAGCGCAGACCTCCGCCAAGGCCAATTAATGCAAATTCACTGTAAATGGTCCAGATCTGCCCAAAATTTTATGACTTTGTTCCTGGCCCATGTCCCAACCCTCTACCAAGTATGGAGTATATCGGTTCAGTGTTTTTTTTGTGCAATCCTGCTGGAAAAGCAGAAAAGCAAAAAACAGACCCACAGTTTAGGTTGTCGAACAGTCAAGGTTTGGTGAGGTTTGGAAAAGATGGTGGTTTGGGTTAAAACAGGCACTTGCTTGAGGGCCATCGTCAAAATAATAAGAATAATAAACACGCGGTTAAGGCTGAGGAACAAATTAGTCGTACAAAAACATCATTTGTAGGAGGCAGGGTTTTAACCGAGGTGAAGTTATTACTGTTTAGCTTGGACTTTGGCTCCTTCCTGCAAATTCAGAAAAAGGAAAAAGGAGTTTCACATAAGTGAAACATTTCTATTTTTTTTTGGGGGGGGGGTAAATATAGCCTAGTCAAAGAAAAATCAGATACAGATCTAAACTCAATTTTTACCAAATGTGTTATCAAAAGCATTTTCCCTTGCACAGCAGAAGAATTACAAAAAAAAAAAAGCATCGAGGTTCATCTCCCACGGCGGAAAGAGGTTAAAATTCATTTACAGCCGAGTTGCTGCTTGTGTCATATGAAGCTACACCTCCCCTCCATTTTCCTCTCTGCCACTGACCTTTTTCTACTGTCCACGTCTCAGCGGCAGCGGAGAGAGTATTTTGGCCACACTCCATCTCTTACCAAATGAGGCCAACTGAGGAAGTGAATCAATGTGTTTTTCCCCTAGTCACAGGAAACAGCTGTCATGCTGTCGTCTGGTACAGAGCTGGGGCTGACTTAATGCCAGAGCCGGCTGGGGGAGTCGGCGGGGAGGAGAGAGCTCCCCCTCTGAATCTGCTCCTACTAAACCCATCACCTGAGCGAATTCGGCTTGCCATGCCTCCCAGCTACACTAAAAGAAGAGGGATATAAACAAAGAGCCAGATACACTCCAGCAGGGAACCTTCCTGGCACTGCTGCTGTATTTCAGAATAACTATCCCAATTAACTGAGTATCACTTTTATGCGTCCTTGGATCATTTCAAGCAAATGTTGAAGGTTATGGTTGCAGGTGAATGATCTGATATGATGAAATGGTTTGAGTCTGTCTGCTCATATAAATGCAAAGACAGGGGAGGTGGTTGATAAT
This sequence comes from Istiophorus platypterus, assembly GCA_016859345.1. Lineage (NCBI taxonomy): Eukaryota > Metazoa > Chordata > Actinopteri > Istiophoriformes > Istiophoridae > Istiophorus > Istiophorus platypterus. The sequence continues at coordinate 7,875,844 of CM029116.1, forward strand.
GAAGTAAAATCGAGGGGGGGTGGAAATGTTTCAAAATAAAAATGAGAAGTTGAGAGGAGAGGTTTAGCATGTGTTTCATGAGCAGGGCCTGACCTTATCTCCTACAGATACCAACAGCATGCATAATAGGAGTAGGCCCTTTGTGCCAAATGCTGCGGGGCAGAGCCCATACCTCTGCCCTGGTGCAGACCACCCCCCCGCTTCGTCTTTCAAGCCACAGCTGTACACACAAATACGCAGATACTCAGGGATGCAGAAAAGCACACATAGATAGACGCTAGCCTCCCCTGTGTTCAACACCTCCTTCATGTTCCTCTTTGCCATTTTTTCACCCCCGAGAAGCTGCCTTTTTATGAGTCAGGAGGTGGTGTCTGAGATTGTAACCTGGCTTACATCCTGTTAAAAAGACACAATGAGGTTTTATTTTACTAGGAACAAATAAAGGATATCAGTGAAATATCTCTATCAATCTTGAAAATGTATGCATGTCACCAAACCTGCTTTAATTGTTGTAATTAAAGAGAGGGAAAGTGCATGCGTGTGTGTGTGTGTGCGTCTGTGTGTGTGCACACACTGTTAGTCTGTATGTACAGTATGTGTGTGTGGAATACAGGACGAGCATCTGTGCAAAGCTCGGAAACGAGCAGAGGCTACCTGCTCCATATTCATGTGTTTTCCCATATGTGACCCTCCACTGTAAACAAAGAATATTAAACACAGACACTCAGAGGCGGCCTAATGAACACATACACATATTACTCACAGTTTAATGAATCAATAGAACTTCCTCTTTCATCAAATATTTATAGGAGTAATATTCCTGAGCTGCTCAAACTGAAATGACTGCGGTTTCTGGAGTTTAAATAGCAGACCTGTGCGGCCCCGGAGCCGGGCTGAAACACAGCAACTCATTACGAGAGAAATATAAATCCTTGATTTGATGAAATATATTAAGTCCATCAGTCATCCCCGCATTCTGTTGGATCAAAGTCACTGCAAAACTAATATTTACAACGACCACTGTTTCCTCCAGCGTTTCATCGTCAACGTTTCACAATAACAGTTGTCTGCTTTGAAATCCTGTTTCCCGTGTTATTGATCAAACATTCGAGTCTCATCATCCCAAAATCGTGTCACAATGACCGTACAATCTCATTCCTCTTCAGAGGATGTGTAAAGAGCCACCCTACCACTACTGTGCACTGGACTCTAGGACGCCGACAGAGCGTGACGCCATTGGGGGGTAACCGCTGCAGCAACGCTTATAAAGACTGCAGTAATAGAAAAGCCTGCTGGCCCCCGGTGAGACCCTGCGTCTCTTTTTTTTTTTCTTTCCGGGAGCTGAAGCAAACCAGCTGACAAGTTCCTATAGCTGCCTGGAAACCTATGGAAGCCTCTGAAAGCTAAAACACCTTGAAAAAGTGACAGACCACAGCTGTCTCAGGCTCCGTGCACCCCTCCCCCTCCCCTGCTTTACCACCCATCTGCTGGGACAGGCTCTGCTTTCCAAAAGCTCTCCACCTGGCTTTCAGTCCTCACAAAGGCCAGCAAATAGATTCTAGTTAGTGTGTGTCAGAAAGCCAAAGGAAAAAAAAAGGTTCCCTTCTGAAAAATGGTACCAAACTGGCTGTGACCATCTACGTGCATCTATCCCGGGGATCTCTTACATTAATTTTGCTTTTATTTATTCATTAAACCATTTTGCATGTAAACAAACTGCAGCCCGTACCCCCTCGCCGTGTCTCAGCTTGAGGACAAATAGCTATTGGGCTCCCTCTATTGGCCGTTGTGCATCTATCTGCATTCTGTCCAGGTGCACGTTAAAAGGGTGAGCGAGGGGCCAGTGACAGAGCTTCTAGGTATGTCCCAGAAGTGATATTACTGACTTATATTATGCCTAAACTGAGCTATTTCTCGATGAGTTTCCTTTAAGCCCTGTATGAACAGGTATGCGTATTAACAACAACAAACACAGTATGTTACCAGTCAAGCATTCCTGATTAAATTGATTGATATTTCATAGACCAACAGTCCAGACATTCATTTACAATCATAAAAACTCACCTCACATGTGGAAAGCTGGACAAGCATATTCATGAGCAATTTTTTTTTAAATAAAAACTTACTGAAATGATTATTATCATTAAAGCTGCAGATTAATTTTCATTTGCTCTACTTGTCACCTAATTGTTTCATCTCTAGCGAGGACGAGGGTGCCTACCATTGACGCAAAGCACAACCCTGCCTCCACAGTTGCCCAGAAATGTTGTCCTCCTGTTACGTGGATAATAAAGATTAGGCCATAACGCTGTCACGGTCAATATATTAGATAAATCATCCATTTTCAAGAGGAATTATAAAAATGATACACTGAAAAGACACAACCTCTTTAATCTTGTCAATGAAATGTTGGTTGACACAAGCTGATCTGTGGCCAGGTAACACCAGCAGAACACTCTGCCGATTATCATCGTTGGGTCACCTGAACTGACTGCAGCGTCCCGGTCTAATTAAATAACACTATCCCCGACAATTCCCTTCATTCATTGTTGTTTCCAAGGAGCCAACACCTGAAACACATTCTCCGCGGGATAAATTATTCATGGGCTGAAGCGGCAAAGCCCAAATCATCCATCACCATCAGGGGTAAATACATAAACAAAATTATCCACATAAAGCCAGCCTTAAATCTTAGTTTAGTCATTTAATGTGCAGCCTGTAACACGGGATACTTACTATTCCTTTTTCAAAAGACATTGTGGAGCAACTAATATGGATTTAGACCATTTACCTGAGGCGCAAGTTACTCAATTCATTTTCCAGACAAGGACAGGAATTGTAGAAAAGAGGCGGAATTGAATAAGGATTCACTTATAAAGTCTGTCATGGCAGAACCCATTTCAGAGAGTCTGCGTATTTGCTGCAGCAGCAGAATCTAAGTTGTAAACAGGAAAGTGAAGCCACAGTTCAACTCCTAACAACACTGCATGAAACCAACTTGTGCTGGGTGTCAGGCCTCAGAGGGGACACCTTGATTTTTTTATTTTTTTCCTCAGTTTCAGCCGCTTCCCTCCAGATAGCAGCACCACTCTAGTGTGGTTAACATGGTCTATTCTCTCAGGCTGTCACTGTAAACGATTAGATTATTTTCGCTCCCAGCTACTTTTAGACCTTGACAAAAAAAAAAAATGCATACATATATCTATAGAGCCCAGGTTATGAGTAGATCGGATGTTGTGATTAGTATTTGATATTTATGACAAGTTACGGGGGCCACTATGTATCCAGGACTGACAGAAATTGGTTTCTTTCATTTTCTCAAGCACAAGAGACACCAGAATGGACAAAATGATCCAATGTGAATACATATTCGGGGCAGCCACGTTCTCGTTGGGCCCGGAGATTAAACAGCACCCATAATAGAGTCTCACAACTCAAACAAAGTGGTTTGCCGCTCTGTCAACAGCACGCTGGCCACTGGAGGGGCTGCCGACATTTCAGATGGGACATGTGTTAACCCCCTCCAACACCCATCCTCTCAAATATTTATGACATATGAATGTGAGTGGAGCCAGTAGGAAGGGAAGCATGGAGAGCAGTTTGTAGACTTCATAAATAATTGGACTTGGAAAGGTTAGATTTAGCATCAGCGGGACAGAGAAAGATGTCTAAAAACATGGCTGACATTGGCAGGAAGACACCAACGATATTTATACTGAGACATGTGTCTTCATATTCTAACATCACTTGTATAGACTGTATCACCAATAGATATACATGTGATTCAAGACAGCAGTGCACAACAGCCAGTTATGCCAAACATATGCTGATTATTTCTTTTACCGTCATTTTCTAAATTTGTTCTTTTTAGACAAAATTACAGCATGAAACATTTTATTCATGTGTTGAAAAAAGCAAGTGAAATTTTCATCGATCAAGCTGATAAATATTAAAATAAATATCTAATTTAATTCAAAAAAAAAAAAAATACCTGTAAAATACTTTAAAAATGCATGATAAAAATACATGGGTGCCTGGAATATTTTATAATGCGTCGGGACGGTGCAATTTTCAGAGTTAATTATTTCACTATTTCCTGAGCACTGAGAGAAGTCACTTGGGAACCTTTTGCTCAACTAGCCTCATTTATAAGCAGCTCAAACCTGGCTCATTTAACGGTTGAAATTATTCAATGGTGGATGCCTCATTAATACAGAAAAGATGACTGCGTTAACTTTATTTGCAGGGTAGCAGCTCACCACCTCATACCCTTTCAAGTGTTACAATACTGTATATTATCATGGCTGACGCTTGGTGCTGTGAAAATTGTTGGCTTTTTCTTCCTTGTTGCTGTTGCCTCTTCCTGGCTTTGCTGCCATATTTGTTTGCTTGTTTACAGGTCATGTTATCCAATCAAGCTGATCCAACAAGTTAGCAAAATTCTCCCCGGAATATTAAAAATGATAGAAAGAAACCTGAGGCAGCCTTTATTCTATATAGTTATATAACAACTGTCTAATTTTGATTCTATAGGAGCAATGGCCGAGGGACATGCAGCCATCTCCGACACTTTTCTTCATTTGACCTTTCCTGCCAGGATGAGGAGGGTCCTCTAAAAGAAATGGAAAGGCAGAAGCTGATGGAGCGATGTCTTTAATGAGGTATGCTGGGGCTGTTGCCTGTCCTTTTAATTAGATAATTATGCATCCTCCTACGGAGGAGGGAGGATTCAGGGTCACATGGGAGGGGGCAGGCGATGCCACAATGCCACACTGTCACATACAGAAGTAAAGAGGCTAAATCACAGGTGAGTCCCTCTGGGGCGAGCACAGACCCCACTCTTCATTTGGGAGCCATTATAGGCCCATCCTATTTAAATTCAGTTCAACTGTCTTTGTCCATCTTCATTCGGTTTTTGATTAGCCTGGTAATTACCATTCCACGAAGACACTCGCAGACACCAACACCAACATTGCTGCAGTCCTATGGTGTCAAATGTCCTTTGCTTGCCATCTGAGCCCCTCGGCAGACGCTGACAAAAAGAAAACTCACACCTCAAAAGAAACCGGGTTGTCTGCGGATCCGTTTGCCAAGTAAACAAAGACTTTTGCGAGTGGGGTATTTGAAGCCGCGGCAACATTTCATTCCACCAGTGCCTCATTTTGCACCGGAGAATTTTAATTACAGATTCACTGCCATCTGGTATCCATGCTCGTCTCTGCCCACTCTTCGCCGGTGCCAAGGCGGGCTCCAGTGTCTTCCACGGTGAAATGCTTTAACCTCATGTCTGCTGTCCCAGTGGATGTGTCACTACACTCCACACTCAAACGGGCAAAACACAAAAAGCACAACACAGTAGGTGTAAGATATACAGGGAGGTGAAGGTTGAGGTAGCACTGATCCACCTCTAAAGAGGGGCCATAACTCACATAGATGAATGGTCGGAAATCTCAGCAACTGATGAGACAAAATTCATTTTGGTGATGTATGGAACGCTTCTCAGAGCAGTGTTATTTGTACATATGTCAGCACAACTGAATGCCCTCCATTTCCCTTGTTTTGTCTTTTCTTTCCCTCTAGAGATAAGCATACGTCAGGGTATCAACTTGACCCAGAAGCTACATTATTACTGTACACATAAAGGAACTGTTTGACAATTTAGTATAAAAGTGACACATTGCAGTCGTATGGCGCGGGGATTGGGTTCGGGACCACTTCTTGGCCAGAGGCAGCAACTTCCTGCAGTCTCAAAAGGGCTTGTTAGCGTCAAATAAACCTTGGCTGACTGTCTCCCCCCGTGTCCAGTCCTCATGATTTGTCTGCTGACCGTAGACTTATATTTACCAGACCGTTGTGAGAGCCATCTTCCTCCCCAACCCTCAAACACAAACACAAATAAGCGTATTTCCCAAAATGCCAAGCTATCGGCATAAAAACCATAAAAACCATAGAGGAGAACTATTTACAGTGTGTGTAAGAGGGAAGGTATTATAAATAACATTTTATACTACTGTATGAGCATGGGGGGGGGGGGTCACAGCTGCAGCTTCCCAGTTAACCATAAATCATCATCAGGGTTCAGCCTTTCCTTGAACATATTTATATGCAATTCAGAAAACGAGCAACATTTCCCAGGGAAGAACTTGTCCAGCGGAGAGCTGTGCACCGTTCCTCACAGAGGAAGAGAGATCAGTGCCCCATAATATCCCAACATGAAAAAACTTTCATTATGCAATGACTGGAAGCTGCTCTATTAGACAATTAAGCCACCATTACCCCTGGTTCACCCCTAGTTGAGACTGACAATACAATCTGAGTATTGTCTGTCCATAAGCAAGCAGCAACCGACTGTGGGTCTGCTCTCTCTGGTTAAAAACACACTTCAGGGAATTCGCTCCATGTGTTAGAGCTGGAGTCTGCTGCCACAAAAGACACTTATTTAAAACAGACACAGCGGTGGTGTCACTTTAGCTGGAGCATTATGGTGGCGCTCAACAGGAAGACGACAGATCAGTGTACTCACTCAGCAGCTGTTTCCCTCCCAAACAACAGAAATTGATCGATTTTGTAGGTTTTCTCATAATGAGACTGAGATATTGCCTTGATAAGGAGCCAAAAAAAAAGTTAAAAAAAAGAGATTAAACAACATGACTAAAGCTGTGTTACATTTTTTTTAAAGTTCTGAGAATTTGCCTAAGAGCATTATAACATCTGGTGGGTGTTTGAGAGGCATTGTAAGCACACAGCTGTCGTTCAGGGCGAGTCGTTTGAAGATTTGAACAAAAGGAGATACTGGAAGCAGACGCTGGAAAAGCAATCTTCTCCCAAACAGGAGAAGTCTGGCCAACTGGACACGGGGACAGTATTTTGACTCAAACAGTTGTCCAAAAGTGTTCTTTCTCCTCTTTCTTTACTTAACAGATCAGAAGTAAACTTACTTTAGAAAGCCTGACTGGACGCAAGTCTCTCCACAGGCTCCTTTGAAAATGGGGAAACAATCTGTTCCCTACTCAGGTGCTGGTTGATGTGTTTCCAAGCAATCATCCTTCAAGTTCAGTCTGCTTTGTCTTTTTAGAAACATCTAAAGAGGAATGTGTTTGTCACATAGTGGTGCAGCCACAGTGCTCCACACATTGGCAGCCATTGGCTCACTGCTACGTACGGTGGCTGGCTGGGGCCAAACTAGACTCCCTTGAGTTTCTAAACAGGATTCACACCACCTGTGGAGGCCAGCAGTACTCCAGGCTATCTGGCTCACAAATGCCTACCTGCAGGATGTGTTAAACATAAAATCCGAGGGATTTTAGTTTTAGATATATTTTATCGACAAAGATGTTGGGCTAGAGTTCCATCAGCAGGCATAATCCTAAGCAGTCTTGTGCCTCTGATATGCTGTTGAAGATGCATATGCTTAAAGGTTTCTGTCATTTGTATACATGGGCTGAGTTTAGGAAACTACAGCCTCTTGTTTCTTACTCTGTTTTTTTGTTTGTTTGTTAATTTGTTTGTTTGTTTTGGCCACTGCACACAGTTGTCTACTAGTGCTGGAGAAAGACGGTTTCTTGAACCAATGTCTCAAAAATATGTCACATTCTGTTTATTGCTAATAACACAAAAAAACTGCCCCCCCTCCCCAGATGGTTCACTGTGATTCGAGGGAGAGCAACCAGCTGCAAGGACTGTGTACAGGCTAAGTAAAAAAAAAAGAAGAAGGAAAAAGAAAAGGAGAGTCCTTCCTCCATCATCCCCTAGAAGAGAGAAAAAGAGTCCAATCAATGACAAACCATTCTTCCATGACATCAGCCCCTGGGATCTGGTGACTATCCAGCTCAAAACCATTAGAAACTGACTGTAAGCAGAAAAATGGTCTATTAGATGTTTTATTGTAAATTTTATGTTTTTATTATGTTTGTTGTGCCTTGTTTTTATGATTTTTTGTTAAAATCTATGTGTGTTCTGTGTTTCACCTGGCTGCATTTTTTTTTTTTTTTGGGGGGGGGTGGGCGTATTTTAAAATGGGAACAACAAAGTCTTAACAAGTAGAGATAGGATTTTTTTTTTTAGCAAATATTGGGTGTATTAAAACAGCACATTTATAGATAGGGATAATATTATAGACTGGCAGAACATTTGCATTAGTTTCTTCAGTGTCTGTCTTCAATGAGAAGATTCAGAGTTAGATAAAACACAGTAGTCAGAAAATCCCAAACTGTTTTGTCTGCATCAAATACTCATCGTATATTCTATAAGTCTGGCTACAGAGAATATCGTAGATATCTTTTACATAACTTTTATCAATGCATGAGTAAGTCTGATATATTAGGTATAAAACTTGGCATTTCATATAGGATTTAAAATACAATTTTGTGGGTGTTAACTGTGAGCCCGTGTAAGGTTTTACCTGCCAGACTTCTGTCTCTGTGAATCTATGCACATATTCCATAAGCATAGTTCAAGTAGTTCTTAAAAAGCACCTCCTTCTACGTGGAATAATTTTATCTACAAAGGGTCTGAAATTGAAAAAAAAGCACATCAGAGCCAAAGCTTTTTTTTTTTTTTCACAGGTTGGTATTAATGTCAATCCAGCAGGGCTGGTTCCAAATAAAGATTAAGTCCAGTTGGAATCACATGTATTTTTAAAGCGGTCCATCAGTCTCATCTAAGACGGTACGCTGTTGTTATTCCACTCACACACGATGCAAAGATTCGTGTCCCACAGGGTTTGTGTTGGATATGTTCTGTAGTTTTTGGGATTGCAGTGTTATTTGGGGCATTTATATGAGCCACACACATACATCATTCACAAGCACCAGGAAGAGCTGCAGGATAAAAATGAGATATTATGGATCTCATGTAATAAAATGAATCACAGACACACAAGCACAAGAATGCTTATCCTCTGAATTGTTATGACAGTAATTAATAATGAACATCTAAAACTTTAAACCAAACCTTTTGTTGCATTTGAAATGCTGCTATAATGAGGCAGACAAGACAAAAACATTAATTTGTTTATCGCTCAGTGCTGCTTTGCAATGTCCTGGGCTTTCACAATAATTCATGAGGGCCTCTGTCTAATCCATTTTGAGCAAAACACCATATGCCAATGAGTGCACACATATGCGGAGCACTGTGGCCTGCGAGCCCGTGTCCAGGCTCGATGGATTTGTGTTGATTTTCTCTCCGCTCACGGCTCAAGGTCATGGTTCTTTGTGACTCTGCATGGCCTTGTGATTCCTGCTGCACGCAGTGTTCTCACCGAAGGCCGTGCTGTCTCAGCTTTCTGTCCCACAATCTGCAAATGCTGCCCTTGCCCTCCCGACCTCCCAGAGCTCAACCTGTCAACCCGCACACCCCCAGAACCCTGCTACAGTGCAGCAATGGGGGAGGGCTGGAAGGTGGAGAAGATATAAAAATGGAAGAAAACGGACAGAGGGATTAAGAAAAAAAATGAGAGAGGCAGGAATTGGGGCTGTAGAGCAGAAGAGAGAAAAGAATTCAGAGTGGTGAGAATGAGGAAGAGCCAACGCGCTCGAGATTGAAAGGCCTCTTCCTCTAATTTGCACCATATTCATCACCTCAGAGGGCAGACACTCTCAGATCGCTTTCCATTCACTTCCTCACCCTTGGCTGCAGGTCAAAAGAAAAGGCAATTTCCCCTCAGCCCCTTGCAAGCCGCTCCATTCCTCATGGATAAACTGTACTTTTGAAATGTGTAGAAGTGAGGGCATTCATCACCAGGCCAGGGTCCGTCTGTCCCTCCCCCTCCTCCTCCTGTGCAGGAAAAGCCTGAAGAAGCAAACAAGTCTGATTAATAACTTTCTCCTTGTGCAGCCCAAGACCACTCGACAGGGCCACTGTCAGTCAACAGGAGCGGTGTTGGGCACACTGCCCACCTAATTCGCTTACTGAGCACTGGGCAGCGTGCCCACCTGCTGAAGACACAGACCAGACTGTCTCAGGCTGTCAGGCTTTTATCTTGGAGATCCACCACGCTGGGCCTGCCAACGAAGAAACCAGAGGTCTGTTACAAATCCACTCTTAGCACTCGCTCACACATCTTCAGCTGGGAAATAGATGAAATTGGGGCATGTGAAAGTCAACGGAACCAGGCAACATACGCCCAGGTTTTAAAACAGATGTCAGCTCAGAAGGATATGCTTACATTCATGGAGGCAAATAGGGACAGAGTGTCCTATTTATTTAGCTATTAATGTGAACAAACTTTTCATTTTATTGTAAAAAATAACCCTGTAACATCCCTGTCAAGGTGGTGGTCGGCATGACACAAAAGTAAAAACAAACACCCATGATTGAACACAGATATGGCCATTTAGGCATTGTCCTCCCCTATCTTATGAAATTTCCATCTCTCGCTCACACACCAAATTCCTCTCTAAAACATCACTTCCACTTCAGAGAGATGGAGAGAGAAGAGAGAGGGCTGGAAGTAGATGGATGATGATTATTCAGCAACACTCTCCCATCTCTGTCTCCTCTCTCCATTGATCCCGTCCCATCAGAGAGGCTATAAATATTAATAAGAAGGCTTTGTTTTAGCAACCTGTGTGAAGATCAGAGCGCAGAAGAATAGAAGTATCTGGACATGCTTTTTTTTTTGTTGTTGTTGTTAGCAGGCAGACAGGCAGGCAACCTGCAGAGTGTCCTTGGGGGAGGGGAGCCTGGGGGGGAGCCCAGCCCTCAGCCCAGCGCCTCGGGCTCAGTGCGTTCAAGTCAAGGGCAGCTCAAGGGGAACTGCTGCTGTTGGAGACTCGAGTCTGGTTCCAAATTAGCCTTTCACAGGCTGACTTGTGACGGATGAAAATGTGGACAAACATACATTATAATGTGTGTGTCATATATTTAGATATTTTCATACAATTTCCCACCCAAAGCTAAAGATACTGAGCCATGGAGATGGTTTAAATTTTAAAGGAAAAATTCAACTTTTTCTTTTTTTTTTTTAGCTTCCTAGGGGAGCATAGGATGAAAAGCTTAATACCACTCCAATGTCTGTACAGCATAAGGCTACAGTCAGCAGCCAATTAGCTTAACTTAGCACAAAGACTGGAAACAGGGGGAAACAGCTAACCCAGCTCTGCCCAGCAGTAAAGAAATCCAACTACCAGCATCTCTAAAGCTCACTTACTAACACATTCTATATTGTTTATTTAATCTCTACAAGCAGTAAGTTCAGTACTCTATCGTTAAACCCCTGGTCACGTCTGAGAGATTGTGAATTCATAAATATATTAAAATCTTGGCAATAAACCGAACCAAAACAGGTTTTAGGGCGGCATAAATCTTACAGACAGATATCTCAAAATCCCAGCAAATAAAACCAACATTTTCCATAATGGCTAGATTCCAACAGAGGTAGGTGAGAGAATATGTTTTTACTTGGTGTGGATGAACTGACCCTTTAACTCAATTAAAGAGAAAACATAAAGCGATGAAGTAGGTCAAATATGAGCCTAATTGGATTTGACCCTCCCTCCCCACCTCCCAGTGTCATTTAGAGTCTCGGAATAAAATGTGTTTGTGTGTTATCTGACCTCTATTTTCTCATCCTGACCCGACTGATAGCGCGAGCGCGCGGGGTCATGGTGTCCCTCCACTTGGTTAAACGTTTTAATGTTGTACCCGACATCATTGTGTCCACAAACCGGAATCCTCCCTCAGATGGTGGAGACAGTGATGGAGGGCCTGCTAAGGTTGCAGAAAAGAAAAAAAAATCCTCAAAATGAAAACAAGACAATGGTTTGACCCTGGACAACGAGAGAGAGGGAGAGAGAGAGAGGGAGAGAGAGAGGTGATGGCAGAATGGATCCCTCTGGTTAAATGGAGTTTATGATTTGCAGCAGATGTTGGCCAACTCCTTTTCAATCTAGAAACAATACATGGGGACATGGGGCCCATTGCTGGACGGGAACGAATCGATGATACAGAATGGTGTGGATTATATGAGAAGTTGGGCCGTGGGGGTATGACTGATGCAAGCCATCCAAGCTGATCCACGGAGCACAGGCGCTGCCACTGTGATGTGTGGAGGCAACATGAAGCAGGAGGCCGGGCTAGATGTAGCCACAGTTTGTGCCTCTCATGCAGCTTTACCGTTACACAGAAGTCACAGAGCCATGGGGACAACAGTGACACCATCATTCGGATTATTCAGTCGAACCATGAAACCTCTTTTTTATTTTCAAGAAAAACCTATTAAAAAGATTTGAACGAGACAGGGCTAAGCAGTAAAATTTTCTGCAAAATAAGTACCAAGCAATCTCTTAAAAACCAAGACGGTCATTCAACACTTTCCGCTTTTTCCTGAATTCTTAAAGACTCTTCAAACTATGCTGTTTGTCTTTTCTTATTTCGCATAAAAATATAAAATATAGGAGCTTAAAACGTTTCGGTTCACATTGCCTTCCATATTTGTTCAGATGGGGAAAAAATTGTGAAATTCTTTATTGTCCATTATTGTTCTTTTCATCCACATGCTTAGAAGGGTTTTGGAGGAACATGGAAATACCAACAGAACAGTGGTAAGTGTTGCAAAATGACCCTCGGAGTTATACAAAGACTACCAGGTATTGATATTTATTATTTTTCTGAAAAACTGAAGTTTAGTATGAAACTGGAGCTAGGTTAGAAACTACTCTTTAACTGGGGCTGGGTGTGTGTTTTCATATGTGTAAAGGAGTATTCTAGTGTTCTCCTTTTTGGTCTTGAACACCCTTATTATCATCCATGATTAATAGCTGAGGAATGATCGCATTTCATCCCAATTCCTCCACTTCTCTTGCTTTGGAGTTGACTTCAGTTTGTAGTGGCTCTGCAAAAGGGAGAGCTACAATAACTACTGTAATGCGTAGAACGCCGCTTAGTATCTCCCCCTTTTCTTGAGTTGTTTTACTGCAGATTACATGCATTTAAATGATGCATAATCACCCTCTGCTGTTTAGCACAAAAATGTTACAGGTAGCCCTCCACACCCACATAAGGTGCTGTGGTTAAAATAAAAAAGGTGAAAGTTTGAGAAAAAGCAGAGGAGTAACTGTTGCTTGACAGAGTACATATGTGATATAAGTCACAACTTCCTCTCATGTGAATGTGTAATCACAAAGGGGAGTGTCAACTTCAAGCTCCGAAGGAAAAAAGTGAAACAACGAAAGAGTCCTGTGGTGTATTTGATGTATTCTGTCTCTTATATTTAAAAGAAAGTTTGTTTTTAATGTTACGAATCAGCAGCATGTCTCACATTGATGAAAAATGATGTATTCACACTGTTGAAATTAAATGCTTTGATTTCATACATAAAAAAAAACAAGATATGAAAGACAATAGCAGTGGGGGGAAATAATCAGGGCTCATAATCAGTCCATGTGTTATGAAAGAGAAGGAAACTGAAGCCTTAAATCAACGGCTAGAATTAAGAACAGTGGGGCGTCCCGTCGATGGTGAGTTCGTTCAGTAGTTGGAGAAATGTTGTGATGTGAACCATCCAGGGGCAGCGACAAAGAAATGGCATCTTATTGGCAAAATTTCAATTCTAGGAGCTGAAAAGAGGAGGAGGAAGAGGAGCGCGGCTCTGATTCGAAAGGCGAGAATCGCCGGAGAGTAGAGGGTGAAAGAAAGAAATAAGGAGCATCACGTCCTCCTCTGTTGTTCAGACTTGTCAGGTCACAATAGGAGCCACAGCCAACAGAAGACTGACTATGCAGCAATGTATGTACACTTGACTGGTCTGACTATATGAGGCTTTTTCACTCCTCGCTCTTAAAAGCCCTATTGAGAGAACCAGCAAGGTGTGTGCTTGTGTTTCATTTGTTGCAAGCCACTTGAGAGTCTTGAGTATGACCTGTAAACAGGTTTCTCTGCATCCCAGCCAGCGGTGCGCCCGTTGTCGCCCGTCTGCAACAGTGCCGAGCCAAGCGTCACCCATGTCACGCTCCGATAGCTCAATTTAAATGGAAATTGGATGAACTGCTTGGAAGTGATCCAGCCATCCAGAACAATTAACCCATATTACTGGCAGGCCTTGAAGGAGTAATTTGACTTTGAATGAGAATGGGGAGGAAAGCCTGTGGTATTTAAAACTACTGGAAATGAAATAGCCTTAAGTAAAGAAAAGATCCTGTTTGCTGCTTTTAGTACCAGAGATTTAATGTCAAACAGTGTCGCTAAATCCTTTTTATACATTTTAATTGATGCCAACAGTAATACACTGCTGGAGTAGTTAGAAGTATTTCACCAAATAGGATTAAAATGAAAGATAATGTTTGTTTTAAACTCACTATGTCATTTGAGCAATAATTAAACTGTATTCGAGGGGTTTCTATTACTGCTACACCGGATGGATTGAGGCCCCACATCCTTATTTGCAGAAGTCTCAGATATGATGCCGTCTTATGCTGAAATTTACAACCAGCATTAGAAACAAACAGTGGCCATAGAGTAAAGGTGGGGTCACTCTCTATCTTTCTCATCGTCAACAAATCTCATAAAAGGACCAAAAGCGAAAAAAAAAATCTATTAGTTTGTTTCTCGATACTTTACATCTTCTCTCTCCTGTCTGTGGCACTCAGTCCAAAGTACCATCGACCCAAGCGAAGATGTAAATGTTTAAAAAGCAGGTCACAAATACACATATACACACTGGTAAGGCTTAACCCCTTAATGCAAGTGTATAAATGGAGCTTTAGAGGTGCTGGTAGCTGGATTTATTTGTCTTGGGGCAATGCCAACCTGGCTTTTTCCCATTTCCAATCTTTTTGCTAAGGTTGTAAAAAATTACTCAAACAGGAGTAAATAGTGCATTTCATGGGGACTATTCTCAGTTGTGGATGAATACACATTTGGTGCTTTATGTAGTACTTACACAAGCAGAAATGACACACGCGGGATTAACTCAAAGTAAACTACAGTCCCCATGTTCATGGTTATGAAGAAACATGTCACCCAGTGCAATGGCATGGCTCTTCTATGTGTTTCTGAACAACAATGGTCCTATATGGTGCATAGAAATCAAGCCATGCCGTCATTGGCTATGCATACGATACCTGTGAGTAGCATCTGGTCACTGTGGGTTCTGTATTTTTTTCATTGGATTAGTTGACGATCTGTAGAATATAGAATATAGCTGGGCCTTTCAGGTTATGGCCTTTCTACTTCAGGGATTTAAAAAAATAGATACACATGCACGGACATCTAGACATTCAACCATAACCAACACAAAAATCTATTTAGAATGAATCACATATTTATAAAAAGAACATGCAATAGGATCCAGATATTGAGGAAATAGTAATATACAGTATAGAGGCAAGAGCTTATCATGTCCTAACCTCGCCTCATGTTTTAGAAATGGCAGGTAGTGGAACACGGCATGATCTTAATAATAAAGGGTCGGTTTACCTGAATTAAAAAAAAAAAATTAATTCATCTCAATTTTCCTGGGGATGGCAGGAGAAAACCTCAGAGGCTAGCATCTCACAACAATATCAGATAAAACCAACATTGTCTGCAAGATGAGCATTTCGTACATTAGGTAAACCAACCCTTAAACTCTGCTATGGAGAGAAATATACAGCCGCTGTTGGGAAAAGGAATTGTTCAGTTATTAGATGGGTCTTGCACAAATGCTTTTGAACTAAAAAAAAAAAAAAGGAAAGCACAAGTCCTGCTTTTTTTGGGCAACAGCAAAAACCATTTCAATGTGATATTTGAGATCTGGTTTACATCACTATCTTTCGAAAGAAATAATAATTGCATATCTGCTAAAGTTGGATCTGCATGTCTTTCTCTTCTATGTCTTTACAGTACTGCACCATCAGCAAAAATCTCACTTTTGTAAGCTGACTCTCAGACCCTTCGGCATTGATTGGACAATCAAAGTCACACAAACACTATGATTGCTTGAAGTCTGGCAATTTGAGATTAAACACACGGTCACAAAAAAGAGGAGACTGAGGGCAGACTGAGAAAGGCAACAAATAAAACAACATTTTTTACACAAAGCACATCACTGCTAATGTATTGGAGAAAAAAATATTTAGAGTATGAGAAAGTACCCCTGTGGTGTTGAGAGAGCGAGGTAGAGGAAAGGCAAAGACGTGTGTGGGGGTGGGGGGGGGGCAAAGCAGCTGAAATCAGAGCACTCTGTATGCAGGGGATTGAAGCGTGTTGGACTTTTGAGTCAGTCAGGTAATGGGTGAAATTGTGTCTGCTGCACAGCTTATAAATCGCAGTGCTGGCAGTATTTATCTATGTCTCAGACAATCCTACTGGGAGATGGGAACAGTGAAATGAGAATCAACAGCCTGCTTCTCCTCCCCTCAGCTCCCATCAGGTCATTTCACCCCCCCTAACCCTCCTCTCCAAGGCAACATGTGAGGAGAAACTGATAAATATAAAGCAAGTTGAGAGCCGCCTGCCGCTGCCCTCTGCGTTTCACCACAATTTCTGGGGTCATTTTAACATATTTTGTCCAAACCCTAAGGGAACTCGACTAAGCTGCCTCTCTCGCCGCATTTATTCCTCTTTTAAGCCACTTCCGGTCCACCATTACTACATTAAAGGCCATCGATTCTAATCATTCATTTCATTTCCACTTAACCTTTTCATATTTCATCCTCCAAATCAGGAGTTTTTACACTCCAGTGATGGCAGGTCTGCTCTGTAATAAAAGACAGCACATGAGCTATTTCTAGAATCCCATTCTAGACAATTGCCCTGTGGCTTTGTCTCTAACAGTCACACCTTGTTACCACATTTCCAAAGGATAGAATAGAGGGGACAGACGTGGCCATGAGTAAAAGGGTAGATGGAGAAAAGAGGACGGGAACACAGGGAGGTAACAATAACATGCAATTTCAGGCTTCATTGTAATTCCACTCTCATCTCGGTCCCAAGTGACAAGCAGCGAGCCGCCCAGGATTCTAATCATTCCTGTTGTCAGATTGGTACCCCAAGTGAGATCGAGTTGATTGCTTGAACAAATTTGCAAAGTAACGATGCAATTTGCTGCAGTATGCCTTGGGAGGGTTTGGGCCATCAGATCGGTGGGGTCTGTAGGGAGGCTCACGGGAGACCGGGCTGGAAGTTGTTGTCTTCGTAGAGAGACTCGTCTGCAAGTAAATTAAACTCACTGTTAATCATTACACCAGAAAGTGAATAAATTGTTTTAATATTTGTGTGGGCTCGGTTTGACTGCAACACCGAGAAAGTAACAGGAATTTTTAGGCATTTGGGAAATACAAGTATTGGCTTTATTGCCAAGAGTTAGATGAGGATATTAATACTATTCTCTGGTCTGTATGGGGAATAAGATATGAAGCAGGAATCAGCAGCCGCTTAACTCAGCACAAAGACTGCAGGGGGGGGGGGGGGTCATCTTGGTCCCAAGGCAACAAAATCCAGCTATCAGCACCTCTAAAACTTCATTTATACTCCTGCTTTAAAGGGTTATGCCTTACCTACGGCAGATACGTGCATAGGCTCCACAGGCTATAATACTGCTGTAAAAAGTGGAATTAATGTATGGTACCACATGAACTCTGGCCAGCTTGGGCTGTTTGCGTTTGCTGATAGCGGTAAAGATTGTTTAGAGTGAAGACATTATGAAGCAAGGTAGAAGAAAAAGGGGACAAAGTATGAGTAGCGAGGACGTCAGGCCCGATCGTTTCCTGTGTCAAAATGATCATCTTTGTTTCTTTTAACCAGGATGACCGTAGTTTATAATTGTTTCCATGACGGCGAAGATCCTCTAACCGCGATGATGACTTATTTTATCCCACAGCCTAAAGCAAAACCAAACCCTTTCTGTAGCATTGTCACATCACAAAAGGGTAAATTATTTCGTTTTCAGCATCGATTCTTAACAGTTTATCTGTGGCATATCTCACGCCACCACTGGGGGGCGCTAATTCGGGAAACGCTTCTATTTGGATTCTTCTGTTTTTGTCTTTGAAACACAAATTGTTATATTTTTATCCTTCAGTTGTTGCAGAGATTAAGGAAATAAGAAATTGCACATTAATTAATGAGCTTTAAAGGTGCTGGTGGACATATTTTTTAACTTCTGAGCCAGGCTAGCTGGTTCCCCCCGTTTACAGTCTTTATGCTAAGCTACACCAAGCTAACCACTTACAGTTGCCACATATTTGACAAACAGATATGAGAGTGGCATCAATCTTCTAATCTAAGTCTTGGCAAGAAAACAAATGAGTGCATTTGCCAGAATGTCAAACTACTGATTTAAAGCTTAGAAGACTAAAACGAAACATTTTATAATTTGTTATTAGACTGTCTGGAAAAGACGAGGCATTCGAAACCAAAACATTTTGTCTATAACAACCTCCGCAACACTTCAAGAATGTCTGATCCTTACGCATAATGAGACATGTCATTTTCCACTAACTCCACTCAATGAACATTGCACCCTGACAAAGCCCAGTCACTACACAGTGTGAATATGAATTAGCTGCTGTCTGTCATCTCAAGCCTAATGATTTAAGAGTCCGGTGACATGGTCGCGCACCAAATATAAAGACCCTTCATATCCAGGATGACAGTTGCTATTCTTCATAGCAATTACTCTATTATGGAATTTGACAAATTTTAATAGAAATGACTTAGTGGTGGTGAGAAAGAGAGAAGGGGCCAAGGTGTTCCTGAGAAGTATGTTTGTCCTGAACAAAAGGAAATGCCAGTGAGTCACACTGAGATCCTGACGGCAGACTCAGGGCCATTTCCATCCACGCATTCCCTTGCAGAAAGGTCGAGGACAAACTCTAAAATGATTCATTTTAAGGCGACTGCCGGTCGATTGTTGGGGTATTTGTCAAATAGGGACATGCATCTCCTCTATCTCTCTCTCTCTCTTTCAAGAACTCCATTTTAAAAAATATCTAATATCCTGCAAAAAAACTATTAATGAGTTCAAAGTCCAAAGTCAGCTTGGGTTATATTTAAAAAGAGCTTCCCGAACTGCAAAGGTAGCAGGTAACCAGGTATTTAAAATGATCGCACTTTTTCTGTCTTGCTTCATTACTCACGAACCTCACAGTCGCAGAGATGATATATCTTTGCACATTTTTACAAAACGTCTTTATACTACTTTGTTTTCTTTGTCTTTTTTCTCCACTTCCTTTTCGTGTGATATGTTTATAAATAGTCTCAGCTTTCTCTTTTATTTCCTCTTTTTCTTTGTTTCCTCCTGAAAAGAAAAATTCTAATTGTGCAATGTCTGCACTGCATAATACTGTATAATACTGCATTTGCTTGCAGCCATTTTGCACTTATTATTCAGTGTGGTGCAGGGGATGGGAACAGATTCATTTCAATGTTCATCCACAAATACATCAAATCAAGTCAAATATTTTTACTTCTTGCTCCACTGCACATATACTGTACAGCTGCCTTTAAGTCTAAGATATCACATACCAAACAAACATAAGGTTATAAAACAATGTATGTATTGTTATAGATTCAGACCCAATACTGTGTAGAGCAGTTGAAACAAGCTCTGTGACAACTGGCTAAAGCATTAAAAAGGCTGTTTACATATTAATGCCTAACTATCAATACTATATTCTATAACATTCACAGGGAGGTACTTTTCTGGGCAAGTGCTTTTGCTTTTAATTACTTTACGCACATGTTGCCATGAATTCAGGACTTTTTCTGCAATTGAGTTTGTCTACACCGTAGTATTGGTAAATTGCAAATTACTAGTCTAATGCTCTCACTGTGCACTTCTTTATTAGTGAATTTAAATAGTGAATAGTGAATTTTCAACCACTCTTAAAATACAAGATGTGTTTTTGGGCCTGCATATTGTTTCAGGATATGGTCTGGATTGACACTGTCATGCATCATCATATGCTGCATGTTACAGTGCAGCAGAGTGGGTAAAGGCAATGCTTCCTGTTAGATTGGTGTGTGTATTGAACTGTTACTGAACCACCGCTGAGCGACTGGAATCGCTGGAGGACCACCGGAGAAACGATTATCCAGGCAGCAGTGGCCTGCTGGCTGCTTCCTACTGGCAAAGCAATCACTGTGTTATTTCGGGGAGAATGAATTACTGAACATTTTGAGATTAGGCCGCTTAATCCCTAAATGAATGGCTTAGAGCATTACTAGAAACTGTACCAACATTTGTGTCTTGCATCTGTATTGTCTGCCCTTTATTCTATCACCTGCCATTCCATGTTTTTTAATGTATCTCATATTTTCATGGATTTTATAAGGCTGTGGAAGCAGGAATTGTTTTCTCATGACACTCACTGTGACGGTAGAATAAAAAGTATTATCCTCTCCTCCAATTTTTTTTTTGTAGTTGATCAAACTCTGTGCCGTCATGCATCTCCTGTGGCCATGTATGATTTGCCTTGGCCCTGACCAAAGCTTGGCACACTGTGGTGTCAGCCCTGATTACCGAGAAGCATGGATCTCCGCAGAGCCCAGGAGCAAGCAAAAACAGAGAAAGCATCAGGAATCATAATGGGTAAGCACTGTTGAAATAAAGGCAGCAGAGGATATGAGAATCCTTGTACAAAGAGGTGTAGTCTTGCAATACGAATCAGTCGGAAAAGGCTGTGCCCTGCAGGGATTTCCATCATCTCTCTCAGACCTTGATACCAGGTTGAAGACGGAGCTTGCACAGCTCCTTTTATCAGACCTGAAATTGGTGATTAGATTGAAAGGCCCAGCAGAGGAGACACAAGTCCACTCCTCCACACTGAGAGGAAAAGCAATGTTCCACAAGACTACACTTTCATTACTCAAAATAAATCTCCATTAAACAAATTCCATATGCATAATTAGTCTATAGGAATAATTATAAATGTGATTAGTTTCTCCATGAGCCGACCTATGTAAATTGTGATTGACACCCGGCAAATACAGAGCACATAAATCTGGCTTCAGAGATACATTGACACGCACTACAGCACAATAACACTCGGCAGAACACAGAGGCGACAAAGGGAGTCGGGGCATTGGTGGCTGCAAACATGCCACCGCCACACACTCATAATCTGAGATATACAAGCCTGAACTACTGTATGGTTTTTGTATATACAAAGAATAAACGGTCAAAGAATGCATTACATTAAATAGAACAGGTTGAGGTTGGTACACCTACTCATATAGTCTAATACAGCAGCCCTGCAATAAATCTTAACCTCATAATTATAATTTATTATAATTATATTACTTGACACTCAGCAGGGTGCATTCCTCTGCCAAGGTCAAATAATGAGAATGTTGAAAAACGCCCTGTGTCACAATGTTAAGGACAGTGATATTTGAGAAAAAAAAAAAAAGAAGGGAGCAAAAAACCTGGATCTGCACCAGAATTTAATAACTTCTTCCTTGGCCCATGCCCCATCCCTCCACCAAGTTTGGTGCAAGTCTTTGTAATAGATTACTCAGAAAAAAGCACAATACATCAATGGGTGGTAAACACAGACAGACTCAGTATACAAAAAAAAAAAAAAACACACTAAACTGCAATTGTGGGCCGTGCAAAGATAATCATGCAGAGCTAACCAAAAATTTTCCAGAAGTCCAATAGGTGTGCTTTGTCTTCTGAGGTGTTCCTGGCAATGGTTCATCACCATCAAAAATTAATTTTATAATTTTCCCCATCTGTGATTAGCTCCTCCTTTTCCTTTGTGCATTGTTTTGCACTGTGGTGGGATAGTGACCATCAGGATGAGACTGAAAAATTAAGGTTTTACTTTTTAGTGTGAAAACTGTTCTGAGTATGCTTTTTCTTTGGCAGTTTTCCAGTGGGAACACAGTACTAAACCTGGTTAGTATTCATATGCAACATGGATTTGGGACAGAGTCTACAGCCATTCTAGCAGCTCTCTGAGGCTGTATCTGGGCACAGTGGTGCTTTGTGTAAAATGCTGACTTTTTGGGGAAATTTCATTAAATGGTAAAAGGCAACAAATCAGTTTCAACAAAAACTAAACATCCTAAACAGCCTGTTCATTGCATGGCTGTTAGTTTAGCTTAATGTGCCAAATAAACTGTGAATATGAGCTACAATCTGTCAACAGATGGTAAAAAATTCACACACCCATTGCCAAAGTTGCCCAAGGGGTGTGAATCTGAGCAATATTTGCAGGGTATTAAGGAAAAAGTGATGTTTCTATTAATATACACCTGTTTTATGTCTAAACACATGATGCTACAGGACAAACTGTGACGATTGACGTTGATGTTTAATCTATACATACGGGAGGTCAATCAGTCTAGTTCTTCAAAAGGAAGCCAGAGTTTTGAACAGCCCGATTGCTTGGGGTTCCAATTGGTGGGGCCTTCCTAATGTTCACGTGGAGACGGTGGAGGCCATTATTACCAGTCAGTGGCCGCTGTGGGTTCCAGTTGATGTGCACCTTTCATCTCTAAAGCCATCTCTTAGGGAAACAATAACCAGCCCTTCCCATCCTTTGAACTTGCCAGGTGGGGGCAACAGTGCTGATATGAAGTGAACAGATGAGTTGGGGGAGGGACGGGACTGCGTTTTGCATTTTTGTCCATGCGATGTGCGGCTGGTCTGTCAATACATATGGTAAAACCGGTGTCAGCAGGTTTAATGCATATGCAAAAGAGCCAGACAGGTTGTGTGTGGCTTCTTTTACATTTTAATGGAAAAGCTGGGAATGATAGATAAAGCCATTGACAGAAAATGAAAAAATGTCTATGCCTCCACAAACAGAAACCAAAGGAGACATTTTCGAGCTCTAGGATCCAGACCTGCCCTTTGCAAACCAATCTCTTCAGAGCCACTTGGCTTTACACAACCTAAAAGAACTGCCAAGATATTAAAAGACCACAAGATAAACAGTTATGATATGTTCACATTTATTGTGCAGTGACTTTTATATACATACATTTTATACACCTAATTTACATGAACAGAAATAAATTAATCTGCTAATGTTCTTTAACTCATCTTGCTTTAGTGTTGCCACTGACTGGACACAGCAAACTTTGAAGGAGAAAAACCACAATAATTCCAAGTGACACATGAGTGACAAGGCAGTAATATGAGTCAATGTACTCTAGTTTTCATTAGTGTTTATATCTTACACATATAAAGAAGCAGTTGGTAAGAGTTTTAGTGTTTGGTAACTTATAACAAGTTAACATAAACCCCCAAAAAACATCAATAGGGATCTAGGATAGAAAGTTTAAGAAAGGCCAGTCATCACAAAGCACTGCTTTGTTTTCACAATCGGGTGACAAGGTCAGAGAAAAGAACAGACTCCCTGACAGCTTTATAATCGGAAATCTCTCTCCCCCTCTCTCAGAAGTGTCAAACTTCTCTATGCTCAAATGTAAGTCATTTTCAATCTCTAAGTTTCAAATATGGATTATATATTTTGTGAATATATATATTTCACAGAAAGCAGAAAACTCAATTTACTTTGAACTTTAACTCGAGGACAGTTAAGATTTTTCCTATATGAAAGAAATAAAAAAATGAGCGAGTTCTTGAAAACAAATGTCTACGAAAAAAAACAACAAAAAAAAAAACATCTATCTAGTTGTGAGCTATACAATGCTGACATTAAGTAAATGAGACTTAAAAAATTAAATTATTTTAATGGTGCATAATACACCATTTGCACCAGCTGGAATTGAACATTCAAGTCAAAGTCTCGCTCTTTAATATCAGCACAATATAGTGGTCATGTTGTCTATCAAGTAGTCACTGTTTCATAGATAAGGTGATTTTTTTTTTTTTTAAATAAAATTTGTATTTGTTAACCATATATTTCTTTTCAATATATTTTGTCGTAATTTAAGTGAGCAATTCTCTTGCTCTAAAATTTATTTATTTTTCTTTATTTATAGACTATATAGTGGAGTCAGTCAGCCTGATGATGTGCAGTAAATAGCTACCAATTTTTCAGACAACATGGCCAAACAAAAGCCAAGCAGAGGTAAAAAAAATTACCAAAAAAAAAAATCTTACTAACTGCATCTTTAATTTGACTATTACTATTGTGCTACATACATTATTGATCACTGACAGACACAAAGATAAAATACAACTTGGTTAATTAGTGTGTTCTTTATAAAAAGTAAATCTAAGAAGCTAATGTGAAAATCATGTTTACTGTGTGTACATTGTAGTGTGCGGAAACAATAAAAAATACATTAACTGGAGCGGCCGCAGCCCACACATGGCAAAATGTGGCCAAGGGAAAAAAAAACAAAACAAAACTAAAATGCGAACCACTGGGGAAATCATCTCTAGGTTTCCCATATACACAAATTGTAAATACAAACATTAACCTGCTCTCTTTTCAGTCTGAGGGAACCAACGGGAAGTCTAACGTTCTACTGCTAGCTTATGATAAACACTGACACTAACTAGAGTGACATGCCTATGTAACACGAAACAACACATCAACTCCAGCCTCCTCTTACCATACAGAAACACAGAAAGAATTTACAGGATACATTGATGGGTCTTAAGCACTAAACTGCTGCAAGCAGCAAAAACTCTAAGCTATCAAAACATGCAGCTTGTGGTGAGTTTCTACAGTACTATTCCATAGTTCGTTGGTGGTAAACAGCTGTGTGAAAGCCCAGAGTTTGTATTTTGTTATTACTATTATTTCTATCACAAGATAATGATTTTCAACATGGCTCTGCTGTTCCATTAGCCTCACACCCAATCTATTCAGACTCTCATTAAAGTGAACAAATAAATCACATTGCAGCCATCTTATCACCACACCATAGAAGAACATCTGATTATTGCACACTAGCACTGAACTTGCAAATGTTCATGCAGAATGTATGAGAAACGCACTACACTCAAATCAGTGGTTGCTCACTATGTGACAGATGACCATACAGTTCTTTGGAAGACTAAAATACATTGTTTGGGAGGGTCAGAGACATTGAACTACGTGGCACACTACTGAGACGCCGACAGCGCTTGTATTACAACCTAAGGTGGTAGAATGAGGTGCAATGATGTTTTAGAAAATCGGTATTAGGATATTCGACACCATCTGACAACCACTGCATTACAGTACCTTCTTTAGACAGTAGAAAAGGAGGAGTGTTCGAGATGATAATTGCACCGAGGAGGAAAAGGGAACGAGACAAATTCTGTGAGAGAATCTAGCAACCTCTCTTCCAAGCAAATTCTAGCATCGGCATGTAAAATATATTACATCCATATCCAACATTCATAGCATTGTTTCTGTTAAAACACAAAAATAGTTAAGACTCACAGAAAGAATCCCAGCAAATAAAAAAGTTTTATGCTAGGGGTTCATCTGTTTGGAGATGAGAGTTTTAAATTGTTGTATAAAGTAAAAGCCAAAAACAAACAAACAACAAAAAAAGCAATCTTTTCAGACACACACATTTTCCCCAGAAACTACTCCACATACTAGACTACAAGTGAAACGGTCATAAGGCGAAACTGTGGCAGAGGGATGAGAGGAGGAGGAGACGTGAGAGTGAGAGGGGGCTGCAGTGATGGACCCAGTGTGTAATGGACCTTGCATCATCTATGCTCCGGCTCAAGGGGATTGAGAGCCTGACCTGTAACTCTTAAAGCTCCCCAGCAGGCTCTGCACCCCCTTCTTGACTCGTCGAGCCACAGAGTCAGCAGGAGGAGTGGGCAGACAGGAGGCGAGGCTGGGTGGACGTGCATCCAAACATTTCTGGTAGCGAAGCTATAAAAAGAAGAAACACACATTGAGCGTAAATGGTGTATTACAGACACGAGACTAAACACTGGCGTGTGCATGTTAACAACCGTGATTCACATCTGTACTAGTTTAGCTTTCAACTCTGGGAAAGAATAAAGAGAAGTTTTTGATAGAACTAAAACACAAACAATAATGCATATATCCAATCGTCTTCCAGTTCTCTCTCCAATGTTAGGGCTTTAAATCTCATGTATCTGTTTTACAACTTACCATGCAGGCAGCCTGTACAGCCTCACTCAGACTGGCAGCATTGGGTTCGCACCAAAACATGTGGCAAGTGAAATCTTGGGGACCCTCCGCCATGATGAAAGCAAAGGTGTGGACGTCCTTCCCAACACCCATGAAAGACAGGAAACGCACCCTGCACTCTGACAGCACCTCCTCATTCTGGATATGGACATATAGATGACACAGTAATGGTTTTTGTTTTGTTAGATTTGCAAATTTCCAATATTCTCTCCCCAACCTTTAACAATAGCATATGTAATGAAAGATTAACAAAAATGAGCAAAATCTGTACTTTGAGAAGTAAAATGAAGGTAAAACTTTAGAACAATAAGATAATCTTAAACTCCATTTTGGAATAAATGTGAAACATAATTTTGTACAACGGAGAAAAAAAAAACAAAACAACAACAACAACAAAAAAAAACAACAAAAAACAGTCAATCACAGTTAACACAAATCTTCTCTAATTTTACAGTTTTAAAGATATGTGACCAAAGTTGAGTGAAAGGACTAATATAAAACAGTCAATGTCGAAAAACTTTGAAGGAAGGTTTTACACTAAAACATTTTGATGAAATCTCTGTTTGGGCACATTATAATGACTTAAAATAATAATAAAAGAATCATGAAATAATAAAATAATAATAATGATAAAATAATTATTTAAAATAATAATATTTATTCCCTCCACGCCCTGTGGCCATGTCATGTTGACTTTGTTCTCTGTTACCTGTCTTGAAAGTATTGTGAGGGTGGCTGGTGCAACATTCACAGAGACAGGAGTCCAGTCATTTTTATCTTTGCCATTCATTGCTGCCTGTAGTGCTTCATTAATTACATCCATACCTGTGAAGAGAAAACACACACACACACACACACACACACACACACACACACACACACACACACACACACACACAATGCATGATACAGTGCGTTAACATTAGAGTTTCCACAGTATCCATAATCATGATGAGGAAAAATTATTCTTAACATTTCAAAGCAGCTGAAGTGTTGCCATAAACGATTACATATTTAAAAGCGTTTTCTTACCTACTGGCTTAGCCACGGGCTCACAACCAAGGTAATAAACATGGAAGCGCTGGAAGAGTTCATTCTTTGGAGCAGGAAACTCTGTTGAGGAAGGAGGAGGCATTAAGCGATCTGTTTCCACAACTTGAATTATGACAATATTCAAGGTAAGTATTCAAGTAAGCTGTACCTTCAACAGGGACGAGCCCAGGTTTGTCTGGGTCAGAGTTGAGCCTGCTCACCCCTGGCTTGGTCGCCTTTCTCTCCATCATTATCTTAAGTTAAATCAGAGGATAAATTATGTGAAGTTTAAGTAAGAATTCCACAGCTGATCAAAGAGCGGAAACTGAGTTGAATTCATTTAGAAACAAAATTAAATCCAGTAGCAGCTGACCTTTGAACACATCTCATGTAAGCTGGTGGCAATGTTCTTGGCAGGTGAGTCACAACGGAAAACATGACACTTCAGAACTTGGGTCAGGTTGTCTCGAGCCACGTAAGCAAAATCCCTGCAGGTTAAATCAGACGGAAAAGGTCACATTCACATACTGAATCATTAATATGATATAAATATTTGAGAGCCAGTTTCAAGAAATATTTTCTCATATGTACATAACACATAATACACAACTGCACATGACAACTGGGAAAAAAAAAAAAAAACTTAGTAGATGGAAGAAGTCATTGAAGTATACCTTTCCCTGTTCATGATGGAAAATGCAGCATGAAAGAAAAAACACGATTGTTAGAATACAGTGATGCAGGTAGGAGGCAAAAACAGGACATATCAGGGGTGTTATTTTTGTCTTCAATGCTCATAAGTATCCAGCAGAGGGAAGCAGTGTGCAAGAAAAAGAGTACAGTGCTTGCCAGACAGATGTCGTCAGGAACGCTGGGCGTCTGAGTCATGACTACATGAGGCTGCACTTTATTTTAAAATGGGAATCAACGACTGAATTCAGACTCAACCGGATAATGGCACAACATTCAATACAGTGAGAATAGGCTGCCTGTCCTCACATGAATCAAGAGGGATATCTAACAAACACTGACTGAAGGTTAAGTTAAATTAGACTTAAATTAGACTTATTAATTGTAAACAAAAGTTAGAGATGTGTTTTTTCTAAGTTAAGTGAACTCACAGGAGACATTTTTCTACTGAGCACCTTTACATGTATTAAAAATGTGAATATATATATAATTACTACTGGATACTGACCTGCCGTTGTCTCTGCCTACACCCCAAACACGGATGCTGCCAATCGGCTGAGCATGAAGCAGAGTCTGGCCCAGTGGGTCGATCAAGTTCATAGTGTCATTCTCCAGGACCATCAGCATGTCCTTACCCTGTCACAACACTCACATTGTTACTATGAGGTGCCTACTCTAAAAGCCTTTTACCTGTCAGAGTAATTTATTACATTCCCATGAAATTAAAATATCTATACATGCACAACAACACATATTGACTTTTACTATTTGAGGTATTTTGCTGCAATTCCAATTTGAATTTAGCCATTGAAACTTCTTTTAACTGCTTGAAAAACCCCAAAAACATTAGTGTCCTGATCAGTCACTTTCAAACAAAAAAGGTAAATGGTGGTTGGCAAAAACCACTAACTACAACACTCAAAAGATTTGAGAGTTTTTGGTGTAGACAGTGAAATATTATGCATTAAGAAATTAGTAAATATATTGTATTTTTAAAAGTATTTACACAAAAGCAGTCTGTGCAGGAATTGACATCAAAGCATCTGCATGACTCTAATAATCTCCCTACCTCTCCCCAGATACCAGCGGTGTCATGAAGATTGTGTTTGTGATAGGAGAGTTGCCTGATGCAGTTGTTGACAGCAACACTACTCTTTCCAGGTGCCATGTCCTCCTCAGACATCTCCACCCAGCCCAAGGAACGCACCGCAAAACACTGAAAGTGCAAAAATGTCACACATTAGAACAAAACTGGACTGCATTTGCAGGGTGAAAAACAATGAAGGTAGGAATTGTTCAAAATTAGAGGTGTGTTGGCTCATTTATGAGTTAACTATTCACTTATGCTATTAAGTAATAATAATAATAATAACAAAAAATAATAAAATGATAAAAGATTATTCACACATTTAAAAAAAATAAAATGATATAAAATGATTTCAGAGTCTTAAAAAATAACCTTGCTTTGCTAAAACAATAGGAAAAAAAAGATCTCTTGGCTTTACTGCTCCGCCTCCAAACTGCAATTACAGCACATTTATTCATATGTCCACATAAAAGAAAATTATTACATAACACACAAGAGTTCAATATTGACTGGAACATGCCAATTAGTTAAAACACACTTCCCCTTCTAGAGCAGTTTGCAGCCCTCTGAAGACCAACTCCAGATCTGAGGCCAGTAGGTGGTAAAATTCAATAGAAGCAGTATTTCTAAATTTTGTTCTGAAACCCTCTTTACTTTCAACATGTTTAGGAAATCCAACATGAAAAAACACTGGTTTACCTTAGTTTCTATATCTGTGCAGAGTGGAGCAAGCTTCTCTTCTGACTCAGACTGGGTGCAATTGTAGCTATAATAAGGGTGCATCAGAAGGAGAATTAGAATAAGACAAATGCTAAATACCAACTACTAACTAACCAAAAAGATTTCATGACACATACTTCAGGTTGATGGACGCATAGCGTAGAGTGGCCCCCTCAAACTCCTTCAGACTTTGATCAGATGCAACCTCTCCCTCCTCCTGAAGCCACAGGTACAAAGAAAAAACAGTTAAGTGTGACAATTTAAATTCTGCGCAGCTTATTCCAGCTGGGAGATCTAAACTCGACAGGTCAGCAGCTAATTAACAAATAAACTACTTTATATACCAATACTGAATGTATTTTGACTAAACTAAATTATACTTTTCCGAGACCTACCTTCCAGAGTTCCCCTTCACCAGCCCCTTCATCTGTGCTGGAAAGGTGAACCCAGGATTCCTGTAAAACATAACAAAAAGCTATTATTATCTATATTTTCACATGTTAGTGTGTCTAGACCAATTAAAAGGAGCATTAGAACTCACCTCAGCCTCCTCACAGGGTGTTGTCTCCAGGGACATAGTGGAGGACATCATGGAGTCGCCAACCTTACCCAGAGGGGAAGGAGGCTCCCACTGGGTGGTGCCTGTAGGGATGTGCCAGTAGTATGTGCCTGATGTATCTCGCACTCTCATCCATCCTGACGGGAGGTCTGTGTCCGTCTCAAAAGCACTGGAGTCCCAAAATGACTCTGAAAAGCAGGCAGTTTAGGAAAAACACGGAAAATGGAAAGTTTTTAATGTCTGGTTGAAAAATTGAGCGTCTAGGGAGAGACAAGAACAAACAAAACCAAAACAAGGACAGGACAATGTTCAAAAAGTTGATTCTTTAAAAGTAATTCGGTAGGGCGTATGACAGTCGGAAAAACTTTAAACATGCAGATAATTATTCACCGTGGCCATTAAACCGTACATCTTCTCCATTAACTTGTTAATAAACACAGTTGTGTTTTGCATTTTGTCTTTTGACTCTAGGCTTCCAATGAGAGATATACATGGTTTTAACAACACTGTTGAAGCTAAACTTCATACCCGCTTGCTCGTTTAACGACAGGAGAGAAAGCATCTAATGTTGCATTTGTAAAGTTGCTTCACCCTATTGATAGTATTAAATGAACATTAACAACATGTCATTAACAGATCAGGGGACTTAAACAGCATTAACGAATACTGCTAAAATACTAATAAGATTAGAGTCATAATATACACAATACTTTACTATATACAAGTACAATACATTACTGTATACCCTTTTGATAATACTGAATATTGATAATTACAAAGTAAGACTGCACTAGCATCATCACCCAAAATGTTTGACCTGAAACATCAAATCAACACTGCACAAAAAATGGCACAGAAATTGTCTCCGGTGCATAGATTCTAGCGTTTCACCCAACTCCGCAATACAGACTGATGATATATTAGCTAGAAAACATTGCAGATAAAGTTGTAATTTGTTTGAAGCCTTTCACACCAAATACAGTACAAAACAATGAAAGGATAAGAATTTCAGGCAGAAAGAAAGGGAAGCTTACAAACAACCGTTATATTACATTATGCCTTATATTTTCTGACAAATACAGTCATCCCTGAGAAACTTGGAATGTCTGTTATATCTCCTCATAAAGACATTATAGTGTTTTACACCATTAAATATATGTTTGTGTAATGTTTAGAAATGCTAAAAAAAAACTAAGTTATCCCTTGATCCAATCTGCAAGTCATCTACTCAGTGCTCAGTGTATAATTTTTTTTCGGCTGTTGTTTTGAAAGCATATATTTAAGTTTTTACCATGTCTGCTCCATCTGCCATTTTGACCTGTATTTTTCTTTCTTTAATTGATGCTTTTGTCTATGAAAGCTGTGCCCGCTGACTGTTTTTATGGTCATGTGTATGATTGCACTATACCGTAAATGTGAGGCCCAAACATCAACTCCATGTACTGTTTACCTCTGTTGCCATTTGGAGAGCTGTCAGCTGTAATATCCTGAGACAGTGCAGGCCAGCTGGACTCTTCGTCACTTGGTGTCCCATTCATGTTGGAGAAGAGAAGGCAGGCATTTCTCCCCACGATGCCGCTCTCTCTCTGAGACTCCATGTTTCTCTGCTCTTCTGTCACTCCTCTGGTATCACCTGCTGTCTCCTCATCTTCCTCCGATTTGTTTTCCTTCTCTTTACTGCCCTCTTCTCTCTCTTTATCTTTCTCTTCTGTGGACTCCAGAGTGTTGATGAGCAAAGGTTCATTAAGGATGTTCTTGGACTCCTCCTGACTGAGACCAGGGGTCATCGCTATTTTGGGAGACTTGGTTTGCTGCTCGTTTCCCTGCTGTTCTTCCTGAGTGGTGTTCTGATGAGGGAAGTCTTCCTTGTTCCCATTCTGGCTGATATTGCAGTTGTGGTCCTGGTCCTGCTGGTTCTCGGCTACTTTCCGCAGCTGGTTCCGGCCTTCTTTGACCCATTTGGCATTGTTGCCAGTGGACTCCTGGTCGCACCAGTGGCTGCTGTCGTTCAGCTTGTTCTTCAGCTCTTCATCTTGCTTTTGTTTATTCACAACGTATGGCATATCTTCATCGTCATGGCCACCCATGGTAACTTTCCATTCAACTGCTCTGATGGAGGAAGAGGATGAGATTCGTTAGCATTACCGTTAGCATTCTAGCTAGCAA
This sequence comes from Istiophorus platypterus, assembly GCA_016859345.1. Taxonomy (NCBI): domain Eukaryota; kingdom Metazoa; phylum Chordata; class Actinopteri; order Istiophoriformes; family Istiophoridae; genus Istiophorus; species Istiophorus platypterus. The sequence continues at coordinate 7,908,107 of CM029116.1, forward strand.
GCAAGCAAGTGATGATGATAATAAGATTTCTTTCGACAGTTTCTCTACAGGGATCTGGGAAATGCACTGATGTGCCTGGTTGTGAATATATCCAAACGCATTAACTGTGTGGCAATCGCTAATTAAACGCTAAATGTTGAGTTATGGTGAATGCAGCATTAAAGCACCGTTTCAATCTGGAGACTGAAGCCTGCTTGTCATTCGTCTATTCCGGGTCTCTAATGTCCGCGGTTGCTTTCACCTTTGGGTTTTTCCGGACGGTTATGAAACGCACTTCGGCGGCTCCGTCTTCCATTTGCCAACGCGACCTTTTTTTTTACTCTTTAGCTAAACCGGGGCTCGACGCGGAGCCGGTCCCGGGGCCCGGTGCGTCAATTTAAGGGTCTTTTCAGCGGGCGGTCGAACCAAAAAAAAACCCACCTCTGAAAGCGGACTATTCGCACAAATACGGGGGGAAATGTCCCAAAAACAACCGCCGCCGCCGCCGCCGCGGTTGGAAATCACGGGCACCGTCCGCCATCGTCGCCGTCGTCACCTCGGCTAGGCTAACGCTAGGCTAACGCTAGGCTAACGCTAGCTCCACTCGGGGAACTCGAAAGACGAGAGACTCGGCCGTAATATATCGAGTCTACGTTAAGATCATTGACTCACCAGCTCCACCGAACCCCCTGTTTTGTCGAGATTTTGCGGCAGCGTGCGGGCTAACTACATATTTCCGTGGGTCGTGCGGGGCTCTCTTCGTCCGTAGGTGGTGTTTTCTGCCAGCGGGGCTCGGCTGGTGATGGAGGGCGAACCCTGCGTCACGGAGCGACGTCACGGCCGGAGCCCACTGCCGAGGAGCGGGCGCCGAACCTAATGGAATAAAGTCCGCTTTTATGCGGCTTCGGGACGGATCGACCCGCCGCTGCATATCGTCAGTTTCTCGGGACTAAAGTCATTACACGCAACTTCCTCGCCGGCAGTAATGACTACGATTGCCGGGGGGGGGGACTAATAAAGCAAAATGTAATCAACTACTTAGGATATCTGCGGGTTTGAGATGGATTAAAAAATCTTAAATTTCCTTTAGAAGTTCTTGCTGGACTGCTGTAGGTAGCAACATTAGTTCATTTTTCTGTTTGTGATTCCAGAAAAACATCCTCTAATCTATAACATTCATATCTGGGCCTCGTATTACTGTACCTGTTGCCCTGTGGTAGATGGACATAAGCTATCAGCTAAATCTGGTACAGTGCATCTTTTTTGCTTGAGATTAATGCTTTTGTAAATTTTCCCCAGGAATAAAATTGAATAAACCATAACTAAACTAAGCTACAACATCAACAATTCAGTCCATTATCCAACTTGTTGCTCTGGTCCTGTCGAGGGACATTGTGTCAAACTCTGGTTTTTAATTAAGACCTTCAGTGTTTCAGTTGATTTGAAGAGTTTTTGAGAAGGAACTCATTCTAGAGAAATGCGTGTTACCAACTGTCAAATAAATAAATAAATAAATAAATAGTAATATTTCTTGTTACAAAGTCTTATCGAATTAAAAAAAAAAAAAAGACTCAAAGAGATAAAATGACTCGTCCACACAGAAAATGACTACAAATAGACACGAAAGTAAAAATAGAGCCACAAAGAGACACAAAATAACTCTCAATCCTGGTTCTTGCTCTTATGTCAGAGGGACGGGAGCTGGATAAGGCATGTATAAATATCCTCTGCTCAAAAATGGAAAATCATAAAGCTAATTGAAGCAGTTCTGTGAAATAGCACAATGTATGTGATAAAGAAATTCCCTTCTTTTTCTTGCTATGGGATCTTGCTATGGCTTATGCTAAATAAATAAGCAAAAATCACCAACAATAAATAAAAAAAAAGATGCATGAACAACATATTAGTGATACATATTGTAAGGCTACCCATTGTTAGCGTTTTAAAGGGGATTGTGTAATGATGAGTGTTACTGTTGGGAGACAAATGTTGTTAGTGTTCTGATACAAGAGCTGATGCTGTCCTCCTGCTCAAAGATTCATTGTAAACGACTTACACGCAAATCTTCCCAGTGGACCACAGTAACATGAAAGTTAAGAGTAAACCTCATCTGACCAGCGATTTTGTCAGTTTACCATGTTTTCAACAAAATGCTAGAATAATTTGTTTTAATAACAAAGAATTCTATGTCAAATAGGAATATCCAGTCTACATTACAAATTTATTTAGTTGTTAAATGTATATATCAGTGATGTTTCAACACAAACTCAATGATTTGACTAAATTAAATTATTTTGTACACAATTGACTAATTATGTATTGAAGTAAGTACGTACTAAATTAAGCAAGTTTGTATCAAAGTCTTCTAGTCTACCCAACACTGAGCTATTCATTCCCCAACCAGTATTTTTTTACTGCACTTAACAAAAATCTTTTAAAATATAATGACGCATTTGTAACTGTACTCTTTAACTACGTATTTCATTTTGATTAACACCATGAAATTTGTTGGTGTTGAATCCAAATGCAGAACACAGACTCAAGGTACAGATCAAGTGATCAAGTGAAGATGTGTTGTTTTGTTTCAGCAGATGAAGAGGAATGGGGAAATGAGGGTTCCAGCAGGCGAAGGCTGAGGGCAAATAGGGAAGGGATTGCAGAGTAGACCAGAGCCAGGAATGAAGGCAGGCTGAAGCAATGCTCTGGGCAATCCTACTGAGTAAGGCTCCTAATTTTGTGAAATGACCTGAAAGTATCTAAGTGGCAGCCATGATGTGAGCTGTTCAAATTCTCTAAATGCTAAGGGAAGGTGCTTCAGTGCTTCCTTTCTTATCCCCTTTAGCATAGGACACACTGGATCCTTTACAAAAGGAAACGAGATAATACCATCCCCAAATTCCTTGAGGCAGCAACATTTAAAGTGAAACCGCTGTAACCCCATGTAAATGTAGAAACAACTAAGCACCAATTATATGCTTTTGACACAATCCAAAACTTATGGAAATACTTGCCTAACTGTCTGAGCTCCAAATCCATAAATATAGATTTCCTCTCTTTCGATCTCTCCAGTTAGGGATAACCTTGAAAAACAGGCATATTGAATTTCTAGTTCAAAACATCATTATCATAACTAAATACTAAATACTAAATAAATGTAGTTTCAATAAATCCAGAAACTCAAGGGTTAAAGCAAAGTCATGGCCAAGACCATAACTGTGCTGACTATAATAATCTGAAATGATTTGATAACAAGATAATACTAATATCTCATTCTAATAATAATATTTAAATGACACTTTAAAGATACCAAATGCTTATTATTAGTTTGGCTTTTATTGCCACTTAAGTTTTGTTTTGTTATTCCATTAATATAGAAATATAAGTGACTGTCAACCTTTGGACATTAAGTGGCTCCTGCTCCAAAAATTCCAAGGAACCATTCAATTTTAGGTTCAGTGCATAATATGTTTGTTGTTCATTGAGCTTTACGACATATGCTGTTTTGACATTTATTATCTAGGTCGTGTTGACATAAACAACACAGATTCAGGATCTGCTTTAGCTCAGAGATGAACATGAAATGAGATGAATGAGACATGAGATGAGATGAATGTAGTGTATTGAATGTTGCTTTGACTATTTTTTTTCTAAACCAAAATTACATTTACCAGAAAATAATAAGTTGGTAAAAACACAGAAAATTGTTGCTGTTTTATACTAAGATGGCAAAACATTTGTTTTCAAAATGACTCGTTGCAGTTTTGTGCTTTTATTATTTAAAGTGAAGACGAATTTTTCATTTTATTGAACGAGAAAGTGACTAGTTGTCAGTCGCATGTCAGCAAACTGTGGTGAGAGGTGAAAAAGTGAACTCGGTAGAGAGAAATGTGTGTTAACACTGGTAAAAGACTTCAGAGCAGAACAGCAGAATTAGCATTAGAATCAGCTGCTGCTCTGTTCTTTGCAGCATCCACCCCTGAGGTGGGGTAAGGTGGGTGTCCAATGCCCCGATAGACACAGACCAGTCCACTCAACGTGGAGCACATGAAGCCCTGATAACCTCTTGTGGCTGAACAGCACCTGTCCCTTAATGAAGTTGGACGTTGACCGCACAGGCCTTACTAGTTATGCTGTTGGTCTCTCATTCATTTCCCGAATTAACCAGACAAAGTGCTCCAGAAAACTAAAAAAATTTGAGTTTTAGCATGACGCACATAAGTTTATATTCCTATAAGAGATTAAATGTGTTATAGCATGATAGAAAATGTTCAGTAATTAGGCACATCCGTCTTTTTAATATATAGTTGCCCTGAAGATAAATGAGGTAATTTGGGAGAATCACGAGTCTCAGTATGGACTGTGCATCAATCAGGTCTGACACATTCAGATTCTCCTTTCAGCTGGACCGGTGTGGACATGTTACCAGCTGTTAAGAGAAAACTAAATGGAGTCATAACACACACAAGAAAGGGTCAAGTATGGAAGACTGGTTAACCTACAACACGTACGATCCCCCAGCACAACCTCGGGACAACCTGGGGCAGGCACGGCCACAAGCACTTGTCCTAGTTGCCATTGTGGGGCCAGCACATTGGGCAAAAGAATTTTCTCATGTTCTTGCACATGAACATACAACTTGATTTTACAGGAGACTGAAATACTACAGATAAAATCCTCCAGAGCCAAATGATGCAGGAGGGTGTGGTGTGTGTTTGGCGCTTGAGTGGTTGCTGCTTATTGATACCTGAGACTAGGGGAGACACCATATCACTGACCTCTAGTACAATTCCTTAAGGGTCTGGTGCCCCCCCCCCAAAAAAAAGAAGGATCTTGAAATAAAAAAAACCCACAATGATGGAAAGACCTAAAACTGAACCTTAAGACACCTATATATGAAGGGAAGAGAGATAAAATAGACAAAAAGGGAAGAGGACTGAATATGAGAAAATAAAAGTCAATAAAGGACAAGATATAAAAAAGAAAAAAAAATTACATCTAAACAAAATTAGAAAAATGCAACACAGGTAAGAGAAAGTGGGAAGGAGAAAGAAAATTAAAAGGAAATAAAACAAATCTAAGAAAATTGTATCCATTAAACAGAACAAAATGACTAATGGTTATAAAGTGGCCAAGAGCTTAGGAAAGAACTTTTACTTTGTTTCGGGAATTTTTTACAGAAAACATTATCTTCTTTTTGCTCTGTGCTATTTTTGCACAGCAAAAGCAAAAAAGAAAAGCTTTATAATTAGGACCTGATGCAGAAGAAGTGGAAAAAAGGGATTTTAAAAATATCAAGGTCATAAGTCCAATTTCCCTAAGCAAAGTACCAGAACTGTAGTCTTGGCACGTGCACACACGTGCACACACGTGCACACACTCACCTGCAAATTTAAATCTTTATAGTGGTCTTAACATTGTCCCAAAGAATTCTCCACAGTCAGAAATATAACTGTGGTTGATAAGCACTAAATTCCTTCATTTCATTTAATCCAACTTGTTTTGTCTGATAGCAGTTACGATTGAACCTACTCTAATTATTATTAAAATCCCATGGAAAATCCCTGGAACCATGAATCATTTTTAGACAAAAAGATTTAAACGATTACCAGAATAGCTGCAAATAAAGCTATTGGTACTCAACTGATCAACTAATTGTTTCAACTCTATTTGTATATACTTGCTTGTTCATGTATAAAAAAAGTGTCGTTATAAGCGCTTCAAAACACTATAAATCCACACATTCAAGGTTTCCCATATTCTTCCTTTTTAATATACTTATATATAAATACATACATTTGTATAAGTCATTCTTGATTTTGGCTTCAACCTGTGATTCAGCACAAACAAGCAAGCTGGTGGAGGCACAGAAACAATGCAGGTAGAAGAAACAGCCCATGAGACTGATATAAAGGCAGAAGTAATTTTTAAGGCCCAAAATATTAACTAAGAATTAAAACAAGTGACACAACAATAGAACAGTTTACAGGATGTTAATACCACCCCTTAATGTCCCAGTCACCTTCTCTTGGCAGCAGCTTCTGATGCAGCCATAAAATTGGGAGGAAAGGCAGTCCCCATGACAACAAAAACAACAAATTACACCTGTACCTAAGATTTCCATGAATAAATTACAGTCTGGGTTACAAGTATCTCAAATTCGTGAGGGAAAATTATGAAAATAAACTAGATCACAGTAGTACGTTTGAATAATCTAGCTGATTACATAGCAAGAGGAAAATCAGCAATGTAACAGAAAGTAATCTTCCCCTAATTGCAGTAATCAACACCGACATTTTTCTGCACTGACAATAAAAAAACAACGACAAAAAAACAAAACAAAACAGAACTAAAAAAAACCAAAGGTTTGTACGGACAGTATTGTACAGGACACAGTCAGGGAGCAATGCTCAAAACAGGCCAAGCTCTATGCATCACTGTACAGCCAAGCTGAATGGCACAACCCTGCTGCTGTACGTACCCCTCACAGGCACCACTCATTCACATACATTTTCTCATTAGTCTCACATTTAAACGTGCACTTTCAGACATTTGTCATGCTTGCCCAGATGCATACACTTCGTTGATAACACAACAAACATAAATCCTTTTTCCACAAGACAAGCTTTGGATTAATATGTTATTTCTTTCATTATTAAGGGAGCATTTACCTTATAGGGTGACTTTTTAAAAAGCCTCTAGCTAAAAAAATAAGGCATTAAATCCACTGAGGCAATGCAGCAGAATGTCATGCTGACCACACAGGTTATTCAGTCCCTTAAAGAAGATTGTACTCAGTCCACATGATTAAAGTTTAGAAGATGAAAACCTCCTGTGGAGAAGGTATCAGCGGATCAGTGACAAAGATGCGGAGACTAATAAAATCTTGATATCACATTCAAAAAAGGAAAAACAATATAAAAAGAAGTGACTGCTGCTGGATTCATCTCAGAAGCAGAAGCTACAGTGGCGTTGAATGCAGCGGTAGAGTAAAGAGTTTAAGGCAATACTGGTAAGCACCACACCACCATATCAGAGTGATATCTGGGGGAAGATATCCAGTAATTCTTCGGTTCGGTACAGGGAGGCAGAGGTGGTTTTTCACTTGTCTTGCATTTTTTCCAGAATTGGCACAATCATGTCAAACTTAGGCCTCTTAGCTGGGTCTTCGTTCATGCATATTTTCATAAGCTTGCAAATGTGGGGTGAGATGCCGGGGGGGATAGTGGGCCTCAAACCCTCCAAGGCAACCTGAAGGCCAAACCAGAGAAATAATAGATGCTGTCAAATGTCTAGACAGATATTCCAGAATCTATTAAAATGATTTGTAAAAGTTTTATTTTTTATATTTTTTACTAAATCTCGCCTGCAAGCTTTTGCAGCTCAGCGAGGACTAGTTCTACTAACCTTCATGCCTATTTCCATGTTAGACAGGTCAGCGAAGGGAACCTCCCTGGTTACAAGCTCCCACAGCAGGATAGCAAAGCTCCACATGTCTGCTGATCGACGGTTGATATCCTCTGGCTTCTTCTGCAGGGCTGGGCACCACAAAGAGCAATGGGTGAAGGTTACATGGAACAAGCACGCTGAAACGCACAACAGACACTGTCTCCCCTTCTACTGCTTCTATTCGCACAGCTGAGTATTTAGATAACAACTACAGGTGTTCACATCGAGGTTGAAAGATGCAAACTATAAGGGTCAAGTGCAGAAGTTCTACATTAAAGTGGTATATTATTTAAAAGCTGGAACTAGACCTTTTTGTACATAGGTTACAATGCAAATTCTACCAGAAAACAGATTGTATTCAATTCCGCAGTTGTTCTGTGTGTGTAGCTGAATATTAATCCATAAATTGGCATAAACAGGGTTTACATAATATAGTGCACGAATTTACTGTTTGTCCTGAGTCACAAGTAATCATCAGTTCTCCATGAGTGGCCATCATGAAGCATCATCATAAGAATATTTAAAATTCTGCATTTACAGCAGTAGACTACATGACACTTCATTATTCATGAAGTTAGCAAAGAAGTCCTTTATAACTGCAGCCGCCACAGTGCTGTAGTTCTTTGGTATGTAATCTGCCCGCTATATGTTTCTATGGAAACCAATCTTCACAGATGGTTGGAAAGTTCTTTGATGTGCTTTAGTTTCATTTTACAATAACAGAGAACGGGTTACAGATGAAAGGTGACAGTGAAAGAGGATGAACAGCCAGTGACTTGGCTAAATTTTTTCTACTTTTCTCCTAAAATGTATTTCACATTTATAACAAACACCAGCACACTAAAATGTGGATGTAGGACTCACTGCTTTTTTAGGTAGTATTCCTCCATAAGAAGTTTAATGTCCTTAGCTATATTAATTTATATTAAAACAAACTGCTTAATCATGATTTAACATATTAGACGAAGATCCCTGAATACATTCAAAATGATTAAATTTCTATCTCCTTTTCTCCCAAAACTATTATTTCTAATTTGTATGGGATGTGCAGCATTAAACAGAGGGTGATAGTCTATACATAAATCATCACTGAAATATAGTTTCTTGTGTTAGAATATATATTACATTCAGGATTAAAGTTTAAAGCATGTATTACTTAAATGTTAAAGGCAACACTTACTTAGCTCGTTAAAAATGTATTGCTTTTCCCATCTGTTATATTACAGATAACAAAAAACTGTAAAAAAAGAAAAAAAAAGAAAAAAGAAAAAAAGCCTTTGCTGAAACCAAGTCCTATTAAGGTTCCTTACCTTATCCAAAATCTGTACATTTTTTCCTTTTAACAGCAATGCTCTCCTTGCTCTCAATTATATGGCTCACTACTCACTATACCTGTTCTGTATGGAGGTTGTTTCTATGGTAACTGACTGCAACATCTTTCTTTTATCCCCATGCAGCCCAAGCCATCATGCTCCATACACTCTTCGATAAACTTAAAACCTCACCGCTGCAAAAGCTTCCTGGTTATTTTCGCATCTTATAACCAGTTTATGTTTCCATCTTCTTTGATTTCACTGTATCTCAAGGGGAAATCAGCTGCAGATTACATTTGGCTCAGAGACAGTCTAGAGTTCCATGCATCCATCATTCACCCAACAAGCTTGTGCGGCTTCGGCTGTCACTTTGGATCAGTGCTGTGTGAGTGATGCCTACCCTCAGGGGCAACCCATGCAGGCGAGTACATCCTGCCAGGACACTGGAAGGAGAACTTGACATCTGCCATGCTGATCCTGGCTGTCATGTCTTCATCTATCTGTGGAAACAAAAACAATTGAGTAAGATGTCACGTCAAAGTGTAACAGACATGAGTTTCCACGTGTGCGGGTTTCTGGGGCAGCACAGTTTCTTTTAATGGGTCATTTATGCGCAAGGAATGGATAGATTCTGATGCTGTAAATCACAACTTCCTCTTACCATTACACTCTTGCTGTTGAGATAGTGGCGAGCGATCATGGGTTCAAGTGTGTGTAAGAAAGCCATTCCACAAGCGATGTCAAGCGCAAACTTCACTGCCTGTGTCTGGTCCACCACAAAGTCTGAGAGCAGGATGAGAAACAAATGACAACAGGGTCTCAGCCATTTGGACTTTCACAAGCGGACAGTCATGCTCCTGGTGTACAGAAAGTGATGGCAACATAATGACAAATGTCTAAGTGCAATAAAAACACAAATCCCTGCAGACCACCAAAACCAGTGACATGTACAGACTTTGTGACCAGAGTAGATGTACTCACTGGTGCCTTCATGCAGCACGTTGTAGAGGGAGCCATAAGGCATCCAGTGTGTGATGATGATGGGGTGAGGTGCAGGAGGAGACTGACATGCTCCCAACATGGGTAGGACATTCGGGTGGGAAAATATCCTGGGATGGAGCCCAAGAGGGAGGGACACGTGAGAGACAGACAGACAGACAGACAGACAGACAGACAGACAGATAGACAAAAAGAGGCAAATCCACAGAGGATTTGACATAAACAGACGGCTTGTGTGAGATGCAACACCCCGTCCCCCAAAAAATAATAGATACAATGCAAACACACAAAAGAGTGACCACAAGAGCACAGAATGTAGATGGTGTAAGAAAGACAGTATTAATGAATAACCTGAGTTTGGGATACTCCTCACTGAAGTCCCTGCTTTTCCTTGTGGTCCAATCACGAACTTTTAGCACCTTAACAACAATTTCATTTCCTTGCCAGCGCCCTTGCCACAGCTACAGACAATAAAGATAGAAAAATTTGAGTGGACGATGCATACCTTTAACCCATCATTAACAGTTCTGCATGAATATTCAGCACAATAAAAACATTGAATACAAGAATAATATCGTACCTCTCCTGACTGGTTCTCATTTATTTTAGCAAGCAAAGAAAGCTGTTTGTAGTCAATGCCTGCATGTTTGTTCAAAGTGCCATTGCCTAAAAACACAAGAAACTTAAATGACAGTTTGAAGCTCAGACAAAGGCCCCATTATTCATGTGAAATTCAGCACACCACTATGCAGACAGAAAATCTTTGGGACTCACGGGGTCGGGTTCTGGTGGTGCCTTTCCAGAATGAATCCTTGAAGGGAATTTTAGTCAAGTTCTGTCCCATTTTCTCTGCTTTGTCTAGGTTGTGGAGGAATGAGAAAAATTAACACAGAGGAACAAGAGACATGAACAGTTAATACCGAGATGAATTTAAAAGTGGTGGTATAATCAGCTGTAATGGGTAGTTGGGATACCTTTGAGAAGTTCACGCAGGTGAGGTTTGGCTTTGTCCAAGGGAGTTTCCCCATATTTGTTACAGATGCTCACCTGAGCCCCGTTAGTCACAAGGTCCTGGAAAAGAGTAAAGAGTTGTTTAATCAACATTTTCTGATAGTTATCATGGTGGTAACTGACACATGAACCAACAAGCCACTTGTGTAACACCACCAGGGGGTGTACTAACCTCAGCCACTTGGTCTTGGCCCCAGAAGCAGGCATAATGCAGCGGTGTGTTCCCGTGCTCATTGGCTGCATTCGTGTCTGCTTTGCACTGGATCAGCTAAAGGAAAGAGAAACAGAGGATTATATGCAAAACAAGGCTGGTCAGATCTTGTTTGGGCTGTATACAGGGATGAGTGTTAATGCTGCCAAGAAAAATCACAGAAGCGTATCTCGCCTGTGGACACATACCAGAGGTACTGAGACATGGCTAATATTAAACTCAATAGCTGTCTAACAGCTATTCTAAATCAGTAACTCTCACATTATGCAAACAGTACGGTGTACAGCACTGACATACAGATTAATTTTGTATTTATTTCATGGACTAACATTACACCCTTAACAAATACAATCATATACAGGTCACTTTGCATTACTGTCTTTTACCATCCAGAGCGGCTTTATAAAAATCTAATACCATTAAATTCACAAGTTCATGGAGTGCCACACGCTAAACTGCATGTTGTATCTCCAAAAATAAACCGGTGAGTTACAAACCTGTAAACAGGATATATAGCCCTGAGATATCCCCTAAAGAAGCCTCAGTGGAATGCTGCAGGGGAGTCTTTTTAATTCTGCATAGGAGCTTTTGCAAACACAGATTATCAGTGAATAATTCTTAACAAGCTCCCTGTACTGCAGCTACTGAACTGTGCTTTTAAATAGTTAATTATATGAACCTAATTTGGTGAAAAAATTGGGCAAAACTGTATCATCCTTAGATTCAGTCTGCAGCTGATGCAGCTGTCCCATTGTCCTGTCTGTTAAGGATATCCTTGAAGGACAGTGGGAAAATTCACCATCCCCAAATAAATAAAAGGAGTAATAAACATGTGAGGAAAATCACTATCTCCTTCACATCATAAATTGCATGTTCTACCGATAACAACTGTAGTAGTAAACAGGTTTTATAATCATGCTTGTTGCAGCAACTGAAACATTAAATTTCCCCTTTACACGGACAAAATTGCTAAGCCCTCGCTTCAGTCTAAAACTGATGATGGTAGAGTTTCAAGAACAGACAAGACCTTCAGTTTTATAATTGCTGTTGAGATTACATCATTTCAGGTTTCATAATGTCCCGTGTTTATGAGTCAATCTTAAAGAGATATATCAACATTTTGGACAGTCACTTTTAAAACCTGACAAGAACATTTTAAAATTAACAGCAAAATATAAAACAAATTCAAATATTGGTTGGAATTACTTTGCAATTCAAAAATAGGCCACAAACAGAGCATGTGTCATGTTCCAATGACAGGGAGTTAGCTTATATTGTGAAAATCATCAGTGAAAAACTTTTTACTGTGGAGATACTGAAACGTCCTCTAGCGGTGCCCCAGTGTTTACATGAACCTCACCTTTCCCACAATGTCTCGATGTCCATGGCTGGCGGCCAGGTGCAGAGGCGTGTCGTCTCCGCGGTTCATGACATTAATACGAGCTCCTCTCATGATGAGCATGTCCACCACGTTGGAGCGGCCTTCCCTGCATGCCCAGTGGAGAGGGCTGAAGCCGTGGTCATCTCTACAGCGAAGAGGGAGCAGTCACATTCAATACAGGCTCCGCAAAAACCTTCAGTACAGCAAGGACTTAAAAGAACTGCAGACCAGCCAGAACAAGTTATTGTGTCTGACTTGAAGGAGGGGAAAGTATACCAGAAACTTTAACCCATCAGTTATCCTCATGGAGTTTTTACCTGTAAACAGCTCTGAGGTATAAGTGGCACAAGGCAAAGTTGTAAACACTGGGATTGACATTTGGACCCGATCTTTTTTGCTTTGGCGATCAAAATATCACTTTTCAAAGAAAGAGACAAAAAAATGTGCATTCCAGAGGAAAAAATGGGTGGTCAACATAAAATATACAGATGTATGTGAATGTCTGGACACCTCTGAGCAAATGATATATCTTGTAAATACAAGCCTTGCAGCAAAAACACATTAAAAATTCGGCCTTTCCTCAGATGTTAATGCTTTTTCTTAAAATGTTAAACCAACTGTGGCATGTGCAAAGGTTTGGGAACCCTACTAAGCCGGTATCTGGTAACCTAGTAAGGTGTTCTTTTTAAGCTGCACATTTTTTTTTCCAAACACATCTTTCCAAAGCACTCGTTTCCAAAATGACTCCAGCTCATCCAGATGTTGCTCTGCAGACTTCAAATGTTGACTTCTGTGATGAGGTCACAGGTAAGATTTTCCCTCTGATGGCTCTTCCATGTGGACCCTGTTTGTGCATCAGTGCACCACCCCTCCTGTGTCAGCTAAACTTTCCTGCAGGTCCTCTGCAGTTATATGTGGGTTTTTCCCTTTTCCTTTCCGCCCTCAAAACTTTCTACGTTTTCCTGGTCTTGCCTCAACCTCCACAGCTCCCATAAACTGCCATTCCTGTGCAAAATTTCAGACAAAGGAAATTTCAAGCTGTAAGTGCTTTGAAATTCTTTTTTATAGGCTCCACTGGGGAATTAGTTAGCTTAATTTTCAGATCCATCAGTCATTTGCTCAGAGGAGCCCATGGATGTTGAGTGGTACCACAAGGTTTTAAAAAATTTACCTGCTCTAGAGTTGTCACAAGCTTTAATATGTCTACCCTTGTAACACTTATGAAGTTAGAAATAACAGTAGTAAGGTAGTATTGGTCAGCATTAGTTTTAGATAGTTGTACCAAATAAATTAGCAACTCAGTGTATTTTTTGGATAGTAAAGAATTAAGTTGTTTCAGACAATTTAACGCTGTAGTTCCCTCGCTAAGCTGTGGGATATTATTATGAGAAATTTCATATGTATCTGTCATTTTTCTCTCCCTAGAAAAGGAAGCTGACGCAATTCAGAATGAGAAAACGGCTCAAAGGCCTCTGGCACTCATCTTTCCTCTTTGTCTCAGTAACACTGGCAACGACACATGTAGGACAGTGGCCTCAATTACATGACAGAGTGACTAATGATGTACCTCCTCAGGGAAAGAAATACAGACTGAGAGATTGAGATACAGCGAGAGCTGAGTGACAATCAGGAAAAGGCAGAAAAAACAAAAAAACAAAACAAACGAACAGTAGGCCGAGCGTTCGCTACAATCCTTATAAGGGCCAGTGAGACTTCCCTAAGCAGCAATGCACATACGCACGCTCCAGCTGCTGTGTGTGACTGTGTCATTCTCCATTTCCCTGGCCATGGACACTTTCCTCTCATACAAAGTTCTTCCCTCCTTCCTTCTCTCCTGTCCCTTGTCCTCTCATTCAACTCCATCCTGTCCATCTCAGTTTCACTTTAACAGCTGGACTGTGTTGGTATTATACTCTGCTTTCCTATTCAATGTGTGCTTCGCTGTTTGTACAAAGACACCGCACAATCCTCCTGTTAATAAAGTTCTGCACTTATTCTGCAGTTATGAGTAGGCAGTCGGCATAATAATGCAATCTGAGAACTGAGGGAGTATTATGAATCTGCAGGAATTTGAACCCTCTGCCCCCCCCCCATCAATTCACTGGCTCGTATTCACACATCCTGCAGAGCTCGGCTCAAAACAGCATCAAGAGCCCCACAGAGACCCTCAGTCCCACAACACACATCTATCTGTGCATCTGGGTGACCTGCTGCAGTCACACCAGATCTGTTCCCAGTGCAATTTCCTCTCAGACTCAAAGGCCAAATCCCAAAAACTAATTAGCCCAAGCATATGAAGGAGAAACTCTGCAGTCTCACTTCTATGATTTTATTGGTTTTCTGTGTTAAGCTTGAATCTGTTCCTCTAAGGAGGTGATTTACGACTAATGGATGTTTTTTCATCCTGTTTATCTGTATAATCTTAGATTCACTATTGTAAATAACTACAGCTGAAACAATAAGGCTATTCATCAATTAGTCTGATTTATTATTTCTCCAAAATGAGGATTTCCAGCTTTTTTTTGTATATTTCATTGATTACTGACTTTCATTGAGTTTTGGTGTTGGTTGGACAAAACAAGACATCTGAAGTGATACCTTAGACTCTTGATAACTGATGTTTCAAGCCTCTCTAATGCCAGTATGTTTGTAATGAGGATATAATACATTTTGTTTCAGTAATTTTGTGTTCCCCTTTTTCAATAGCCCAACTCTATAGGCTGCAACAAAATAAACAAATAATACCAGATGTTATCAATTTTACCATGAGCAGGAAATAAAAAGCAAAGCTAAATTTGTCCATAACTTTGGACAAATTAAATAAATAATAATTTAGCCTAACCTAATTAAATAGCGTTAGCTGGTTTTGCAGGCATGCTAGGCAAACATAACAAATAATTTATTACATTAAATCCAAGAGCACACTTATTTATTCAACATTTACAAGATACTTTGCATTTTTTACATCTTCCATGCTAATTTTATTTCATTTTCTAACAGACAGATGACTATTTGATTTAAGCAGAAAAAAACGGCATCAATCCACTCAAAACTACCGAAAATATTCTTTTGTTATGACAGTAAGTGAGGTTCAGCCCCCTGATTTCTTTGCATGTATTTCAATTCAGGGGACACTTTTTATAGGATGGGTTTTCCCTTTATCCTAGCTTCATCCACACAACCCATAGGCACTTGAGTGCAGGGGTTTTCTTCTCTCTACCCCCTCCACTCTGGTTGCGGTAATTTATTTCAGGCACTTCCACCTGCCAACAGAGCTCAGTTTAGCAGACGGAATAGCCTGAGGAAGCGCCCCTGTCTGCACCCTTTATGTCTCTGGTCTGATATCCCCACCAGGTCATAGAACAAGCCTCAGCCGGGGGACACTGTATTCACAGAAGCATGTAAGAAAATTAAAAGAACATCCACAGAGGTGGAATAAACAAGTTCTCCAAGAATTTCCATGTGAGACATAGGACTTTCACTTCTGCTGTCATTAAAGCGGTTGATGCAACTATATTTTTATACTGACAAACTAACCTTTGTACCAGCTTTTCCTTTCTCAAGTCAAGTCACCGAGGGCACAGAGGGCTAGAAATCAACAACAATATCTATTAGTGCAATTACTGTAGCCTAGAGGGATACACAATGTATCTGTGCATATATTACCCTCAGATAAATATGAAAATTAAATTACTGCCTTTGTTGATAGCTAACACAGCTGATGATTAAGTCAAATAATGCTTAGCCTGAAAACAGTTGGACTATAGACAATAAGATTATTTTCATCATCGATTAATCTGCAGATTATCCTTTTGATAATCGTTCATTCTATTATAACATCATAAAACAGCATTAAAAAAAAAATTGATGACTAGTTTTTGTTGTTGTTGTTATTTTTGTCAAACTAAATATTCAATTTGCTATAATGTAAGACAAGAAAAGAGAAGTAGGCAGTTCTAACATATGAGAAGTTGGACCCATCTAATATTTGACATTTGTGCCTGAAAAACGACTAAAATGAAAAAAAGTGTAAAAGACAATAATCAAAATACCTGCCAATTAATTAACTAATGGATTGATCAACAAATCATTTGCAAGACTAGATTCTAACTTTGTTTAAAGGGTATTGTTACAGTCAGTTTTTCTGTCAGGCTTGTAGAAATCAGTGACTAAGATCTGCAAAGTGAATTTGCATATTGGTGTATCTCTAGTAACCCAGCAGTGTCAGACATGTATCAAACATGATAAACTGTGTAGACTCATTAACATAAACCGCTACCAGTGTCTCTCAACCTTAAAAACACTGGAAATAAGTGCTGCCCTACTGTCAGAAACAATCAAGAGTGAAAAGGACAGTGATCATCTTTTGGACGTACATGTTGAGGCGGCTAAACACAGATAGCCATCAAAGCCAGGATTACACACTCGTACACCAAACAAAACACAAGAGCAGAGGGCTGGGTTCTCCGTTTTATACCAAACACGACACAAATGGGGAACTTTGGGTAGTGGAGGTTGGGCACAAGGCCCAAAAACCTTAAAGTTGTAATCAACATTTTATTTCAATATAGGCAGCAACAAATAGTTATTAACATTGTCATTTAATATGCCAACTATTTTCTCAGATCGTCCTTTGTGATGTGCATTTTTTTTTAATTATTCACAGCCTTTTTATGGAACAACTTCCTAGAGCCCAAGATGACAGGCTCCAGGAAATGGGTTCTGGATTCTGATGAACTCTAAAAACTTAAGATACTATACTCTACAGAGCCTGGAACATGTAAATATTTGAATTTTGCCTGAAAAATAATTCAAACAATGAGTTGATTGATTACGTCTTAAAATAGATGCCAAGTGAGCAATTTAGACCGGAAACCATTAATTGATTAGTGGATCATCAGAAAATTAATCAACAACTATCTTATTGTTTCTTGTGGTTTTTTTTGTTTATCAACTTAGTCCGTTTTATAATAAAATACGCCAAATACTTTCTAAATTGAAACCTCTCAAATATGATGCTTTGCTGCTTTTCTTTGTGATATATAATAGTAAACTGAAACTGAATAATTTGGGCTTGATGTTAGGACAAAAAAAAGGAACCTGAAGACAACACCTGGGTCTCTGGGAAAGTATAATGGACATCATCAGTATTATCTGACATTTTACAGACAGAATGATTATATTATCTTCAACTCTTTGAGAAAACACTCAGCTTATTTATTCCTAATGAAAATAACTGTCCATTTCAGCCCTAGACTAATCAATCAAAGCAAAGTTTGAGCTCTACACATAACTTGAATTTAAAAAGCAAAGGGTGGTTCAAAACCAACAGGTTATCCTCGATGCTGACTGTCAACACAAAAATATAACTCTGTACTAAAGTGGCAGGGTAAAACATATTTGGAGAAGACCAGAGATGATAACTATACTGTAAACACTTGGGAGAATCTTAAACTTTGCAATTAACTCCTGTAAACTATGAGGAAATGTTGAGGGGAAATGAGTGGAGCTAACACCACTGGGAGATGAATACCAGAAATACATCAGCGGTGGATGGGAAGGTGATGTGCTCTGCTATGGCCTACCGTGCATTCCTCTTTAGCAAAAGACACACACGCACACACACACACACACACACACACACACACACACACACTGTCCTGTTCGCTCAGTTTTTTTGTAGGTGGTAGATAGTTCCCCTAAGGCCTGTGTGTTATTCCTTGTAAGGAGATTCAACATTCCACTACTACTCTTTGCCTGGGACTTAGATCAGTGTAAACAGACTATCATCGAGCAGAACAGAAAATATTACGGTGAAGATCTGATAGGCTGGGATATAGTGGGTTATCTAAACTATACAAAGGGAGGAACAAGAGGGTCTGTAGGAAAATGAAGAGGTAATAGTAAGTGTGTGTGTGTGTGTGTGTGTGTGTGTGTGTGTGTGTGTGTGTGTGTGTGTTTGGGTTGGGGGGGGGGGGTAAACCTGACATGTAATCAGCTAATGGGCGGGTCACATGTGTGAATGCATGTACCCACACTGGCTTAATGCAATCATACTGTCTCACAACTGTGACAAAATTAAAACGAATAAAGCAAAAACTGAGTCAACAAGAAGTCGATACACACAGTATTTAAAAAAGGGGAAAAAATCTCTTAAATAAATAAAAATAAATAAATAAATAAATACATAATTTGTTAAGGTTCAAAAGGGAAAGAGGCTAAAAAATTGACTTTGACATCTTGCGTGTGCTGATTTTTTTCTACTTCAATGCTGCATATCATTATACTTTAACAACTATTTTTGAACATATGACTATATGACAACAATTAGTTCTTGTTAGGCAAAATAAAAATGTACATAGATACATCTGTGCTTCACAAAGCATAGCTTAGACTAATCAACTGTTTATTCTGTTCTGTTTCCTCTTAAATGAAACCATTGTTTGTTTGTCACAATTGTTACACGTGAAATTACCAGGTTGCTATGTTCCACATTGCAATAGTTATCATAGTAAACAAAAAAAAAAATTAAATTAAAAAAAAAAATTTAAATATTAAAAAAATTATATATATATATATATATATATATATATATATATATATATATATATATATATATATATATATATGTGTGTGTGTGTGTGTGTGTGTGTGTGTGTGTGTGTGTGTGTGTATAAAACGTTCCTTTTTCAGAGTTGCTGCTCTCTATGAGACTTCTGAAGCTTGACAACAATGTCCTTTGCAAATGAATCAGTCAGTATAAACAAATTACAGTAGCTGTTAATGTGCTCAACCTACCCTCTTACCATAAATGTACTAAAACATAGCTAAAAGACAAAAGGAGAGTAGTACACAGGAATCATAATTAAAATGATGAATTAATACTCTCTTTGCTTACTTTGAAAACAAATGCTGGTGGTCTAATTCTAGATAAGTCCGAAAGACAAATATCCTGAGAGGCCATCAGAACTTGACTGGCGACCTCTGCCAAGTTTTTCTTTACAACGTCAGCTGAGGATACAAAAACATATCAAATCTTATAGAAGCCTGCAGTGTTCTCTGTGCCTAAAACTTGCATCAATTAAACCCCACAGATGTCCAGTCTTTTTTTTGAATTGGCAGCAACAACTGCAAGCGTGACTATCTCTACCATCAATGCATGTTTCCTGTCCAACATCATGCTTTTGAATTATCTCGCTGGTATTCTGGGCATAAACATTTGCCCACGAGGAAATGGGTTCAATCGTGGGCCACGATCTCACTGGGGACCAAAAAGGCAGGCTCTCAGGCTGCACAACGCAACATTTAAAGTAAGCAATGACACCGTAGTGTAACTGATGTTGCCTTGAGATTCTGTTTCACGTTATCCAGCATCACAATTTCATGCTGTGGAAAGTCATGTGCAGTAAAGTACAATCGCGAAAAAATATCCATTGGCTAAGAAAATTAAGACAGAAAACTGGTAAGCAGTAATCTCATAACACTAGTGTCTGTTAGGCTGTACAACAACTTCTTTTAAAAAGATTCTTCTGTATTTACAGATATTTTGTTTTAGAGGATAACACGCTATTTAAGCCATGAGCTATATTTTGAACATCTTTGATGAAAACACGAGCCTGCTGAACATAAATCCATGCTGAGGGGAACTGTGCACTATTTCGGTATTGCATTCTTTAGTTCAACACAGTATATGTTTCATTACATTAGATTACTCATGGATAGAAGTGATTTGCAAATTCTTGTTACCATTAAAATCCCAGTGACAAGAAAATACATAAATAAATAAATCTTGGCTCACCCTTGGTTGAGGTCATTCTCTGTATTGTCCAACCATAAGCGAACCGCTACTGCATTGCCTTCCCGGCACTGCGTAAAGATGTCGTCCATTTTGGCCGGAGTGTTCTTCCTCTCTTAAGGTGCACCCGTGGGAGGAGAAGCTGAAATAGACTGGGACAGTTGAGAGAAGCAGCCCGAGGGGTTCAAGAGAGTCCTGGCCAGCATCAGTCCCTCATCTGGGACAACTGAGGGACACAGGCAGAGATGCTCCACAGCGCTCCAGCAACCCTGAAAAAGAAAAAAAAAGGAGGGGACACATATAATGAAGCTGCTCAGTTAAGACATTTCTCTATGTGTAAGACCTCTTTTCCACCCTGGTATATCCTTGTTTGTCATTCCAGCATTCAATCCTGTTGTCTAAACCGAATTTTAAAAAGAAAGAAAGAAAAAAAAAAAAGCAGAGCAACTAATAGACCTCCTATTGAGTAATCTTATTCACCTCCATAAAACTGGGTGGGTATGCAGATTACAGCATTATTAGTCACGACATTTGGCTGTGACTAGCACCCTATACACCAGGGTAGATACATATATTTATCCAGTGTCATGTTAAATTCTGTACTTCCTTACTAACTGAATTAGTGCTAAGACAATTATTTGATTAAATGATAAGTTTATTGTCAGAATATGCATCTGTGTTTTTCTTTTAATTCATACAGTATTTCAGTCATTTATCAAGCAAAGATATAAATCATTAACTAGTTCCACCCTCTCAATTCTGAGGATTTATCACATTTTCTGTATTATGTGATACTATACTATAAATATTTGGGTTCCTGACCACCGGACAAACAGAATAAGCAATTTGCAGATGTCACATTTCTGATTCTTATCCGTCTGATATTTTAGACCAAATTATT